>LPNX010848398.1:212342-282792 GCA_001517045.1 Pseudotsuga menziesii
ACATGAAGCCAGGAGAATCTCAAGGACTCAAAGGCTAAGCTACAACCAACAGAACAACAGCTCTTCAACTTGCATGAAAGGCCTGCTGCACCAATCCTACTCTAGACGAGATAGAGAAAATATCTGCATTGGAAAAGGAACAGAGCACACATTTTCAGCATAAGCCAGAAGTTAATAAGAAAACATGTATCAGCTGGTAGAAATAAATCTACTGTGGACTGTTTAAAAATGCATGCATTTAACCTTGAACTGCTTTGTCAAAGTCGTAGCTTGACACCATATTCAGTTATAACAGGCCAAAAGTCATATAGATGAAAATTGTGGCAAACAACCAATCTTTCCTTGTGACATAAGATATTTGTACAGGTTTATCTTTCCTATAGCCAGTCCCAGTACTCGATACTTCTATGCCTGCCAAAGATTTGAGAAAAAAAACATCTATACGCGAGAGGAATTAGAACCCCAAATTTTACATCAATATAATATTTTAATATCATGAGGATAAGAAATCCCATCAACAAAGTGTTAATTTCATTAACTGGTGCGCTAAGTATATTGCCAGACAAAGCTATTAGTAATTACTAATTACCCATTTCCACAACAACTTGACAGCAATTGCATTTCTCACAAAGACTTTACAAAATGCATGATATGGTAAATTTTACATGGTTGTGGATTCCAGTAGGATAAATTCCTATAGGAATCAGTGGAATACCCTTTGAAAAAGAACTTGTATACTGTTGGGGCTTAGATGATGCCTCTTCATACACCAATAAAGTAAGTCTGGACGTCTAGTTCTTCTACATGAATTGCTAATTGATGCCATCAATTTTTTTATGAACAGGTCAGATTGCACTTGTACCTGCTGGACATGTGACATATTTAAGTCACGACATCAGTTAATTCCAAAGTTTAGAGAATGTTTCAACTTTCAGAATATGTTTCTTACCCTCACAAATATTTCCACCTATGTTGCAGGAAACTAATTTTTAAAATTGTTGGAGAACAAAATGTCACAAATCTACAGGTAATGGGACATTCAATAGTAGTCATCAACTTGATAAAGGGTATATAAAGGATGAAAAACTTGATACTGTCCCCCAGTTTAGCAATTTAAGTATGGAAGTCGCTCACCACAAGCTCTTACAGACATGTATAGAGAATTGAACACCACTGCAGACACACTATTCAAAGGGGGGTGGGAGGTTGCACAGGTGTACTGGGAGCAATCTGAATTCACAGATGATACATTAGTGGCAACATGAAATGCCATCTCCTTAAATATAACATAAGTTATGTCTTATTGCCACTTGATGAATGATGGACAGCTTATTAGGCCACAAGCTCTAACCAACGTGTATAAAGAATTGAACACCACAACAGACACACTATCCAAAGAGGACCAGGAGGTTGCACACGGGTGGTATTTGGGGAAGTCTGAATTCAAAGATGATACATTACTGGAAACAAATATCATCTCCTTGAATACAACCCAACCCCCAGGGGTTTCATAGATCAGGCCTCCCACGAGAAAAGAACTTGGAAGCTTCTCATGGCAAGAGGAAAGCTTAGTAGACAGTATCATAGTACTTTGTATTTAATGTTTATTATGGCCTATTTTGTAAACATTTTATAAGTTTAAGTTTGGAACTTTGAACTTTGAACTTTGAACCTACCTTTGAAGTTTAAACTTTAAATTGTTGGTTGCATCTTACAACTCTTTGGTAATGATTCAATGAATACGATATTATGATGCTTTGTTTCATTTCGTGGTTGATGTTATCTGTTAGAGTCTGTTGATGGAAAATATTATATGTTGAAATTTGAAGGTTGATGTTGTTGATGATTGATGATTGATCATTTGATGACAATGTTATAACTTATAGCTCCTAGATTATTGATGTTATATTTGTACTAAATGGTTATATCTATGTTTTCATGTTTTCTATAGCTAATTTGGAAATCTACTGTTGTAATACACAGGAGTTAATCAAGTCATTTCACATCATATGGTACTTCTTTGATGGCTGTCAAGAGCATTTAAAGCTACGGGTCAAAACTGCGTGTGTTCATTTATAATCCTGATGTCATGGAAATTACTGTTTTCTTATGTTGAATGTGGAATTGTTCAATAGTTATTGCAAATAGAATCTTGTTTGGAACTCCATGTTTGAACTTTGAACAACTATTTCAAATACTTTGAGAAACCCCAACCCCGCAAACTGTTTGACGAAATCTTTTGCCCAAACAATACTAAACTATGGACAGCAGTCACAGATGGTTGGAATGCAACTGTTTGATGAAAGTGGAAACTCAAAGACCAGCAAACTAAAGCACGCTTCAGTAGTCTAGGTAGGTGGGGGATATTACACTTATCGTGAATTTGTATTTGGCACTTACATACATTGACCTTTGAAGGATGGTATCCAACGGGAAGCTCACAAATTGACCATAACAAATAATGCATGGTTGTAGCATCAGGTCACCTAATTACTTAAGTAGGCATGTATAAATCAATTTCTTTGTTTGGTGGTATTCCAAGTGTAGAAGGTCAAGCTATATCAATGGTAAATTTTAACAACAGCAGTCTATTACAAAATAATTGAGATCTATTGATAAAATATCATCTTGAATGTATTTTTTGTTGAATGGGCCAAGGAAATCTAATAAGAGTTGCTTCACAAGCCTTAGGTAACTACATATCTTGATGCTCTTATGCTAAGTCCACAAATGTCCTAAGATCAAATCCCATCAGGTCCCTTGGGTTTAGCTACACACCTATGTGGCTAGAGATCAATCTACCTTCCATCAAAAATATCTAAGGAAGAAAAAGGAGAGCTCTACGAGCGCTTGAACAATACAAGCACTCCCATTCTTTGCTCAAGTGTGAGGGCGCGTTAGATTATTTCCTTGGGAAAAAAAATCCTAGATAACTACATTACGAAGCATAATTATTTGCTACCAATAAGACTCATGATAGACACATACAACCATCTTGTATAAGGAATACTAACATACCATTCACTTCAAGCAACTAAGGAATAGATGGTCGTTATTTTCCCTCCTTCAATCCACAATGGTATAAACTATTTAAAACTAATGAGAAAATTTTCAAACCTCCTCCTTTATTCATGCTTTTGTACATTGAGAAGCAATCTTAGTAAGTTTATCAAAATCTACCTTGTGTCACCTTTGATTTTCATAGAATTGAATCAAGTTGATGAATGTCCCTTTAGACCATTTGATCCATTCAAAAGGAATAAAATCCCTTCTATCTCATATTAAGAAATTTGATGACTCCAATGGTTTATATATATTCAAAGTGAAAACAACATAACAACATAAAATAAAAACGATGAAATATATACATGTTTGTCAATATAAATAAACTATTGATTCTTACCATAAGACATGACTTAACAAAAAACCACATTAGTTACTAATACATCATAATCCTCAACGACCTTAAATGCCTAGTTTGTTTAGCAAGATATACACTATAGTGCTGTAACATATATTGTATGTGAAAGAGAGGTTAAATTGATGACAAATGCATACCACTTTTCCTTTTCCATTCCAAGAAAATGCTTGACAAATTGAGTAGTAAAAGTTGTTCATGTTCATACTCCACAGTCACCAACATATGCGCCAAGAAAACTACCATGTAGTTAAAACCATGGAATGAATCTTGATCCTTATCCATTTGTGTAAGTACTAAATGCTTAAAAAGCACAAGCACAGGGGAGATAGCAAAGTTGCGTTCAATGAGGTCACTGCAAAGTTCCATAAGATATATTGAAAGATCTACACCACATATAACTGCGTGTTCCACCTGTAAACAATCATAAACAATCCTTTTGTTATTGAGTAACATAATTCCTTTGTAATAAACACCATTTACATAATTTAATTGCAGCAATTTCAAGAGTTCATTTTAACAAAAACGAAAGGAGCTTTTTCAATAACTAGAGGATATATAAGAAACATGAGAACTAGAGGATATATAAGAAACATGAGCATGTTCTTCAAAAATATACAATATAACAAATCTATGGTAAACCTAAATTGCAAACGTAAAATAAAGGAGAAATTTCAATAACTTAAGGATATATAAGAAGTTTCCAATTGATGCTAAAGTTCTGAGCCCTTGCACGACTTACAAACCCTAGGAATGACAGTCAGAATCTCTTGGAACAGAATTTTCTTGAAAATCAGGGTAAGAGCATCTGGTATAAGCTCTTCCCATGGAAGATTGCCTCCTTCGATAATGTCATGCATCCTCCAATACTCCCCGCTAAGATTATCACAGAACAAAAGTGCCACCGCCTCACCGCCTCCAAGTCAGCTGAGCCTACCCGTTATCCCTTAAATCCACCTGATCTCCTGCAAATCCTTCTACATTTACGCCTTAGGTGCCACAACTATACTTTCCACCACGCATTGGAACAGTATTTTGCACATCTTGTTTTAGTTAAATCTCAATATTTTCCCCTTCACCGTTCATTCTCTGCCTGTGATGAACAAAAATCAATAGTCTAAAGCCAGAAACCCTCGTCTACTGCTCTAGAACCAGACCGTTCATTTCACAGACGTGCCACTTTTTTACTTCAAGTTTCAGCAATCCAAAGACTAGTTAAAATCTTCCAAACCCCTACTTGCTGCGAGTACCTACTGAAACCTTCAAAAACAAGCAACAAACAACCCGTTTTTGCAATACTCAAGATGATTTCAAACACATAAAATGCATCCACCCCTCCAATTCACAGGCCCTTCCCTCATACACCAGAATCCACTAAATGCTAAAAAATAAACCCCAAAGCAAACCATTCCTAAGAGATTAGCGCCAAACTTTAACAAGAAAAGAAAGAAAAGAAAGCATGAGTTCTTGAATTCGCCGCTTACTAACCAGCCGTCGCTTAAGTGACGGTTATGAGAATAGCCGTCGCTTAAGCGACGGTTGTGGCCACATTTACAAAAAAAAAATTATCTTTGTGATTTTTGGTACAGTTAAAAAAAAAAATCCACGCGCCGTCAGAAGTAATCGTCGGATTTTGGATCGAAATGTAGTAGTGACCTCTTCAGTTGTCATGGCTAGCAGGTGGTGAACACCTTTTTTTTCTATCGGAGGTGCCCCCGAGGTGTTGGGATTAGGTTGGGGAGCAAGTGTAGTTGCTACCAATCCTTCGACTAGAAATGGGTTTTGGAGGACTATAGGTGGAGGCCCTGGTGGTGTCGGGTTGGGTTGAACTAGGGCTTCCGTATTGGTAGCATACTGAAACTCATTGTGAATGGCTTGCTTGGCACAACCCATGAAGGGGAATTCATGTGTATATTTCCCATAGACATCACACAACTTGCATGGCTGATTTGTACACAATGGAGCGTTGCATCTAGGTGTGTTCGGTTGTTGAGGGTTTTGAGCTGGTCGATTTTCCTTGGCATTGTTGGGAGGGTTTGGTTGTTGACCGCCTCCCTGTGGTTGATTATTTCCTTGGTTCTGGGCTTGGTTATTTCTGGATTGCCCTTGTTGGTTATTGGGGGTTGGCTGGTTGGGATGGTTTTGCTGTGCAAACACCTATCCTAAAGGTGCTGGCGGAGTGGGGGTGGGGGTTTGAGCAGGTTGCACAGATGGTGCATAGTATACTTGGGGGTGTGAAGGTGCCACAAATGTGGGAATTTGTTTTGCATATTGTTGTGTCGGCCAAGCTAATTCCTGGGCTTGCTTCTATGGCGCAGGTTGTGTGTAAGAAGTTGTAGCTCCGAACTGGGACATCATTCTTGCATAGTCTCAAGTTTGGTTTTGGTAAAAAACACTGGGGGTGTTGCTTGGTTGTGGTGGTATTGTAGGTGGTTTCGGACGATGCTATGGTTGGTGGGAGATAGAACCTATGTTTCCATCTGCGTCATGGGATTCCCTTGGTGCATCCCGGTAGGAGGTGCCTCCACGGGGAGCGTCTGGAATGACAGTGTAAAGGTATCCAGACTATGCATAGACGAGGTTAAACTACTGGTCCTTCAAGATTTCCTCTTCCTCTATTTGGGGACATTCAAAGGTGACGTCCTTGGCTATAGGTGGTAGTAAGGTTTTCAAGAACTAGTCTAGGAATTTCCTATCATCAAGCTTGATCTTGCATAGGCTGCAACATCACCTCCACTCGTGGATGTGGTCAATGATGTGGGTCGCAGTGTTTTGGAGGCAAGATAGTAAGATTTCCACTCCTTCATCATATCTGATGGGGAGCTAGAAATATTGCAGGAACAATAAAGGCCAAGGAGTTGAATTCTGGGTACTTGGCTTGTGGTAGCTTAATGTAGCACTTGGCTGGAGCACCTGTGAGGATGCATTGGAGAAATCTGAGTCTGATCAAATAATCTGTGATGTTGTTTGATGATCTGCATAGGTGAAACATTATGATATGGTTTTGGGGGCACTCCCATGCCTTCAATTCAAACTTGGGGATGTCTGAGGGGAGCATGGTTGGCATGGGAGGCCAAAAGGTTTGATGGCAGATAGGGTCATTTGTTAATCGAGCCAAGTCAAGCAGGTTGAGGCATGCCATGAAAGGAAGGTTTGACCCAAGGTTGATGTGTGATGGAGTAATGATGGTGTTGGGGTTTGCAGGAACATGATGGACCTGTGTGACTGGGGGTACTTGTGGCACAATTATGGATGGGCCACTACCCACGTGTATGGTAAGCAACACAGTGTGACTAAAAGGGCCACTGCCCCTACCCATGCCAAATGGGACAGTGTAAGTGGAAGGGACACTACCCCCAGGCATGGCAGGTGGGGCAGTTTGACTGATAAATATGGGTGGTAGTAGCTAACTTATGACAGGTTACATGACAGTGTTAGGGCCACTAGCAGGGGTGCTGGTGGTGGTGTGGGGTATGGACGTGGGTCCACTACCAATCACCAAGCTGGAAAATGGATCTAGGTTTTTACCAGCCATGGGGATAGATGGTGCAGTATGTAGATCTGGTTCAAATTGGTATGATTCTAAGTCTGAATTAGAGGTTGTGTGGCCTTCTAATGGTGTAGAGGGTCGTCACAAATGGTCTCAACAGTGTTGGTTCAAGGACCCAAAATGTGGTGGATCACCTCTCAGGCATGAGGAAGAACGTGGGGGATCAATTGTGTCTGGTTGGTATGTCAGGTGGTGAAATATGGTAGTGACATTTTGGACCCTGGTTTTAATGGCTTCCTATTGGATTTTAGGTGGTAACTCGGCCACCAAGACTACCATGAGACAATGCTTGGATTTTTCCTCATGGCAGTGCTAGTCAATTGGTGGGGGTCATTGCCCATTTCGCTTGGAAATTCCTCTCAGTGGCCAGCTACTTTGGGGTTCCATGGTACTCCTCATAATGATTTTATGTGCTGAGCCCAAGTACTTCCCACGGTTAAGGCAATCAGGGACTTATGTCCTCAAAGACTGCAAGCATTTGAATCAGTGTAAATTATAAATTTTAATGGCTAGATCAGCATCATGAACTGAGTTTGGTTGTTTTATGTGGTATGGTTTGTGTGCATGTCCATTATATTTCTTTTATACTTGGTGGCTACTTGTATGGTTTATGAATATTCAATAGAGATTGTTTGGTTTATTGCAGCACTTATATCATGGATAAGTTGTTTATGAAAGCATTAAATTGTAAACAAAAATTTAAACACATGCCATACCTGAATTTGAACAATGGTAGCATGACTAGGTGAATGCCTTACACCTGTATTTCTCTTTGACTAGGAAAGAGTGTTGGGTTCTCAACACAATGGGACTAAGCCCATCTATAGATCCTCAGGTCACTCTCCAGGTTCAAGGTCGGCCAACAGGGAGGACGCGAACGCTGTGAAACCCCCATTGGTCTCCACCCCCTCTACCTTCCAAGTCACATGTTTTTAATGGTCTCAAAAAATTACAGATGAAGTGCCTATTACTATAAGAGCTTCACCCTTCGTCTTATCCCAGAATACCTTGAAGGGTGATGACTGGGTAGAGGAGGAAGGGCTAGGAAATATGTTAATTTTCAATAACTGAAATTTAACCTATAGTGAACTTATGCAAGCTTTGTAATCAGATTCATTAAACCATTAACCATTTGATTTATTAGTTATTGACACAAATTTATGAAATAAACATATATTTATGGACACCGATGGCTGAGCTACATTGACAGTCCAAATAACTTAAAAATATGAATCTGAGAGACAGATCACTCTTTTCAGGGGAAATGTGGTGAGGGGGTCGCCAAATTTTCCCCAAATCAGGTGAGGGGGTCTCTCAGAAATTGCAGACAAGAGCGATCTACTTTATGAGAGGAGTTCGCACCTTTTGGGCCTAAATGAGTGACATGGTTGCTCCTTTCAGCCCGATATGTGCGACCTGGTCCGAAAAACGAATTTTTTTTAAACCTGATCCAGGAATGGCTGACAGTAACCTGTACTGTGGCCGAATGGGCTTGATTTGGAATTAAGGAGGATTATTTTTGAATTAAAATGCATAAAAAGACAGACCTAAAATAGATTTGAAAGAAAACTAAACTAGGGAAAATAAAAACTAAAACACAAAAATTAAATCCAGGGATCCTGTGGGATTGACCTAGTATGGTCTCCAATTGTGTAGTAGGGATTTTTCCCTTGCTATAGGAAGGAAAAACTCCCTTCCATCTATAGGATGGAAGGGTAGGGTTCCTATGAGGATGGAATGAAAAACTTGCAAAATAAGATTAGGTCCAAGCTGTAGAAACCCTGTAAGAAACTATTAGAAAAACTAAGAAATGACTACAAGCAAATAGTGGAGAACCTGCAACAAACTATAAACAAATAAACCTGCAATAAAAATGAGTTAAAATTCTAAGCTATCAATGAAAAACAAAGTTATTATACCTTCTCTATGGAAATGGGCCACCATGCCCTAGCTTTGGGAGCACCTCTCAACAGAATGAGAGCTTTGGCTCAATGGAGAAATGGAGGAGAGGGAGGGTGAATGGATTGAGAGGCAAATGGTCTCAAGGAACTCACATGGGAATTATAATGATATGGAGAAAAGGAGTGAGTTGAGAGTGACCCCCACCCCTCTATCTATAGTTTCTCTTAGAGATTTAGGGTTTTAAGCCCCTGGTTAGGGCTTTAGCACCTTTTTTGGGATTTTAGCCCCTTTCACCCAATTCTTAGCTCCTTTGGGGGTTTTAAGCTCCTTTGAGTGGTTTTAGCCCCTATGAGAACTATTTTTGGCTCTTTTTAGGGGTTTTTAAGCCCCTTTTCATATTTTTTAGCCTCTTTGAAGGTGTGGAGGTCAAATAAGGGTCATGCATGGATGTATTTAGGTGGTGTAGGCCATGTAGAGCTCATTGAGGGATTTTTTGGGTTAACAATTGTTTCTTTCACTTCTTGTGTCTTGTCATAATCATTATTTTGCAGGTACAATTGACTATGAAGGAATTTAGGAGACAACGGTCACTTTTGTTGCGAGGTAAGAAAGATTGGCATTCAAGTGTTTTAATAGTCTAGGGAGAGGATACATTGTTGTGATTCCTTTGTTCTTTATCCATAGAATTTGGACTAGTGAAACAGTGTGATGTCTGCACATATTGAATAATTTTCGTCAAACAAAGTTGGCGACCATACTGGGGATTTGATTCTAAGTCTTTGAGTAAGTTAGAATATTCTTTTTCTTTTCAAATTTTATAGATATTCTTTTCATTTTATAGATATACTTTTGATTTGATAGATATACCTTTGATTTGATAAATTTGCTCCTAATTTGATAGATCTTCCTCTCCTCCCCTTCGAATCTTCATGTTTTGGCTCACTGGGATTTCCAGTTGCCGTTTCGGATTCATATTTTTTATTTAACTGAATTCTTATTTCATGTTTTTGTGTTTTCAAATATCAAATTGGACCACCGCACCTGGGTTGTATACTAAGTGTGGCCACCATGATTTTCCTTAGTGAAACTTGTAGTGCCACCACCTTTTGCTAGTTAATAGGGAGCGGTGCCACATCATTGTCTCGATTTACAGGGTGCGGTACTGGACTGCCAATTCTCTAGTTCAAGCCAGCAACCTACAATACCAGGTAATATTTTGAAATCCACTCTGTCATTTAACTCTTAGATACATATTTCAGTCTTTGAAAGTATAGTTCTGATAGTTACAGTGATCATCTGAATTCTCGAAGTGATTTTATTCTTGGTTTGATTTTCTTCTCGAGAATTGTGAATGATTTTGTTCTTTAGATCTCGATAGTTGTCTTTGGTTGAAAGAGTTGGCATGGTGAAAATAATTTGGTTTGAAAAGATCTCTGATATCTATTATTTTAGGCAAGAAAAAGAAAATATCCTTTTCATTTCTTCTTCGTTTGTATTAAAATACTTTTTGTGTGCTTTTCCTTTTATTAAAAGTTTTGAAAAATCCATAAAACTTCTTATAGAGAAGGACCCTTGATTATTCGCATAGACTCTCAAGCATTCATTGTGTTATTTTCCTTCTTGTTATAACAATTTTTTTTTTTTTTTAGTTTATCTTTGCATTGGTTGATAAAATTTGAAAGATTTTATGTGAAAAGTATTAGTGATCTTTTCAATTCTTTGTCAGAGATCTTAATTTCTTTTCAATCGAAGTAGAATACATTGTTTTGCTTGTGTTAGGAACGGAAAAAGTAGTAGTTTGATTTCATTTTTTTGGATTTATTACCGTGTTAAAGAAGAATTGAACCACTTTCCCTTTCTTAGGAAGGGAATATATTAAATGATAAAGGGAATGATCTACATATTCATCTCTACATGGTTTACTAGTTAGATGTTCACCTCATGCATTCACCTAACCTTTTATATAAAATTAATGCACTAGCCTAGTGTAAATGTTTTTAGCAAGGTGTGATAGGTTAGAGACTTGTTCCATTGTCTTTAAGCATAGGCATTGTCGTTCTATCCCCACATTGCATATCATATATTGTGCAGTTCTTACACATACACGTTGGTATATAGAAAAACCTTTCATATACCCTTGTGGTATATATAAAGGCACTTCATGTACTTGATGGTATATTGAAACGCCCCTTTTGTACGATTGTGTATTAGAAAACACTACTATGGATTTGAGCTCCCAAGTACCATGTGTATATTGGTGTACACCTTTAGGGATCTTGATACAATTTGAAAAAATCCTTTTTGTCATCTTATTATCGCAATACATTGAGAACAACACTCGGGGATCTATAATACACATACCATCCAGGTAGTCAGGTATTAAGGAAAGGGTACAATCCTAATCCTCCTTATCGTGCTCTACTGTTGGAACCTGCAGTATATCACAAGTTGTGATGGTTTGACGAATCTGGTGAGGATACAGACATTAAATACACTCCTCTCACATGTTTATTTATTTCCTTAGTTTGAGTAGTGCTTGTTTTGATTGATTTAGTTATATATTTTTTAGAAACAGTTTAGCCTATCAAGCTAGAGGAATACCCCTAGAGACGATATTTTCGGATACAAGGATTATCACCAAAATATCCTTTGCACTCTACAACTTGATCTGCTATGGACCAAGAGATGGATGTTAACTCTGATGTAGGAAGTGGACCTCTTCCAGAATTGAAGGAGTTCCCATGATGGAAGAACAAGGAGAGTTTTCTCTCCCAAAAAGTGTTCCTATCACTAACTATTCATTTACATCGATAATGGAATAACCCTCTTCCTGAAATACATATTTCGATGGGCTCACTATTCAACCATCCCAATCCAGATGATCTAATTGCTATTATGTTTGGTCGAACTACTCTGTTATGGGAAACCACTCTAGGCCAAGATATATATGAATTTTGTTCTACTAGTGCCACTAGTGTCACTTCCATGGAGTTAAATCCTACCACTATAAGGGGATTTCCTTATCTTCTATTGAGTAACCTCCTTAGTAGATCCTTAAACATGCCTTCTAGTCAAGTTGTGGCTGATGCTCTTGCTACTCCCACAGTTGCTAGAATTTGTGCACACTATATTACACAAAAAACTCTAGTAGTAATTTCATACTATGCCCTGAATCCACCTTTAAATCCTTCATTGAGAAGTGCTTCCATGCCTTCAATGAGTTTTCCTAATGTAGTTGGAAACCAGTCTTTTCCTTCCACATCCTATACAAATAGATGTCCTTATGTGCCCATTTTACATAATATTTCAAGAACTACACCTCTAGTCATAGGATCTAGTGGAAACATTGGTTATGTTCTTGTTTCACAGCTTCCTGCATCTACTTGGTATCAACCTCAACATCCTTATGTTGGTGTCCAGTATTACAATAGGGCTCACTATAATAACCCCTTGTATGAACCTTACCCAGGTGGTGTTTCAAATCAATGGACACAACCTACTTATGTACCCCAAGCTGGAATTAACCTTGTTCAACCTTTAGTAGGTCATAACACTCCCAAATAACAACAATATGCGAGTTACCATGGACAATCCCATCCATCCTATGGCCCCACTAGGGTCCCCATGTCGTATCAATATTACAACTAGCCGCAACCAAATAGGTAAATCCATTTTTTGGGAAAATTGGATTTTCTAGACCTGTTGAAATTGATTAATGATCCCATCCTACATGAAGCTTTGTGGCCCACAATTCTAGTTAAGTTACCTTCGGACGTTCCAAATTTTGACCAAAAACAAGGATAATACCCTAAAAATCACGTAATTACCTTCCATCTATGCTGTTCATCTAACGCATTGATGGGTGATTCCATTCATCTACGGATATTATAGAGAATGTTAACTGGTATGAACGCAAAATGGTACATCGAACTACCAAAACACTCGTTTTTGGATTTTAATTCTTTGTCGAAAACATTCCTTACATACTTTCAGCTACCAATCCATTATGAGACTGGTACCGATATTTTGACTTCTCTCCATCAGAACACATCCACCCACATATTTGATCACATTAATGAGTGAAGGAGATGATGGAGGTTAATCAAATATCCTATTCCATATTAGTTGTTAGCTGACTGGTTCACTAAGCCATTGTTTCCTCCCATCGCTAGAGATGTGGCCATGGGAGGTGTTTTTACCAAGGAACAAGCTATCAGACGTGCACAATATTTGGACTTGGTTTATTCACAGTCCAGAACTTTGTATGAATTGATCCCTCACACTCCTCATCCTAGCAATGATCCTTCCAAACCTCCTGTGGATTGTGTTGTAGGTTCAATCCAACCCCAATCCATAGTGAAATCTAACAAGCAAGAGATTTCTTATCCCAAGACCACTTCAACTCCTACTGTTTATGTGAAGGTGAATGTGGTTCAATCCTCACAATCACCTAGGAACAAAAATAAGGGTAAAGATAAATCCAAGAAACCTATAAACCAATAGGAAAATCCAAATAATACATCTTGAGAGAATGAATCAAAACCTAATCCAGAAGCTAAGTATCCCTGCCTCTTATGTGGTGATGATCACTTCACTAATGAGTGTCCAAGACATGAAGAGATTAATATTTTTTTAAAGAATAATCTCATGCTGAAAGTGTTAACTGACACTTTCCTGTCACAACAACAATTGATAGACCATGCATCTTTACATGGTACCTTTTCTTCCATGTAATAAATCAAGATGATGCCCACCAAAATGGTTGGGTTAACTAGGAGAACATAGACATATGAAAAGTATCCAGAGAAAAAGGATGAAGGTTATCCTTTTGATAAGGCTCCTTCTAGTAATCGTTCTTATTCTATGTCTCCTTCTACTAGCCCTCTCACCATTGAAAAACTGATCCCTGATGCAATTTTACATCCTCCAAAGAGTATGATTCGTAAATCAGCTTTTAATCCTAGTGCTCGAGCTACCCTATTTTATAATATCGTCGAAGATATGGATTAGGAAAGATGCGTTATGTACACTTTGGAAGTACGCCAAACTTTGTCCTACTCAACATAAAAACTTGTTCTCATCTCTCAGGGATTTAGATATAAATAATTGAAACATTGTTACCTTTAATCTGGATAAGTTTAAACTGATTTTATCTCACCAAATCGATTTTCAGATCACGATCAAAGTGCTTGGTAGGAAGGTTCATCATACTCTACTAGATGAAGGATCCTCCACCTTAGTGATATCTATGTCTTTTTGGAGAGCCATTGGTTCTCCTAAATTTAATCATTCTCCTACTACGCTTAAAGATTTCGATGGACAAGGTTTCCAACCCTATGGCTTATTACCGGCTTTGTTCATTGAACTAGGGGGAATTTTGTCCCTATTCACATAGAGGTGGTTGAAGTGCCTTCAGATTACAAAATTTTACTGGGAAGGAATTGCTTCTATGCCATGACTGTAGTCGCTTCATTGGTATTATGTTTTCTCCAATTTCCCCACTAAGGAAAGATTGACTATTGACCAACTCAATTTTTGTTCCCCAGATGTTACTTCCACTGTAGCAAACAATGCTCCTTTGTTGGGGAAATCACCTCCTCCATATCAGAATGTTGGGGTCAGGATTCTAAAATCCTCTGGCCTAATGGGAGTCTCTCTGTCTAATTCTTCCCCCCTACATCTTAAGTTTACTCAATGAATATGATATCCTCCACCAATTATGACATGTCAAAAGGAAAATAAATTGCTGATGTACCTTCTATGAGTCCTCGAGAAGCACTGTAAAATTCCATCCAATCCACTTCTGATGCATATATAGATTCCATATTTTAGTAGCATCAGATCCATACCATATTCCTTATTGGTTAGATTATCCTCCCCCTACTCTCGATTATATTTTGAAAACTTTTCCTTCGGATGAGTCCATCATGGAAATCATGAGTTTGGGTGAATCTCCATGGGAATATCATCATCATATATCCTCTTTCCTTCCTAATTCCAATTTGGTAGAGCCTGATTTTGTGTCGTTCATTACTTTCGATATCATCAAAAATCCTCAGTCACCTGTGCTCATATAAGGTATTGATTCTGAAGGGAACCTATGCAATTTTAATTAGACTATCCCCATCAACATATCAGTGAAACCTAGGATTTTTTAACATGTTCACACAGGCCAAAAATTTTCAGCAGCTAAAATTGAAATTTATATGGCCCTTTTCAAAGAGTTTCCATATGTTTTTTCCTTGAGCTATGAGGAAATGCCTAGGATTGATCCATCGATTGTTGTCCATGAGATCAAGACTTATCAAGCTGCAAAACCTGTTAGGAAGAAACTTCATTAGGTGCACCCTCTAAAAACTGCAACCATCAAATCCAAAGTTGAAAAACTCTTAAAGGATGGTTTCGTCGACCCCATGCTGTTGACTGAATGGGTGTCTAATATTGCTCATGTCGAGAAGAAACATGGAACTATTATATTTTGCATTGATTTTAGGGATCTGAATAAGGCTTGTCCTAAAGACAACTATCCTACACCTTAAATCAATTGGATTATCAACAACTATGTTGGAATATTTATTTTTTCCTTCATGGATGGATTTTCCGGCTATAATCAGATTGAGATATTTCCCATCGATCAACATAAGATGACATTTATTTTCCCATTGGGAAATTTTTCCTACTGCAAACTTTCTTTCAGATTAAAGAATGATGGATCTACATTTCAATGATCCATGTCTTATGATTTCCATGATATCAAGCATATAGTGGAACTTTACTTGGATTACCTACCTGCTCATTCACAACAACAAGAGGATCATTCTAGATAACATTAACATAATCCATATAAATGTGTTTTGTGTGGAGACTGGACATTTGCTTGGTTTTGTTTTTTCCAAGCATGGTATTCATATCGACCCTTTGAAAATTGCAGCCATCATGGCCTTACCCCCACCCACCAATATCATGAAACTTCAAAGTTTGCGAAGGAAGGGAAAAAAATTGTGTCGTTTTGTATGTAATTTTGCAGAAAAAATGCATGAATACATGCGATTGTTGAAAAATAACATTCTGTTCATCTAGGATACTCTATGTTAACAAGATTTTGAAAATATGAAACATGCAATTACACATTCACCTTTATTGCATCCTCCTAATAATTTGAAAGACCACCTGCTATATATTGTGGATTCCACTACTACCATTGGTATGGTCTTAGTGAAAGAAGATAGAAACTACTAGGAACATGTGATATATTATCTGAGTAAGCGTCGATTAGATTCTAAAACATGATATTCACATGTAGAGAAGTTGGCTTTGGCCATGGTCATAGTTGTTTAGCATTTTTGTCACTACATTTTTCTTCGCATGACTACTGTTCTTGCAGACTTAAATCCCATGTACTATATTTTGACTCGTCAAGTACTAGGGGGGAAATAATCTCATTGGATATTTATCCTGTAATAGTTTGACCTTGAGTTCATGAAATATACTTCCAAAAAGTCACTGGTCTTTATGGAACTAATGTGTGACCTTCCCCATGCTACTATGGAAACTGAGCCCATTGACGCACTTCCAGATGAGTTTTTGTTTCGTATTAGCATGACAGACTTTTGGTATGGAGATATTATTGTGTATCTCCAAACTCAACGCTTCCAGAATGACTAGTATCAGATGATCGTCATTGTATCTGACATCACGCGAAATACTATCTCATTATAAATGGCACCCTGTATTGATGTGGTATTGACTCTATCTTACGGTGATTTCTAACTCACTAGAAGGATGAACAAGTTTTGAATGATTTCCACTCCATAGCATGTGGTCATCTTTTTGGGATGGATACAACCCATAAAATCCTCCGTGTTGGCTATTTTTTTCCTTTGATCTTCAAATATTGTCATGACACGGTTAAGAAATTCCCATCATGCCAAATTTTTTATCCTAAAAAGCACACCCACCTAGCTCCTTTACACCTCGTCAATGTCATTGGACCTTTCGCCAAATGAGGGGTTGATTTTATACATTGTAATCCTACCTCGGTCGAGGGGCATGGTTACATCATTGTAGTAATTGATTACTTCATGAAATGGGCTAAGGAAATTCCTACATATGCTGAGGATGGTAAGGTTGCCACTCTCTTCTTGTTTAATCATGTTATTGCTAGGTTTGGGGTTCCTTAGACCATAGTTACTGATCATGGATATCATTTTCGTAATCAAATGATGACTAATCTAAGTTCGAAGTTGGGTTTTCTCCATGAAAATTAAACTTCCTACTATCCACAAGCTAATGGTGAGGTTGAATCCATTAACAAGGTTTTAAAAACTATGCTTCCTAGGATGGCAAGAAAACATAAGTCAAACTAGAACTTGAATCCATTTTCAACACTATGGACATACCAGACATATGTAAAAAAATGACTAGATTCACTCCTTTCCATTTAGTTTACTGTCTATATGTTGTTTTACCTATTGAATGTGAGATCCCATCCTTGAAACTAGCTGTCAAACTTTTTCCAAACACCTCAGTCGAGGAAGAATGTTTTATTTATCTCACAAACCTTGATGAACCATGACGAGATACTACTCTGGCTAATGAGTCACATAAAAGTGTATCAAGGCACAATACAATAAGTCAGTTCAACCTCGCAAGTTTAATTAGGGAGATATTGTTCTGACATATGATCAGAAACATGACAAATTGGGAAAATGAAATTTTGAATGGAAGTGGTATGGTCCCTATGTCGTAAGTCGAGTCTTAGAGAAAGGGGCCTATGAGCTACTGGATTACAATGGTATACTTTTCGAGAAGCCTCACAATGGGATTTACCTAAAAAGGTATTATGCTTAAGAAATTTTGCATCAATACCTTGTACATTTATGTATAGTTAGATTTTGGTGTGGTTTGAATCTTGTCCTATCCATGACTTCTTATTCCATGTCATTTTTTGAATCTACAGATGGCTTATTACTATGGATTTGCAGATGGTGCTATCTTCCATACCCTGAATATTTCTTCATCTGCTTGGGTACTCTATTCCCAAGAACATGACCTAGTTAGTTCAGGGAGAGTTTTCCTAGGTCTAGATACTAATAATATTGTTGAATACCATGCCATGATAGGTTTGTTGACTGAATCTTACTCATGTGGTGTTGATCATCTGATTGTCTACTTAGACTCTCGGATAGTGGTTTCTTAGTTAAATCATGTTTACACCATCTGCAACCCCGTACTCCTTCATCTTTCCTAGAGAGTATGCCTCCTTGAATGGTCATTTGATTCTATTACTTATCAACATGTCCCGAGATATTTTAATTCAATTGTTGATTCACTTGCAAATTACATTCTGGATTGGCATATTGCACATCCTTGACATTTTGGTATGTAAAATAACATGTAAATTCGTAAAATAAGAAGTATAAATGACAAGGTTCATGTAAATACATTCCATTTCAAAATTTTCTGGTAAGCCAAAAAATGAAGTTTGTATATATATAAAAACGTTTGTACAAAGATGTGGTCCCAAGACCAAATCTGAAGCATGGTATCTTTTAGTATGACAAGATAAAAAAAAGAAGCTCATGGATTTAAGTTAACATCCCTATTGAGTACTAATGATGCTCATGGTAACACATGATGGCCCTTGTCACCCTGCACAACAAGTGACTGAAGCATCTTGACACACCAGTTGTGTGCCACTAGTACCTCCTTGGAAGGTCATACACAAATATGTCAGTAATTTCCATAGTAAGCCTCTAGAGGTTCTCGTCAACCTCATGTAGTTCCTCGTCAACCTCCTGATGCATGAGTCTATCTCCCCCTCTCCAATCAATCGACAAGGATCCTGCTGGTCTGAGTGCTCCGACATTTGCACAGTAAGGGAAATTGTCTCAGTACTACACATAAAAATAATAAAAATAATAAAAAACATAAAAACATGCATCATAGTTTATTTCCTACCAAGGTTCCCCCATTTCTCTCCCTTAGGAAGAGCCAAGTCATTATCTCTGTGGAAATCGGTATCCACCATGGCGGCCCATCACCTCGACTCATCATAGCATGCATGGATCCCTCACATCAAGATAGTTGATAGAAACTTGGGGACTCAAGCATGGGAACCTCTCTAGAAAGAAATATACAAAGATAGTTCTGTAGCCAAACTATTTCAACTCATCTCTTCGACATTTTGTGAGTTTGTCTTTCAGGACCACCATAAGACCCTTTTACTAGTTGAATACTGTAGGTTCCATAGCTTCTAAAGCACAAAGCATGTGTTCTCTAGAATCCTGTTGAGTTGCATGGTTCCCTGCCACTCACTGCATGGTGAAAAAATGGTCCTGAGACGTATGTCCATTACATCCTTGATGGGAATATTATTCCCACTCTTTTATGTCCTAGGAAAACAATACAGAACTATGAGACCCTAAGTGGTAATGTCCCCTCCTTGTGGACCAACTAATGAGATAGGTGCCACCCTCCTCGAAAAACCTGCAAGGAAATAGATATCCTCCACCTCCAAGGTAAGAATGTGGGATTCCACCTCAAGTATTGTTGCTTAGGGTTCCACATCCCAATAAAGTGATCCAATAACTGAACTTGTTCCCTCATGCTTGGCACTTGAAATAAATTCAAGAGTCCACACGCCTGAAGTGCACTCACTGTGTTGTGGTCATTGCACCAAGTGTTGGGTGTTTTATTGTCTTAATGAATTCACCAAATATTTAATTATCAATCGGGGTTTGTAAACTTGGAGTTGTCACAAAATATATGCTGAGGTAGAAGGGTACCTAAGACATCGGGTCGATAGACCTTAAAAATATTTAATAATGACAATATCTAAGGATTCTTCAAAATGAAAAACAAAGTCAAACTTCAGAAATACAACTACTAAGTTAATTAGACTTGACCAAAACCAATAGATCATAGTAGTATCAATCTATACTACTCTACTCTATGAACAATAATTGAAAAGATATAAACAATTATATTTTAAGAAACAAGAATTGATTGAAAGTAAACTACTATTTATCATGAAGCCTATTGATCAATTATTCAGCTTCTAATCTAGGAATTAGAAAGTCTATGAACAAGTTCAGAACCCTATCAATGGAATGATTCAGTTTATAACTAAGTATATGAAGACAAGAAATTATATTGAGGCAAGATTTCAACTAAATATACCTAAGAAATTCAATAGCTAAACTATACATGCATTTAACAATACTCAAAACTAAGATAAATTATCTAATTCCATTCCCCTTGAGGATTTTGAGGATATGTGTCAAATGTGATAGGAACTAGACAAGGTGTATCGAAATGAATTTCAAAGGTAAAAAGGAAACTGAACGGAAGTAAATCTAATTTAACCTCTACAAAGAGATGTAATCTAAAAAATGTCCAATTACAAGTGATTGTAAACATTGTAATCTATTCTTTATCCATAAGAAAATGACTCTAGTTGTGCTACTCAAGACTGATTTGAAATGAGATGTTATTACCAATTGATCTATTAATCAAGAAACAAAGAACAGTTATTTATAATGACTACTTTGAAGTTGGAGGTATGTTATCCGATAAAGGTAAAGCACGAAACAAACTTAAGGAAATCTAAGCATATGCAAATGACCTGGAAATAAATGTAATCTAGAAGCAAGTAGAAAACTTGATAAAGATATTTTATTTCTGAAACAAGTCCCATCCCATGAACATATTCATTAACTATGTGAATGGAAAAAGAAAATCCTATGCTTTAACTAAGAAACCATAAAAACTAATGTGCTTTGGACAATGAAATTACTTAATAAAAATGAAGTAAACTAAGTTAAGGATGAAACTGACATGTTCTAGATTAATAACAAGTTCTTAAATCAGATATAAAAGATCAACTACAGAAACATAATCTAAGAAGTAAACTAAGGAAAAGTTAAAGAAACGAACGAAAACTAAGGATGAATATGAAGCTTTAATTGAACTCTATATGGTGCAGAACAACGTCCTAATTACATGTATAAATGATGATAAATTACAAGAAATATTACAATTTGAAAATCCAAGAAATTGAATCCTAAATAAGCATAAAAACAATGCAGAAAATATTAAAGTCCGTTTGACAATCTAGATGACAGTCTGAAAGATAGTCTGAATGACAGTCTGGATTACAAAAAACGATATAAACTAAGAGAATAAGGAAACTAAATGATCTAACGCCAGCTAGTTTATGCATATGAACCCGCAGTGCAAGGAAAACAATAAATAGACTATTTAAAGCTGAAATAACAAGAAGCAACTTATACTAATCATTATCTAAGGAAATAAAATATTTATATTGTATAATAAAACAAGGCTGAAAAATAAGTGAAACTAATCTATAGCTACAGGAAAACAATCAAAGCTAACTCTAAATAAAGACTGAACTTGAAACATTAACTAGTTAACTTTATCTAGTTACAAATGAAAAGACTGAAAGCAAACTAAGAGAAACTATGCATGACAAGTTGTTCTAGATTATGAAAATGTAAATTATATTAGCAACAGGAAATAAATTACATGACATAAAACAACATCTACAGGAAACCAAGTTGAATACATGTACTGAAAAATAAACTATTTACTTACAGAAAAGAAATACATAATATACACAAAAACATCTGGTTGTTGAGGTGCCCTTCTCAACAATCAGGGATTTGAAGCTAACTCAACTTAATCACCAACAGAACATCAACAGCTAAAAACCAGAAAATTCCATTAACTGAAAAAGATTACAAAATGTTTTCTAACTCAACTTTTCTATGCATAATATTACTGTTGCATTTCTCCACCAGAGGCATCTTTATATAAGTTTTACAATAAGAGAGAAGGTCGAACTCTCTAAAAATAGAGGTCTTAATTGCTACAGAAATAGCTCAACATAGCACACCGCCCATCTTCCTGATTCCACGGGCGTTGGTTCTCCATGATGCGAGCAGCTGTGCGTTGATTCCCTTTGATGTGGGAAGAGGATGTGTTGTCGAGTTGGGTAGAAAGGAACACAGATCATCTGGAATGAAGGCTCACGACCCATGAGGGCCACATTGCCAATAGAACCCATGTCCTAGTTTTTGTCTTTATTTCTCTGGAATATTCCAACTAACGAATCCAATGGTGCGAACGCAGGGCTAAATGATGGTCCGAATGTGGTTGGGCATCATGAACGCATAGATGAATGAAGGTATGAATGCAACCAGAACCTGTAGAACAAAAACTATAAGCCAAGCACGTCTAGAAATATGAGGTAATTGTCAATAAACCATAAAATGATGAGATTTAATCAAGATTCAAGTGATAAATAAATAAGTTCATACCTGGGTCTGATTGATGGTCTGAATGGAAAGAAGTATGGATTAATATGCCAAAAATAACAAAAATGGACATTAAAATTCCCCCAAACCGAAGATATGCCAGGTGCCACCGAGCAAAGTAGAGAGGAATTCAGGAAGCAGGCTGAGCTGCAGTAGGAGCCGCCTTTGACTTGGAAGACGAAGTAGATTTAGACCTAAGTCTCTTGAACTGGTCCTTCAAGGAATCATGCCTCAACCAAAGAGAAGTGTGGGAAGTTGTTTTGGCACTGTTCAAATCTTCAACGCTCTTCACTTGTAAGTGTAATTTTTTGTCCTCTTCATGAAGCTCAGAGATTAATTCAGCATACTTCTCATTCTGGATTTTTAACTGTGCTATGTCTTGAGTTAATCTGTTCATAGTCTGATGGAGTGGAGTAGATGGTTTTGTAAAATACTCAGGATCTTTTTGAGGGATTGATCCCTTTAGAAATGGCTTGGGATCAATAGATGTAGTGTGTTCATCAGGTGCCTTATCTTCAATGTGTGCAAGGGCAAGTTCAAAAGCAGGATCTTCAAGAAAATGGGCAGAGACATTGGCCAATGCAAGAAGGGGTGTTTCAAGGACAAGGTCATCTTTCTAGTCATCATGGCTATATGAATGCATTGGATGAATGACGAATTGATCGATAGACTGGACAATGGTCTGGTCAACAGAGTGATCACGATTGGAATTTCTTGACTTAGTGGGTATCGGTGAAAATAATGGGGGTGGACAGTCTCAGGAGATGAGGATGAATGGATAAGGTGCATTTATCCAGAGGTACCCTCATCAAACTGCACATAATTAGAATTTCATTTTGCTTGGGTTGGGGTTTGAGCAGGATCATTAGCATGATTTTGGAATTAGTGACGCTTTCAAGAGGCAGGGGCTTCTTAACCAAATGGGGGTTCAGTATTTCAAACACAAAGCTATCCCAGTTTTCCCCTTTTCCTTCAATTGATGACTGATCAGGATCTTAATGAGACAGTGGTAATATAGGCTACCAGAGGGGTTAGTGATATTTTTCCTATCCTGGCTCAAAATGTTTTCTAGGCTCTTTAGAAAATAAAATGGGAAATTTAGGGCCTAGTTATTAACAAAATGTGTCAATAATCTAAGGTGACAGGCTTTCAAAATGGTGTACTTACATCACACATGATCAACCGGATGATGACAGTCAAGGGCTCGAGATATTCTGGCTTAATCCACTCCCTATGGAACCCTTTTGTGTTTGCAACGTGTTGGTATTCAGCCTCGAGGGAGAATTCATGAGTCGTCTGCAAGATAAAGAGGTGCTTGTGCCAACGAGTACCTTCCCTAGGAAGTTTTGTGGCCAATGCAATAGACTCCTTAGTCACAGGAAAGGTAATATGTCCAACCTTAGACATTTTTCCATCGAATCCTTTGGCGAATAGTAGTGATATCTCGTCATCGTGGCCCTCAAGAAGACGGAGGAACAAACCCCAACCTGCTCAAAGAAACACTTCACAACATATTTTGAATTCAAGGATATGGAGCAAATACTAGTAGCTTCCAGGTTCATAAAAGATTGACTTTGTTAAGCAGAGGTCGAGGGATGCAAATGAATACATGGGATGCAATAAATTGCAAGAGACACAGCTTGATAGACTCAAGAAAAATGAGGGAAAGCATAATGAAGCAAATTTCACACATGTGTTGGTTTAAAATGTGATATGTTCGAACGGTTGAATGACCATGAGAAGAGATTTAGCACGTTCAAACGATCACGCTATCATGTAAAGATATTGAATCATGCGTGTAACACCCCAGTTTTGACCTTGTTTACATTTAAATAATATGATGTAAATAATCATGGTGTGGAGCTCAAGGAAAAAGCCCCACCATTGATTTAGTGTTTATTTTTCGGTGATTAAGGTTGGGTCGATGGTATTTTATGCTAACTAAACATTGAAAAGTTAGACATCATGTTAAATTTGCAATTCTAATTAAAAACCTGCAACCAACTATGTCAATGCAACAAAATGAGATGGGAGCATGATTTTTCCTAAGGATAAGGGTGGGATTGGAAGAGTGGGAAGAAATTCAAATAGGCAGAGCACCCATTTCTAAAAAGCGTTTCTTAATTTTCTTGGGAAAGCAAAAAACCAGAAACACCTTCCTTTCCCTCATGTAGTGACGTTTCACCTTCCCCTCATGATTTGGGGCAGTGTGTGGAATGTTTTTGGAAGGAAACATTCATTCACACAATAAGCAAAAGAAAAACCGCTCAGAGTCTTGATCCTTCAGGAATTTTTCTTGTTCTGTGATTTGTTTTTTTTTTACGATTTTCCTGTCTGTTAGTTGTTTCCGGAATGCACATGCTAGAACCGTGTTTGTGTTTTTGAATTGAAATACCAACAAATTTTTTTGGATCCTGTGATTGCAGTAGTCGGTTTGGCTCAGGAAATGCCCAGAGTTTCCTAATTGTTGTTGTGTGTGTATTCCTTAGTTCTGTTACATTTTGCTAATCCTGGAACTGAGATCGCTATGTGTACATCATTGTTTGACATATAAACTGATTTAGGGAATGGAAATGGAGTTTGGAATTTCTTGATAAACCTAGTGCATGAAGGAACCTCTCAAACCAATCTAGAGGTCTGGTTTACTTCTTTACATACCCTGAATAACACTGGAAGGGAAGGCATGGCCTGAGGGACTGTGTAGCAGAGAAGGGGATGCTTCCTTTTGTTGGGTGTGTAAATGTTTAGAAGTCAAGCTAGATTCGGTGTAGGTGTCCATATCTATAGGATTGATCTCACTAGCTTAGAAGTCATTCTTTCCACTTCTTTAACAGCCTGATAAACCCAACTGGAAGGATGGCTTGGATGGTAGCCTGATAAACCCATTTGTTGGCTTGGTTGTGACTTGTATAAAATTTGGCTATGTGTAAATCATTGCCTGTGTAAGTCTGATAAACCCAAATGTGTTGGATTGGATGATTTTTATTGTATCCTTGGCTATGGATAAGTCTTCTAGTGTTTCTTATTCCTTGGGGAAATCATGCGCAGCTCGGGGGTGGTAGTGTTGCTGAGAGATTGAAGAGAACACTGGCCTATGGTTGGGTGGAACGTTGCAGCAAGATAGCTGGTTGCGGGACAAGATTCTGAGAAAGATAAGTATCTCTTATGTTTGAATCCATGCAACTGTACTTGTTTATAAATTAATATGAAATGATGAATGCTTGAATGAAATTTGTTGTGTTTCAGCTGTATATTTCATGAATGATGCATCTATGTGTGTAATTACTTCAATGATTTTTCTAATTTGTTATGAATTTAGATCGGTAGGATTGGTGATGGTATGGATGATGGAAATAAGTTTTATACTTAGAAATTTTCATGAGCAGATCGAATTTTCACATATTTTTCCCTTCCACAATTCCCTTTCCATAACTTGCAGGATGCGGGAAGTGGGATGCAGAAATGCGCCTTGTAGAAGTTTGGATTCCACATTTTCCCTTCCGCAATTCCCTTTCTGTAACTTGCAGGATACGTGATGAGGGATGCGGAAATGTGCCTTGTATAAGTTTGGATTCCACATTTTCCCTTCCACCATTCCCTTTCCACAACTTGCGGGATGCGGGATGCAGAAATGTCATTTGGCAAAATCTGTTTTCCTTTCACAATTCACTTTCTGCAACTTGCGGGATGCGAAATGGGGAAATGACTATGGTAAATTTTGATTTCCGCAACTTTGATCTCCACAATGACCATTCTGCATGTGGGATGTGGGATGCAGAATGTGGAATATGGGGTGCATGGTGCGAGCGTGAAATTTTTATATGTTTTCAATTTTTCGCAAGTGAAGCTCTCCACACTGTTGATTTTCTACGGGATGATTCTCAGTCGTTGATCTAATTCCGGATGCGGAACAAACTGTGATCTTTGATTTCCACTGAGATTCTTCTCATGTGTTTGATCTCTCAATGGTTGGGGAAGATATATATTTTATAGACGGTATGGATCAGAATGTTAGCATGAGAAGTTCTTGTTTTTACAGATCTAAAAACAAAAAAAAAGGGATTGGAAATCATCATACGAATGCAGAATCAGAGATAGGAAACTTAGGTAGAATAGTTGGTTTGCATTCTCTCCTCCGGGGTGGGAGGGGACGTGACAATGTGGAATCATAAAATGCGTGCATTGGTGAATTCATATGGTTATGTTATATTCAACCATGTCCAAAGTAAACTTTGGGCAGGTTGAATATAATTTTCATCATGAGATTATAAGCATAGGTGACATAAAAGATCATGATGAATTTTAATTATTACAATTATAGATCGCATGCATATAACTTAATGAAGAGTTAAAACCATATGATAGCCAAAAAATGAGTATGAAAATCAAAATAATGCATGCTTAATTGATTTATTTGATGAAGTCAAGATGAGCAAAGGAATGAGATCGAGTGCATAGATGACATTTGATTGATCCCTGGTATGGTGAGTCAATTGGATTTTGTTAGCAGAATTCAAAATTAGATACCTTAGCATACTAAATCATGTTGTTAAATGCTATGATTTCATTCAAATCACCATTCAACACTTCATTCAGATCATCGTTCATTTTCCTCATTCATCACTTCATTTGGATCATCATCCGACCCTTCCTTCGATCCTTCATACAGACCTTTTGTACAAAATGTGCTTTGCTAGATCTGATTACTGCTCATTATGCAGAGAAATTTTATGGGGCTATCAGCACACAAAAATATGATGTAAGCCTGCTTTTCTAAAACTTTAGTTGTGATCTTCTTTATTTATCATGGATTGGAACAATCTTCTACTACTTGCATTATCCTGAAAACACCTATCATTTTGTTAGAGATAAATGAATATTTTTATAAGTAATCAGAAATTAAAGATAGTTATGAACCTCCCCCAAACCAAAAATATGGCGTGTCCTCAAGCCATAAAGGAAAACTGATTAATACTCAAATGTTTTCAATTAATAGTTTATCCAATAGCTCTAAAATTTTGTTATTATTTTCGTAAGAAAAAGAAATACTAACTAATAAATGGAGATGATTCAGATATGTACATTCATAAAAATATAACAGTGCTTAGGAAGACCATATGAATAATTATAGTACAACTGATGCAAAAAATGCCATAGGAAAACCAGTCATCTATGACTCATTTTAAGGATTTCTTGTCATCCAAAGAGTATAGATAAAGTTCACCCTGGAGTTTGTGAGTATTCTATAGTTATGGGTCGCATTTCTAGGATAATCATATCCTAGGTATTGTTTGAATTAGATGACAGGGTCCAAGTCCAACTTACAGCCATTCTCTAATGGCAGTATAAATAATTGGCCTAAATATGTATTTGTATACTCAGGTTTTTTAGATGAGCCATGTGCATAGTGATACATTAACCATATCTCTTTTACTCGATATTGCCTCGGTGCCAGCAGGCCTGTTCAGTACCCCGGTGGGTTTATCTTGGTACCATGCAAGCATAGCCCCACTACCAGCAAGTCATTTCAGTACCCTGATGGGTTTACTTACATTTACCGATCTTCCTTGTTTAATATTTTACTTACCATGGACCCACTGCCATCGAGCCTGTTCAGTACCCCGATGGTTTTGCTTCATATAATGATTTTAGTATGTGTAAGATGGTTGGCACTAGAGCGTGTTAATCCTTCTAAACACATAATTCAAATTTTTAAAGCGAACCTTATGAGTAACGTTATTTATAATAGCTTAAATTATAGATCATGTCAAAAGAGAATAACTTAAAGTTGTTCCTTGACCTCTCAGTCTATCTTTTTCATAAAAGATCAATAATGTTCCACACAAGTATAAATATAACTCACTCTTGGGATACCTTTTTAACAAATGCTTAAGAGACAAGTTTTGATAATGATTCTGGGATGAACTAGTAGTCCATAGGTTTAAGATATAATTTTGAAAAACATGATGATTAGAGTAGGTATTAATCAATTGTTCTAATGATAGATCAGGAATGTGTATATATGAATCAAATACAACATACAAAAAAAAAATGAAACTAACAAAAAGAATCATAGAAGAGAAGTGGTTAAAAATCAAGAATTTTCATTTTGCAAAATAATCAAAGGAGAATAAATCATAAGAAATACCTCCCTTCTTAATTGATGAAGCTATATGAGCTAACCAAGATTTCTGTGTAAATATAAACCAATTGTCAGAAATGATTCTCATTTATTCCAAGAAATAGAAATATATGTACATAATATCCTATTCTACTTAGAGAGAAAGAAAACAATTATATTCAAGTATATGAATTCTTCCTATGTAACTAAGTGCGAAGCAAGATTAAAATTATACCTTTATCCACATACGAGAAAGTTATTGCAGTGAATACCTAGATATGAAGAACCAACCAACCTATTTGATTTAGCAGCAAGAAGCATTGAAGGAGAGGATGGTATAGTGGCTTGGTCAACTCTTGGAACTAGATCTCAATATAATCCTTATATTTTCGGTTCTCTTCTTCATTTGTCATGTCACGAGGTCTTTCATCAAACTCTAGAATGCATAAAGAATCTGTGTTTGGTGATGGGGAATATTCAGGTTCTAATGCTTGTCCCTCATGAAACATGATGTATGCCATGTTGATCTTGTTTTCTTGTGGATAAGGCCAAGTAGAAGCTTCGTTTTCTTCCATAGTTTCTATAAATCCTAGATCTATAACCTTTCTAGACCTCGTATGAATTTCCTGCAGTGATGCTGGTGAGGTAGGAAAGGTGGGTAAATGTTGCAGTTCAACACTGTAAGCATATTGTACTGCTTTATTGTTGTTAGAATGTGGAATGGATTGAACAAGAATGTTCATAGGGAATAGAGGATTTTTATGAGAATGTGATTATGGCATGTGCAATTGATTGGCTTGTGTGGTTGATCCTGCTGGGTGAATAGGATATTGTTGAAAATATTGTGGAGGGTATAGAGGAATAGGTAGTGTTGCAATTTAAGAGAGAGTATCCATATGATCATAAGATGTGTCATAAAGGCTTTGTGAACAAGGTTGGTAGGGGTTAAGCTGAGGCTGCAACAACTGCCATGGTGTTAGAGTATTCACTAATTGATTATGAGAGTAGGGGAATGGAGGGATGGAGCTCTGAACCATACATGTCGGCCATGATTTCCATGAAAGTTGTGGTTCGATTTCATAAGGTGAACTTGTTGAAACTTCCATATCTCCTTGGCATGTTGTTTCCATCCTGGGTAAGGAAGAGAAACTACCCATGAAATGATTCAAACCACATATGCTACAAATTCGGAGGCTATCCAAAGGACAATCCTTTATGAGATGTTTCTTTTGGCACTGAGGGCAAACCATTTATTCAAATTACTCATTTTTACCAACCTGAAAAATATCCATTTGTGAATTTAGAGGGATGATAATGTTAGATTCAAGTATTTTAAATAAATCACCAATTTTTGTAACTCCCATTCCTGCAGCAGACTTCAAAAACTGAGAACATGGTATATTCTTACCAGTATTGAATTTTCCTCTTGAGTACCTTATACATAATTCACAAAAATTATTGTTGGCCTCTCTCTTCTTCTTGTCTCAACCCATGGTTCAACAACAACACAATACCAACATGACACCAAAATACACCAGCCCGACAGAGCAAGCTTAGTCAGCAACCCCAGTGGAACAGGCACAGTCTCACTCAAGATATCTTAATGGGAAACTGTGAGAAGCATGTTTCCACAGTTGGCAAGGGATTATAGTCCCTTGGCACATGACCAAGGAACTCAACAAAGGCAATAGGATGGAGTTTGACTACTATGCAACAATAGCACAGTGAGGTGTCGCAACTTGCACACACCACAACCTCACCCTTACGACCCTATAGCTGGTGCAACGGTGCGACATAGTTGATTCCTTATACTCAATAGACAGTGCACAAATACACTTTTACTTAATATTTTAACCATGAAATCATAAAATACCATTCCAACCATCCTTAAGTATTAATTCTTGTACTGATAAACCAGATTGTGACATACATTCAACAGTTACTGTAATAATGTAAAGTAATCAAGTATTCATATAAACATTCACCATTCAAATGCATTCATCCATATAATATGAGAAATAACATGGAAACCCATATGGAAAAAATCACCAAGGTGCTCTTCATCTGGCATGAGAAATGGGTATGGCACATTGCAGTATGCAACTTGCAGACTGTTCTTAAGATATGTCTTTTTTAATCAATCTTCTTGCTCTCATGCTCTCTGGTTATTCTTCTATCTACTTCTACTGATCCACACACAGCCTGGATCGACTCTTATACTTTACTATCTGTGCACAAAGCTGCAGATTACTCTACTACTAGCGGTCTGCGCACATAGCTGCAACATCCACGGCTTAACAACCTTCTATTGCTATTGTCCATCCAACTTACTAAAATTACATAACCTTTTGAGCCAACGCTTATACAGAGTGGGTTTTTCCTACATATAGTGTCTATGAAACCACACAGGTTTGACTAAGTACAGTTCAGTTATTACAGAATCAACAACTTACAAAAATATCTATGTTACATAATGTCATCCCATACCTAGCTGTGAAAGTCCTGGGAGACATTAACCACAACTTTAACTAACCATGGAAATTTCTTTCAACTCGTATCTACTGGTCATAACTAACCGCAAAAACTGCCCTTCTTTCTTTTGTTGGTTTGTCCTTCTACAGTCTTCCTTGACTTCCACCTATCCAACTTTAAGTCTTCTATCTACCTCTTCCTCTGACTCGAATCTTCCTTCCTCGTTGCATATATCCTCGTCGCAACTTATTTCCATCCTTAAATTTCCTTTCCTCCATCGTGCACATGTTTTTCCTTCTTGCGTTGATTCCTTCATTCTCTTCTTGACCTATTTTCACCCTATCGCACCCACACTTTTCCTCTTTTTCTTGTGCATCTGATTTATCCTTGTGCACTTTTCCTGGCCCAACAGGCCCCTAGAACTCACATGTGGCTCATCCGAAGCCACTAAGAAAAAAGGGACTTCTCCACAAAAATGGCTTTCCACAAAACTTCATGTTCTTCCCCAAAAATTATGTTTTGGCATAGGCGCAGACTACGTGGGAGGACCAACCTTGTCCTGGAATTCCTTCACCATCTGTTGCACTCTAGCAACTTCCATTATTACTTCCTCTTCCCATGTAGCCAACTGCTCTACACGGTCAGAACTGATATGTTCTGATGATTCTTCCTCTAGTGATTGCGCTATTTGTTGAAGCTTCTGCTGCACAGGCTGAAAAAGGCCTGTGAGTCGCATGGATTTCGACTAGTGTGTCTCCACCTCGTCTTCCCTAGTCCACTCTTGGTCATGAATATCTTGGACTTCCTGTTGGATATCTTAATCTATACCATCTTTGTAACCTTCTGTTGAAAGGGAAGTTTCTTCATCTATGTCTTTACAGCGCTGATTTTCTCATTTTCCCGTCACGCGGTTTCCCTTATGTTTTATGTAGTCTCATATTCTAGAAGTGCTTTCCAAATAGTGGAAACAGTTTCTACTACCTTTGTGCATAGTGTTTCTCCCTTGGTGATCTTCTTACCAGCAACAGATGTCGCTCTTCTTCTTTCCTTGAGCACCTCAGGAGGTGTGCTTGGTACCAGCTAGCTAGCTTGAAGCTCTTCAACCTACTTCTTCAGCTCCACTGCAATTCGTGATAGTCAGGAAACCTTAGTTGTTTAATATTCATATTCCTATCCCGTTTCTAGTGGGAACTCAGATATTGTGCCCTTAATGGTCTCTGCTAATGCGACACGGCTTTGCTCACGCGCTTGAATTTCTTGCTCTTTTTCCTTAAGGAGGTCCTTGCATGCCTTGGCCTTCCTTTGCTATTTTGTTTCCTGATAGGAAACAACAATCTCCCTAAGCCATACCTATATAACGGCTTCCTATTTCAAGTCATAGACTTCACACAATGACAGCTTGGAGAATTCAATCTACAGTGTGTCAAACTTCTTGAAAACATCATCAAATGCACTTGTCTCCATCCTTGTTTCCAATGTGCACCCATGGATTTTTACTTTGATCGACGACACTAGCTAGTACAACTAATGGAACGCTGGGATCCATGCCATATTTTCCATCCTCAAAAGTGGCTTTGACCTTGTTAATGGAATCTACCAACTTAGTAAGGTGGTTCACAACTTGATCAACTATGCTTACCTGTTGCATCTTTAGAACATCGAGGCTGTCCTTGGTGATCGCAGCTACAGCTTCTACTAGCGTGTGGATATCCTCTTCAGTCAAGGTATCTGTGTTATCTGTCTTTCTAGATTTCCTTTTCTTGCATGGGGGATCCCGTCCTTTCTGATGTTTTTGTTGTTGGGTCGGGATGTTCTCTTGACTAGGTGTGCGATCTAAATCACTATGATTAGAGCTACCCCTATCCTCATTATCATCTTTTTCTTCCCGTTCTTGTGACTGATTATCTTGTCCATCACCTCCATCATTTCCTTGGCCATTGACTTGGTCCACTGGTGGGTCCTCTTCATTTTGTTCTTTGAGAAGTGGCTCTACAAGTGGGCCGTGCCATTCATCTGACCATTCCTAGACAATTGTGTCCACATCAGCGTTAGTGATCATGAACCCTACATTGTGTGCTTGTTTCATTGTGTCCTTCTTCAACTCCAAAATCATGTTATGTGCACCATCCTGGAAATTGTTGAATTATGTATACCTATGCACCATTGCAGCCTGGACGCGGTGAAATCGCCTGATAACATGGCACAGTGCCTCAGCATGCAGAAAGAATGTGATGTTACAATTCTTCTGGCGGATCTTATTTTTCTTGTCTTCCCACAAGCTCTTGTACTTTGCACCCAGGCAAGGTAGTGGGACATCCATTTGCTCATAATCAAGCGGATTTTACCATAATGTAAACAAGACAAAGATGAGAATATAGGAGTAGTGAAATTTATAGTTAGGGTCCTCATGATCCTATGTTGTGTTGTCAATCAGTTCATTAAGCAAGAACTGTGACCATTTGAAAACCATAACTTGTGAACATTGCTCTGGAAGCTCTACTGCTCCTGCGGTACATTGGTTCGACCTCATCTTGTGTAGAAGCTTACATGATCCAGGAGGATATTTGTTTCCACCCACCTATTCCTCTTGGACCCCCACCATTGTTTCTTTCAGTTTTCCAGTTTCCTTAATTGTAGCACAATTTACTATTTTTGGCAGTTTTCAGGTCCTAAACTTCTGGAGTCGTTTTGAGGCCCTAAACGATGTTTTTTTGGCATCAGATAGTCAAGAAAATATGAGTCTATTCCAAACGTTATATCTACTATTTTTTGATGTAGTTCTTAAACATATCTTTCTAACGATATATCATGCGCATCAAACGGAGGTAGTATGCTAAAGTTATGACCCCGGGAACTTGATGTACCAAGTTACCCAACGGGGCCCACATTAAGGCGTTTTCACCTCCTAGGCTTAGGTTTTTGGATGTGTAGGGTTTCCATTGTTTCTCAATAATATATAGGCCTTTGAGCCTCATTATAATAGAGAGTTCAGAGGCATGTAGCCGCCACATCTCTTCTCCGAGATAAGCTACCAACACTCTAGCTAGTTTATTTCCATTCTGTATGTAAACAAGTTTCAGTTATTGATTGATGAAATGAAGTGTTATTTCCACTGCATATTTGTTTCTATGGTTGTTTGTGTATTATGTTGCATTCTTACATAAATATAGATCAGTGGTATCAGAGCAATCTGCTCTTTCTCAATCCTTCTTTGAATGTCCCCAACGAGGGCAGGGTATAAAGAGTTAGGGCTCGATCTGGTTGAACCTTTGCAAGATTAGCCTCGCAAATCCCGATGACCACCCATGGGGGAGGAAAAGAAAGACAAGGGCACAGAATATCCTATCAAAATGTTACTCGAGGAGGCCGTTGAAAAACAAAGGAACACGATGATGGATAACTTCACCCAAAACCTTTAACGACTTCCCACTGGCGACGCATCTGCATCTAGCAGCCACTCTGGAGGTGCAACCCATTTTAAGGTACAAGTAAACTTTGACATTCCCATATTTGATGGTCTAATAGATGTAGACACCGTAGATAAATGGTTGAATCTATTAGAAGGATATTTATTGGTTCATGGCTTTTCTGACTGGGAAAAGATTACTTTTTCTCTACTCAAAGCCGCCCCCCGTGTCAAGGACTGGTGGGAAACCTACTATGAGAGAAAGGATGAGGAGGAACCCTCTCTGTTCTCTATTGTACCCACTTGTAATTCTTTCTTAGATGCCATAAAGGGACAATATTATCCGATGGGGAGCTATGAGGACAAGTACATCCAATGGACTACGCTGCGGCAGCAAAGAGATCAAGATGTGCATGAGCTGACGAATCTGTTCCATACCCTGTGCACCAAGTTGGGTATCAAAGATTCAGAGAAAAATTTGGTGCTGAAGTACCACAGTTGTTTGCATAGATACATTCAGGAGGAAATGGAGTTCCTTGACATCTCCTCGCTTGGTACGGCATATCGGTACGCTGCCAAAATTGAGCAAAAATTCAAATAGAAAAAGAAAGACTTTGGATCTACGAATCAGAATCAAGGGAAAGGTTCCCCCAAACCACAGAACCAAGGACACAACCAAGGCATGGTGACTCAAGAAAACTTTCCAAAGCCACAAGCAAAGAGCAACACTGTAAAGATGAAGAAGGAAGCGGGAAAGTGGTGCGAGTTCCATAAGAGACCCACTCACAACACAAGTGAGTGTCGGGCTAAGCAATCACTAGTGACTGAGATAAAGGCTTCTGAATCAGATGCATAATTTGACATTGAATCAGAACCTGAGAAGGGGAATGACAGAGGGAAGAATATTGTCAATGTAGAGCCCAACGCCATCGTTTCCACCACGAAGATCCAAAAGGAAGAACTAGAAGATTCAGAGGAGGAGGAGCGTCTTTTCCACTCCCAGATGTTGGTAAAGGGTTCCCTGCTACAGTTCATTGTCGATAGTGGGAGCCAAAAGAACCTGATTTTAGTAGAGGTCATGAAGTAGTTGGGTTTGTCGACCATAGCACACCTACAGCTGTACACCATCGGGTGGCTTCACTAAGGAAGAGATCTCTGTGTCAGCCAACAGTGTTGACTTCCCTACAGCATCGATCCCTTCATCGATGAGGTATTATGTGATATTGCTCCTCTTGATGTTTGTGATGTATTATTAGGTCAACCATACTTATGGAAGTTACATGTTGTGTATGAGTCCCAACCTCGCGCTGTTATTATTACGTTGGAAAATAATTTGTACAGAATATCAGAGGTACCACCCCCTGCCGCTATCTCTTTGGTTACTATAAAACAATGCAGTAAGATCATTTCCAAAACTGGGAAGTTTGTTTTCTTGATGATCCACCCTCAGGGAAAGAAGAAGATCATTGCCACAACCTCCATATAGGGCCCCTCTGCATGACAAAAAAAAATGGGCAAGGTCATGGAGGAGTACCAAGACATATTCACCTCACCCACCGGGGTGCCTCTCCATTGTCAGGTCAAGCACCCCATCGATTTGACCCCAGGTGCGTCGCTGCCCAATGGACCGATCTATCACCATTATGTTCTAGAGAATGATGAAATCAAGAGGCAAATTCATGAGTTGCTGCAAAAGGGTCACATCCGGCCAAGTTCATCACCCTGTGGGAGCCTGATCGTCTTGGTACAGAAGAAGGATGGGACTTGGAGACTTTGTATTGACTATAGGGCGCTAAACAAGATCACTGTTCAGAATAGGTACCCAATCCCATGAATTGATGACCTCCTGGACCAGCTTAAAGGGGAAAAATATTTTATCAAGATCAACTTAAAGTCTGGGTATCACCAGGTACCGATCGAACCGACCGATGTGTGGAAGACTGCCTTCAAAGCCAAGGAGGGCCTTTTCGAATGGTTGGTCATGCCTTTCGGGCTGATGAATGCCCCTACAACCTTCATGAGACTGATGGATGACATATTGCAGCCATTCACCAACTCATTTGTAGTAGTGTACTTGGATGACATCCTGATCTTCAGCCAGACTTGGGAAGAGCACCTCCACCACATCCGACAGGTCCTCCAAAAATTGCGAAAACACAAGTTGTGTGCCAATTTGGACAAGTGCACTTTTGGCATGACCCAGGTTCAGTATCTAGGATACATGATTGATGACTATGGGGTACATGTGTATCCAACCAAGATCCAAGTAATTCGGGATTGGCCAACCCCAACTACTCTAACAAAGCTTCGCAGCTTTCTGGGCCTTGCTAATTTCTACCGTAGGTTTGTGTTGGGATTCTCTCATATCACTTGGCCCTTGAGTCAAGTCACCAAGGGAGGAGCGAAAGCAAAATTATTTTGGTCGAAAACTCAAGAGAAGGCATTTTCAGAAATGAAACATCGCCTATGCTGTGCTCTAGTGCTCACATTACCAGACTTGCAACAACCATTTGAGATCGAGACAGATGCCTCTGACTATGCTATTGTAGCAGTCTTTACTCAACAAGGGAATCCAGTGGCATATCACAGTGAGACACTGTCCGACACTGTCTGTAAATATCCCACTTATGACAAAGGGATGTATTCCATTGTACAGGCTTGCCGACAATGGAAGCATTACATTTTGGGGAAGGAAACGATCATCCACACAGACCACTGACCCCTGTAGTTCATGCAGACACAAGGGAAGTTACAAAATGATCGCCATCAGAAGTGGTCCACATATCTACAACAGTTTCATTTGAACATCAAGTACAAGAAGGGGAGCACCAATAATGTTGCAGACTGCCTCAGCCGACCATCGATCATGGAGATATTGACTGTACTCAACTCTTGTGGGAACGAGACTTCTGATTGGCCGCTTCTCTACAAGAGCGATCCATAATTCAGCCACACATACCAGATGCTCTTGCAGGGAAACCAAGTTCCAAAATTTCACCTCCAGGATGTACTACTGTGTCACATGGGACACCTTTGTGTTCCTTCAAGTGATCATGCCAAGATGATGTGGGAAGCGCACTACATTCAGGTCGCTGGGCATTTTGGGGTCGAGAAAATAGTGGCAGTACTGCAAAAGCATTTCTATTGGCTGAACCTTCGATAGGACATTAGGAAGTACATCTGATCCTGCACTGCTTGCACCATTTCCAAACCATCCATCAAGAAGTAAGGCCTCTATACTCCGTTTCCTACCCCTAGTGGACCTTGGGAATCCATCTCCATGGATTACATGTCAGGCCTTCCTTCTACTAAGCACAACAATGACTATGTGTTTTTGGTCGTTGACAGATTCTCAAAGATGGCCATAATGGCACACTGCAAGAAGAATATCACAGCAGAAGCCACTACTAAACTCTTCTTTGAACGAGTGTGGGTACACTTTGGGATTCCACAGTCTATAATATCAGACTGAGACAATAGGTTCCTTAGTACATTCTGGTCTAGCCTATGGTCAATGCTAGACACCAATCTCACAAAGTCCACAGCTTTCCATCCCCAGACTAATGGCCAGACAGAGGTCATCAACAGGATGATCGTACACATTTTGTGCATGTACAACTCAAATAATCCACGCACATGGGATCAGAGCCTCCCCTATGTACAACACAGCTATAACCGGGCCTTCCACAGCTCAACCAACCATAGCCCATTTCAGGTGGGCTTGGGATTCCAGCCACTATGCTCCATTGACGTAGCCATGCCATTTGCAGCTACTCAGGCTGATTCAGCTCATATCCAGTCTGAAGTCTCCAAGGCAAACAACTTCATTGAGCACATTCAACACATTTTCCAATAGGTTCATGACATATTGGATAGATCCAATGCTAAGTACAAGTAATGACATGATCAACATCGGGTTCAACACAACTTCCAGGTGGGCGACAAAGTGTGGCTACATTTGTAGAAGGAGCGCCTCACTGGACCCCACCACAATATTTCCCCACTCTGATATGGGCCATACACCATCACCAAGGCTTTCGGGGACAATGCCTTTGAGCTCATTATTCCACCATTCCTTGGTCTACACCCAGTGTTCAATATGGACCGCCTTCGGCCCTACTTTCCACCTCTACTCAACACATCAGACATGGCAGAACAACTCACACCAACAGAGTTAAACCCCAATTGCATGGAACAAGCCACTGCTAATTATATTATGGACACATAGATCAAGAACAATCACCAATAGAATATCCAGCTATATCGAGTTGTCAAAGCAGGCCAACTCCTTCACCAGGGAAAGTGGCTCACTAGGGACCAAGTTCAACAGAAGTTTCCTCATCTCATGGAGGAACTCAACGCAATGGGGACCATTGCTTCCTAAGGGGGGAGGAATGATCCAGGAGGATATTGGTGGCCACCCACCTATTCCTCTTGGAACCCCACCATTTTTTCTTTCATTTTTACAGTTTCCTTAACTGTAGCACAATTTACTATTTTTGGCAATTTCCGGGTCCTAAACTTCTGGAGCTGTTTTGAGGCCCTAAACGACATTCTTTTGGCATCGAATAGTCGGGAAAATATGAGTCCATTTTAGACTCAATATTTGACATTTAACGATGTAGTCCTTAAACATATCTTTCTAACTATATATAATGCGCGTCAAAAGGAGGTAGTATGCTAAAGTTACGACCCCGGGAACTTGATGTACCAAGTTACCCAACGGGGCCCACATTAAGGCGTTTTCACCTCCTAGAGTTAGGTTTTTGGATGTGTAGGGTTTTCATTGTTTCTCAATAATATATAGGCCTTCGAGCCTCATTGTAATAGAGAGTTCAGAGGCATGTAGCCACCACATCTCTTCTCAGAGATAAGCTACCAACACTCTAGCTAGTTTATTTCCATTCTGTATGTAAACAAGTTTTAGTTATTGATTGATGAAATGAAGTGTTATTTCCACTGCATATTTGTTTCTATGGTTGTTTGTGTATTCTATTACATTCCTGCATAAATCTATATCATTACAAGAGATGATCCTTGCAGTGAACCACACACTAGCATTATCGATAGGTCCAATTAGGGAATCCCCTTTTCGTGCGCTGAAGGTTATACTTTAGCTTTATCTTGGTGGTATCCATGTTTTGTCACATGTATGGCACAGGGTCATGGCCTTTCTTTGGAATCCATGTGATTTCTGAGGTGAGCTCAACGTTGACAAGATATAGCTGATCAAGCCATAGGCACCCTCTGTGGAAGTAGACCAGGATCTACTTTACATACGTATTGGCCTGAAGGTTGTGGCTGAAATGCAGCATGAATAGCAGGTTCATCAACCCTGCTTGTTCAACACCCTCAGCCCATTGCATTCTCTTTAGAACCTGAGGCCCAGTTGGGTCAAATTGATCTATGACCATATAGTTCGCTCTTTTTAGAACTTCCTGCTATCGAGTGTTGAAGTACTCGAAGTTTAACTTGATGAGATTCGACACTATGTCCATTACCAGAGGGACATTCTCAGGGATCTGAGGTGCTAGTAAAACTGTGGTGGCCTTGCTTGGGAGCACTACTTCCTCTGCATCATCTCTCCATGCTTGGACATAATTCAGTAATTTTTCATATTCCTCTTGAACACCAAAGCCTCTATGTGGTGGGGAAGCCTCCTCCATGGCTTCTTCCTCTAGTGCGTTTTCCTCCATCGATGCTTTACCGATATTGTCCAGAACAAACTTAGCCTTTTGTTTCCTTGTTATCTCAAGTTGGGATGAATCTCGAGGTGTGCTCTCTACAGGTTGTCTTGGCTCTCTAAGTGGTTGCATAGCTGTAGCTACAACTAGCAGTCTCTGAGCTGGGTTTGGCACAGGGCGCGAACCAAGGGTGGCCGCAGGAGTAGGATTCTTTTTTTTTCTCACCATCTGGTCAAGTTCTGGTTGCTGTAGTGGTTGTTGTTCCTTAGGAGATTCAATCTCTTCATTAATTGGGAAACCTAATATAACAGTTGCATTGGATAGCTCGCTCTCACTAGGGATCTCTATTTCCATGGGTTTCAGCTTAGTTTATGACAAGATTTGGATCTGTAAACACTAGGATCTGGTTTTCTTCATGCATAAAAGGATTCTTGATGGAAAAGTGTGGTATTTATATGCGCTCAGATGCTCTGCCATCATCATGTAATCAAATTTTGATGTCCAATCGATCACATGGGCTTCTCGACGGACACGTTCCTTCATTAACTCTACTACCCGATCTGTGGAATATACATGTTATCACTGTTATGGTAGTTATGTTGAGGATGGCTGATGGGAGCAAAAAGCATGTCATCATTCTCCTCATATCTTGTCGAATTTATGATTCTTTAGCTGTCATAACCACCTTGATCTCTGCCAGATATTCACACTTTAATGTTGGCCAATTTGTCATTTCTGGTTTTTGTAGTACTTTCCACCTTTCCTGGTGCTTTTTTCTTTTTCTTGTGCTTGGTGCTCTTTCCTACGCTTTTCACTGGTTCTGTCATAGACATGCGGCATAACAATTTACGTCTTTCAACCTCTGTTTTTTTTTAAAAATGTGCAGCACAATTCTAGCTAGGGATGTTATGACTATCATAATATGTTTCAAGTGACTTCCATTCACCATACCTATGGCATACACTCCATCTAGTCCCTATAGTTTTACTCCACCAGCATCAGTGATGTGCACAACATTATATAGCCCTAGCCAATGTGTCTTTAGCTTTCCTAAGTGTTTGAAAAACTTGTTTTCATACAGCAACACAAGTCCTACGACTTCGAATGGCTTAACTCGAATATGGTGATCATGCCATGCTTTCTGCCACTGCTTCTAAACTGTCTAATGAAATCCTGTGATGAAGGGTTCCTCTTCCATCTGAAGGAGCTGTGTTAACCACTGTTCGACAACATTCTCAACGGTCATCGTTGTGAGCATAGCAATCCACAGGCTTGACACAATGTACTCCATTGGCACGACAACTTCATGTCCACACACTAGTTTGAATTGGGTGTGTCTTGATCGTCGCTTACAAGTTGTGCAATATGCCCATAGCACAACTGAGACTTTTTGATCCGAGTCATCTCAACGAAGATGGCATACCTTGGTCAATGCATTCTCCAGAATCTTGTTGAAATATTCGATGGTTCCATTCGCTTGAGGATGATAGGGTGTTGTCTTCTTATGTTAGATATAAAACTCTGCAGTAAGCTTAGTAATCACTTTGTTAACAAAATGCGTACCTTGGTCACTTAGTAGTATTTTTGGGAAGCGAACTCTGGTGAATACATTTTCAAACAAAAACTTTGCTGCAATCACAATGGTACAATCTTTAATAGGCACAACTTCAGCCCATTTGGTCAAACAGTCTATTGCAGTTATAATGTAGTGCGTGCCAATTCTCTTTCCTGGTGGACTGATCGGTCCAACAAAATCAACTTCCCATTTTTCAAATTCTTGAAGGGTTATCTGCATCTCAAGTGTCATCTTGTTGTGGCACGAGGGTTTTCCTCTTCTCTGGAAGATATCACAACGCCTGCAGAAGCTCTTACTATCCATATGTACGGTTGGCCACCATAGTCCTGCCTGCAATATCTTGCGCAACATTTATTTTCCAGCATAGTTCCCTCCTGCGACACCAGCATGTGCTTTTCTCATTACCTAAGGTCATTCAAACTAAAAAACATAGTGGCATAGTATTTCATTTGCACCCAGCTTGTACAGATATCCCATGATCAATGTATAGTCAACAACTTTGACAACAAAATGTTTCTTCTGATTAGTTGGAATTCCTTCAAGTGCATAGCCTGTGCTCAAAAAGTGAACTTATCCTTCTGTTTCCTTATCATCTCGGGATGGGATGACTCTCAAGTTTCACTCTCTCCAGGATGTCTTCGCTCTCTAAGAGGTTTCACAGCTGCATATGTAGCTGGTGGTCTTTGAGATGGGTTTGGCACAGGGCATGAACTAGGGGTTGGAATATTAGCAGGGTCGGCCGCAGGAGTAGGCTTCTTTCTGGTTCTCACTATCAAGTCAAGTTCTGGTTGCTACTGCGGTTGCTATTCCTTAGGAGATTCAATCTCTTTGTTGATTGGGAAACTCAAGATAATGGTTGCGTTAGATAGCTCACTCTCATTAGGGATCTCTATTGCCATGGGTGTCGGCTTAATATGTGACAGGATTTGGCTATGTAAACACTATGCTCTGGTTTTCTCTGCGTGTGTAAAAGGATTCTTGATGGTGAAGCTTGGTATTTATACACGCTTAAATGCTCTATCATCATCATGTAATCATAGTTCGATGTCCAATTGATCACATGGGCTTGTCGGATGACATGTTCCTTCATTAACTCTACTACTTGATCTGTGGGATGTACCTGTTAGCACAGTTATGGTAGTTATGTCAAGGATGGATGACGGGACCAAAAAACACATCGTCATTCCCCTCGTATATTATCGAATTTATGATTCTTTAGCTGTCATTACGGCCTCAATCTCTACTGGATATTCACACTTTAATATTGGCTATCCTGTCATTTCTGCTTTTTACAGTACTTTCCACCTTTCCTGGAAATTTTTTATTTTCCATGCTCTAGGCACTTTTTCCTACGCTTTGCACTCGTTCTGTCGTAGACGTGTGGTAGAACAATTTACGTCTTTCGGCCTCTATTTTTTTTTTAATGTACAATGCGATTCTATTGAGGGATGTTATGACTATCATAATATGGTTTCAACCGAATTCCATTCACCATACCTGCGACATACGTTCCATCTATTCCCTATAGTTTTACTGTGCCATCAACAGTGATGTGCGCAATCTTATATAGCCCTAGCCAATGTGTCTTTAGCTTTCCCGGGTGTTTGAAAAAATTGCTATCATACAGCAAAACAAGCCCTTCAGCTTTGAATGGCTTAAACTAAATATGGCAATCATGCCATGCTTTCTACCATTACTTCTCAAATTTTTAATGAAATCCTGCAATGAAGGGTTCCTCTTCCATTTGAAGGAGTTGTGTTAACCTCTGTTCAACAACATTCTCATTGGTCATCATTGTGAGTGCAACAATCCATAGGCTTGACATAATGTACTCCCTTAGCATGACAGCTTCATGTCCATACACCAGTATGAATGGGATGTGTCCTACTCATCGCTTACAAGTTGTGTGATACTCCCATAGCACAGCTGATACATTCTGATCCTAGTCATCTCAGTGCACATTGCATACCTTGGTCAATGCATTCTCCAGAATCTTGTTGAAAGCTTCGACCGTTCCATTCGCTTGAGGATGATAGGGTGTTGTCTTATTATGCTGGATATGAAACTCTGCAGTAAGCTCAGTAATCACTTTGTTAACAAAATGCATACCTTGGTCACTTAGTAGTACTTTTGGGCATCCAAATCTGGTGACTACGTTTTCAAACAAAAAATTTGCCGCATTCGCAGTGGTACAATCTTTAACAGGCATAGCTTTAGCCCATCTGATCAAATAGTCTATCGCAGTGATAATGTAGCGCACTCCAGTTCTCTTTCTTGGTGGACTGATCGGTCCAACAAAATCAACTTCCAATTTTTCAAATGATTAAAGGGTTATATGCGTCGCAAGTGGCATCTCGTCGTGGTGCGAGGGTTTTCCTGTTCTCTGATAAATATCATAGTGCCTACAGAAGATCTTAGTATCCATATATATGGTTGGCCACCATAGTCCAGCTTGCAATACCTTGTGCACTGTTGGTTTTCCAACATAGTACCCTCCTGTGACACCAGCATGTGCTTTGATCATTACCTAAGGTCGTGCATACTAAAAAACACAGTGGTGCAGTATTTCATTTGCACCTAGCTTGTATAGATATCTTGCGATCAATGTATAGTCAACATATTTGATAACCAAATGTTTCTTCTGATTAGTTGGCATTCTTTCAGGTGCATATCATGTGCTCAAAAAGTGAATGATTACATTAAATTCATGGTTCTCATCATCCATCATGTGGATCGCAAATAGTTGCGTGTTAAGCAAATTATCTTCCAGGATGGTTGACTCTTCACCACTTTCTATCTGTGAGAGGTGGTTTGGCCCAAAATTTAGTCGACCAGGTTTAACTATGACCTCAAAGTCAAATTCTTGAAATAGGATAAGACATCTACAGATCTTCCCTCCCAACACTGACTTGTTGACTAGGTATTTCAGCGCTGAAAGGTCAGTGTACGTATGAAAATGCCCACCCAACAAATAGTGTATGAACTTTTGAAGTGCATAGACCATAGTGAGGCCTTCTCTTTCCGTTTTCGTGTGGTTCTTTTCTGTTGTTGATATTTTTCTACTGGCAAAGGCAGTAAGGTGGTCTAGCACACCCTCTCCTAGCTGTGTCAAGACTATGTCAATTGCAACAGAGGACGTGCCGACATGCACATGGAACTCCTTCTTCCATTTGGGGAACACAAGTATTGGTGCAGTGGCCATTTTTTTCTTCAATTTATCCAAGATTTCCTGGCAAGTTGTTTTCCATTGAAACTTTACGCCTTTTTTTAGCAGTTTTTCCATAGGTGCAGTGATCGTTGCATATCCTCCGATGAAATTCTTGTAGTAGCATGTATGTCCCTGCACTGATATGAGTTGAGTGACTGATGTAGGTAGTGGTAAGTCAAGAATAATCACAATATTTTCTGGGTCGACCAAAATACCACCGTGACACACAGTGTGACCCAAAAACACACTGAATGGTGCACATAATATACCCTTCTTGGAATTAAGCGTGATCTGATACTAGCAACAACAAGCCAGCATCATGTGCAGAATCTCAATGTCGTCTCTTACTAGACCAAACACAGTCCAATCATCAAAATAGACTTCAATAAATTTATGAATAAAATCTTTAAAATAAGAGACTACTATTCTAGAAAAAATAGTATGTTCATTCTTGATTCCAAAGGGTATTACCGTAGACTGGTAGCATCCCCATTCTATGACGAAGGTCGTTTTGTGGCGATCCTCCTTCGCGATTCTGACTTGATGATAGCCAAAGAAGACATCAGTAAATTGTTATATTTTTATCATTTAATCAATATGATCTAGGATCTTATTTGAGAGAATAAAATGCACAACAATAATCACAAGAGACAAGAGACACAAAGAATTTTCCTTGGGGAAACCAGAAAGGAAAAAAACCCTCAACTTCCCTTAGAGATAGAATGAGCACCAGTAGCGAAAGTAAAACCCAAAAATGCAAAGATGATCTCCGACAACAGTTGCCTCTCTCACTTGTGTCAGCTCCTCCTCTCTCACTCATGCGCAAGGATGATTTTAAGGAACCATACTTATTTAAAAGTGTATAAATGTTGGCGAATATTACCAATTCTTAAAATGCCAACTATAAAATGATTGGCGATATNGGATTTTATATCATTTGTATAATAATTTGGCGATTTTTTGGGTGAAAAAATTTTACCCCATCAAAATTGGGCGAAACGGGGCTTCAAAAAATGCAAAATGGCGAATCTTTTTGGGGATAAAAACATGGAAAAATAGCCCACTAAGCTAAAATTCGCCCCTAAAATTATCCCTGCTCATGTGCTACAATTGAGTGAGTGAGTGTATCAAATAGAGAGTCTCACTCTCTATTTATACTTGTTTTCCACTTGACATTTACTCTATAGGGCTGAATTCTCTAGGAGAGTCTAATAACCCTAATACCCCTCAATTGTGGGGATTATTTCCCCGACTTACAAAGGAGGGTTAACCTCTATGAATTTACATGAATTTATTATATTAATGATTCTCCCAATAGGAACATTGGGGTACAATGAAATACAGTGTAAGATATACAAGTGAATACATTCCAAAGTTACAAATACATCAACATAAATGAATACATTTCTTGTCCTCTGACACTTTCAAGTACTTCATCTGTAAATGGTGTTGGGAATGGATCGTATAAGCATGCATCGTTCAACTTCCTCAAGTCGACAGAAATATTTACTTCACCGGTTTTTTTCTTATCCTAGATCAATATAGGGCTGATCCACTCTAATTCTTCAATAGGTTCAATAATTCCTGCGTCGAGCATGCGATCCAATTCTGCTTTTACCTTCTCTTTATACCTAGGGTTCAACCTATAGGGTTGATTCTTACTCTGTTTAGTGTCTGGTCGCAAGGGGTATTTTCATCTTTCCTAGATATCCCACTATCCCCTTCATCTTAGAAAATTTGGTAGGGAATAGGTCTCGGTATTCATCGAGTAAGTTCATAATCTTCACGACTCTCTCTTCATCCCAATAATCTCCTATATTGGAAAATTTTGGGTTGTCTGGTGACCCAATATTTACTTTCTTGATCTTCAATGACTTAAGGAATTGGTCACTTGAAATACTGGTTCCTTCAAATGTGTGCATACCTTCTAATTCTGGTATGTTTATGTTAGTCGTATCATCATTTGGGTCTCTAGCTAAATTGTAGAAAGCCATCCATTGTTGAATGGTCGCATTTCATTGGTGAGCATTGGCCTCTTTGAAAAGTATTTCAGCAAATATCTTCTCCTTTATCATTTGAAGCGCAACATCAATTGTCGGTTGCTCATTAGCAAATTCAAATGTGTGCACAAACTACTTAGCAAGCCCTTCCCAATCTTTGGTTCCTTGTCGCAACTCCATATATGCATACCATATCCTAGGTGTCATTTCCAATGTATGTATGAAATGATGGACCCATTCCTATCGTGGGTCTGCTACAAATACAATGCAACACTGATTTATGTGTGTAGCAGGGCTCAAAAACACTGTGTACTTATAGCTGACGGTGGAAACTTCTTCCTCGAACCTGAATTCCATCAACCTTCTGCATTGTGTCCATTCGGTTATAAAATGCTTATGTGTACCCCACCATCTGGAAGGCATATCTTTCAGCACATGATCCAATGCAACCAAGTGTTGCGACATGATGACGAGTTATTCAAACTCACTTAGGAAGGTTGTAAGGTTAGGTAAACCTTCATAGGTGGGTATCTCTCTTAACTCATTTTCCACCCATCGCACATATTTCATAATCCTTGCACATCTCCTCATAGAGACTTTATGTAACCAGTTTTGCCACTTTTCCAAAGCCTCCCCTGAGTCGTATGTGTAGTAACTAGCACTCTTCCAGCTCAGGTTTCAATCCACTATTGGATTGATGTAATATTCTTGCATGGTGGTGACATTGTAGATCTGGTCAAGGTAGTCACCCTGTCCCTCATTGTAGACAAGATCAACATATCTTTGTCCTTCCAAAGGTTCAATGGGTGACACTACCCTCATCTCATTATCCTCAAATGAGAGTATCCTTTTCTTGAAGTTGATAATGATTTGATTTTCTATGGCCCAATGTATTCTCAGCAGCGTGGGATATGGGTTCATGTCATCAACATAGTTAATGACTTCAAAATATGTAAATGTGTGCAACCCTTCGATGTCGACAAGGACTTGAATCAACCTACCAATTGGGAGGACCTTCGCCTAATTAGAAAGTCGCAATTGGAAGGAGACCAGTTCAGGCGCGGCTTACCGATACTTTCCCAATTTTGTCACGTCAAAATATTGATGTCAGAACCCAAGTATAAGATGATTTAATCCATGTCATAATCCCCTATCTGCGCAATCATTCTCAACTCACATCCTATTTTGAATTTCTTTCCAACCTGGTTAACTTTTTTGGGGGGGTGTGGCTCTATTGGTGTTTATTCTATGATTTCCTATAGCTCTGCAATAACATCTTTGTCTTGTATTAGCACTAAGAAACTTGATAGGAATGACTTGAGCTTACTAACCTTTTGCAGAGTCCTTTTCTAAAATATTTGCTGAAACCATTCAAGAATATCCCTAACTTCTTCTGATGTTAACAATTCTTCTGGATCCACAAACTCACATCGCACGTCCATGAATACCTGCTTTTGTTTTTGGATGTTGAACGACACCTTCTTTTGCATCGGGGGTCATACATGTGGCAACAGTTGTTCTTGCGATTTATCCTGATCAGCTATGGTCATATCACCTCCTCGTGTTATGAGAGCGACATTCGAATCTCTTAGCTCAACAACAATCATCTGAATGTTCAAGTTTGGATTTGGGTTTGGGTTTGGATTCTGCATAGGGTTAGGACCCATGACGGTTCTAGCCTACCACTTTGCGATCAACTGGGGACATTGTTCCACATTATGGTCTTGCCCCTTATAGTATGAACATGTATTCACAGGTGTTGATGTATTTGTAACTTCGGAATGTATTCATATATGTATCTTATGTCTTGTAACCCTATGTTTATTTCGGTATGTATCTATTATGTAATTGAGTCATGTTGTCATGCCCCGATGTTTCGATCGGGAGGATCAATAATGTAAACAAGTCATGTCAAGTAATTGTGGGTAACCCTCTGATTGTCTAAGGTTTAAAGTCCCCGCAGTTCTGGGGCACTAGGGTTATTAGACTCTCCTAGTAGAGGTCAGCCCTAGTAGGGTTTTAGTCATGCCGGGATTAGTATAAATAGAGAACTAGAGTCTCTATTTATAACATAACTCATACACACTCAAGTGTAGTGCATAGTTGAGGAAGGAGAAGACACTGGGGCTAGATAAGAAGAAGGTTACTACTGTCGGGAGATCACTTACTGTATTGGGCTTTTCTATTTTGGTGCCTATTCTATCTCTGAGGAAGTTTTGGGGTTTTATCCATTTATGGTTTCCCCAAGGAAAAACACTATGTTTATTTTATCTTGTGTTTGATTGTTGTGTTTGTTATTCTCTCAGTTAAAGATCCTAATAATGCTAGCTTAATGTTGAAAAACTAACATGGTATTAGAGCTAACCTGAGAACTAGACATTGTGCAGTTATGGGAACTAGGGCTTCCTAGTTTGTGGATCTTCCTCCGCATATTTTCAGCAAAATTAAGGTGGAATAACTCTCCTCCTTAGGGTGCATCTTTCTATCAAAGCAGAATCCAGTTTTGAGGTTTTTCAGTTCTGGACCCGACACTGCTGCCGAAAATTAGGGCTATTCACAGAAGAGGAATTTTTCAATGAGCCTAGGCCTGGACTGATCTCCTCCCCAAAATCGAAGTTAGGGATAAATTTCAAGGCATTTGGGTGGACAGAACTATGGAAAAGAAAAACCCTAATTTGCTCCTGATCCAGCACTCCAGGATTTCAGCTCCATATCCAAATCCGACATCTTGACCTGGTAAGATCTAAATATTTTGTGTTTCCATTTAAGGTTGTCAGTTAAGATGTCTCATCATACCAAGCTTGATGAAAAGCTTGAGGGAGCTGATAAATTTCGAGCCTGGAAGTATAGGATCTCCCTGGTCCTGGAAGAAAATGAGTTGGACTCCTACATCCATGAGGAGGTTCCAGTTATAGAGGGAGATGAGGCTAAGGCCTTTCATAAGAAGAAGTTGGTTATGGAAAAGAGGATCATTGCTGATTCTATCAAGGATCACCTTATCCCATAGGTGTCCTCCCTCAAAACACCTAAAGCTATGTTTTATGCCCTAACCAAATTGTTTGAAGGGAAGAACATAAACTGGAAGATGACTCTGAGGAATCAACTGAAGAATGTGAAGATTTAGAATGCAGAGACCATCCAGTCTTAATTCACAAGGGTTTCTTAGATCAAGGAACAATTAGAAGAATTAGATGAAGAAGTGGAGAATGCAAAAATTGTGATGACCACATTGAATGGTCTCCCTAGGACATGGGACTCTTTCATTCAAGGGATCTATGCTAGAAAGAAGTTAGTCAAGTTCAGCATACTGTGGAAATAATTTTCTCAAGAAGAATCTTGGATAGAAGCTCGAGAAGAGAAGATGGGAAGTGAAGATCAAGCTCTCATAGTACAATCCAAGAAACCCAGATCCAGCCACCACAGAAGTAAGTACTCTCATCACAGGAATAACTCTAGAAATCCTAGAGATAGGTCTAAGTTCATTTTCTATACATGTGATGAAAAAGGACACTTTTCTAGAGATTGTCCTAAGAACAAAAGTAGCTCTCACAAGAAGAAGGGAAGCAAGAGAAGACATCATGCTCATGCCGCAGAGGATGATGAACCTTCATCGAAGAGAACCAGATATGAATGTGAAGATTCTTCAAGCGAGGATGAATATGTTTTGATCTCCGCTCTCATGGGAAACATTACTAATGGAAGTGATGATTGACTTATTGATAGTGGGGCCTCCAAACATATGATTGGATTCAAGGAATCCTTTGTGAAACTTTCAGAACATGAATCACCTCACAAGGTGAAGCTAGGAGATGACTACCAATATCCAATAAAGGGTAGCAGTGAATCTTCCTATAAGCTAGACTTTGGAAAGTCTATAAAAATGAAGGAAGTATTGTTTGTGATAGGACTCAAGAAAAAACTTCTCTCCATATCAGCATTGGATGCAAAAGGAATGAGGGTTGCATTCATAGATGGTCAAGTCATCATGTGGCGAAGAGGAAAGACTATCGATGATGCGGTGGTGATTGGAGAACAAGAAGGAGGTTTGTACAAATTGAAGGGCCATCTAGAACAAGCCTTGGTCCATGACATAGTAGAGCCAAGTGAAATTTGGCATAGAAGGATTGCACATGTGCATTACAGAGCACTACCTCTTGCAAGCAAAGTTATTGAAGGTCTTCCAAAAATACAAGCAAAACATGACAGGGTCTACAAAGGATGTGCGAAAGGGAAGAACACAAAGAAGACATTTCCAAGTAGCAAAAGCAAAGCAAAAGGAATCTTGGAAATCATCCACTCTGATGTATGCGGTCATATGTCATCAAGCTCACTAAGCAGGTGTGCATATTATGTTTCTTTTATTGATGATTTTTCTAGGAAGACATGGGTTTACTTCATGAAGAACAAAGATGAAGTATTCAGTAAGTTCAAGGAATTCAAAGCCTTGATCGAGAATCACACTAAAAAGAAGATCAATAAATTTCGATCAGATAATGGCACAGAATTCACTTCGAATGAATTCGAAGAGCTATGTAAAGAATCAGGGATTAAGAGGGAGTTTTCCACTCCTTAAAATCCACAATAGAATGGGATTGTGGAACAAAAGAACAAAACTATCATGGAAGTTGCAAGAGCTATGCTTGATGATCAAGATCTTCCTATGCATCTTTTGGCTGAAGCTGCTAGAATAGCAGTGTATGTATAGAACCATACTCCACATAGAGTACTTGAGAACAAGACTCCTGAAGAAGTCTTCTTCGATAAGAAACTAGAAGTCATCCATCTCAAAATATTCAGCTATCCTGTGTACATACACATTCCAAAAGAGAAGAGAACAAAATTAGATCCTTTAGGAAAGAAGGGTATATTTGTGGGATACTCTGAAAGCTCAAAGGCTTCTAGAATCTATTTCCTAGGATACAAGAAGATTGACATCAATAGGGATGTGACATTCAATGAAGACACAACATACAACACATCCAGAAAGAGACCTGCTAAAGAACCCGAAGAAGCAGAAGCACCCAGAATTCATGATACAACCATGAATGAAGAAACAGTCTCAAGACGAAGATCGAGAATATGAAGAACCACAAAGACCTGTAGATCCACCTCTGGAGAATAATCCTCATTAGAGGAAACCTAATTGGGTACGTGAAATTATCCAAGGTGTGGAAAGGTATGGGGCTCCAAAAGAGAATCACAGAGAAATAAAGAGGACCAAATCCTGCTCCAGGTATGTAGCTTTACTATGTGATTTCATTGAGAAAGAACCTTCCAGTTATGAAGAAGTGGTAGAGCGGAAAGAATGGAAGGATGCTATGATCAAAGAGTACTAATCGATCATGAAGAATGATGTTTGGGATGTTGTCCCAAGGCCAGAAGGGAAGTCATTTGTAACTTCCAAATGGATCTACAAGATCAAGCATGCTGCAGACGGTAGCATTGAAAAATATAAGGCAAGATTTGTGGCTCGGGGTTTCTCTCAGAAAGAAGGAATAGACTATGAAGAAACCTTTGCATCTGTAGCCAGATACACTTCCATTAGATTACTACTTTCTCTAGCTGCAGTAATGAAATGGAAGATACACTAGATGGATTTCAAGACTGCCTTCTTGAATGGTGTAGTGGAAGAGGCAGTGTATGTAGTACAACCACTCGGTTTTGAGACACATGAAAGAGAGTCTCATGTATGCAGATTGAAGAAAGCCCTATATGGTTTGAAACAGGCACCTAGGAATTGGTATGGTAGAATTGACAGCCTTCTATCCAATTTGGGCTTTACCAAAAGTAAAGTAGATTCCAACCTTTACTACAAGGTTGAAGATGGAAACCTAGTGATGCTTCTATTGTATGTAGATGATCTATTTGTGACAAGTATGGATGGGTTGATTGCTGATACGAAGAGAAAGCTTGCTGACGATTTTGAAATGAAGGACTTGGGTATGATGCATTATTTTATAGGTATGGAGGTGTGGCAGAGTGCAGATGGAATCTTCCTTGGACAAGGGAAGTATGCAGTAGAGATCCTGAAGAGGTTTGAGATGATGGAATGCAAGGCTATGGCCACACCTATGGAATCGAACCTAAAGCTATTGAGTGATGCTTCATCAGAGACAGTTGATGCTACAATGTATCGTCAGATGATTGGGTCCTTGATGTACCTGACGAACATGAGACCAGACATTTGATTTGCTGTGAAAACCTTGAGCCAGTTCTTAACAGATCCGAGAAATGTTCACTTGATTGCTGCAAAGCATAATCTGGGGTACCTGAGGGGTAAAGTTGATTATGGGCTCAAGTATGATGTGAATCAGAAAATTAATCTGGAGGGTTATGTTGATTTAGATTGGGCAGGAAGTGCGATTGATAGGAAGAGTACTTCAGGATGTTGCTTCAGTATGGGATCAGGTGTGATCTCTTGGTTTAGCAGGAAGCAATCCTATGTGGCACTGAGTAGAGCTGAAGCATAGTATGTCACAAAGTTTTTAGCTAGTTGTGAGGCAGTATGGTTGAGGAAGCTACTGTATGATTTATTTGATCTCTAGTTGGATGCTACTTGTATACATTGTGACAACCAAAGTTGCATGAAGTTGTTAGAGAATCCAGTGTTCCATGACAAGTCAAAGCATATCAAGATCAAGTATCACTATATCAGGGATATGGTGCAGAGGGGAGCAGTGAAGCTCCAGTATGTTGCAACGAAGGAACATATAGCTGATGTATTGATGAAGCCATTAGCTAGGATGAATTTCGAGTACTTCAGGGAGAAGATTGGTGTTCTCCAGATCGAGGTTTCCTCCAAGGGATAGTGATGAGACCCATAGCCATTCTGACATGGTGACAGGATTGGTTCCTTCCATGGTCAGATGTAAGGGCTGAACCATTCTATCATGGTTAGAGGATTTAGATTCCTTCCATGTTAGATATGAGTATTGGCCATTCTGTTGAGTAGGATAGATGTAAGGGAAACTTCCATTCTAGGAATGGAGGCACCTGGTCAGTTACTAGGAAAACTCAGTCTAGGACTGAGAATCCATTCTAATGTGATAGAGGGATGTGTTCCCACTTGATCATATGTAAGGGCTGAACCATTTTGTCATGGCTAAAGGATTAATTTCCTCCCATGTCAGATGTGAGTGTTGGCCATTCTATCAAGTAGGATAGATGTAAGGGCAACTGTCATTTTGGGAATGGAGGCACCTGGCTAGTTACTAGGTAGCTCAGTTTAAGACTGGGGGCCATTCTGATGTGATGATAGGATTAGTTCCTACATGATTATATGTGAGTGCATGCCCTTTCGATGCAATGTGTTTACACATGGTCAAATGTAAGTGCAGATCCTTTCTGACAAGATGAGGTCAGATATAAGTGCTGAGCCATTCTGGCGCGATGTGTTTACACATGGTCAAATGTGAGTGCTATGCCTTTCTGACAAGATGAGGTTGGATGTAAGTGCAGTGCCTTTCTGACAAGATGGGGTCAAATGTAAGTGTAGATCCTTTTTGATGCGATGTGCTTGCACATGATAGGATATAAGTGTTGAGCCTTTCTGACAAGATGAGGTTAGATGTGAGTGCTGGGCCTTTCTAACAAGATGCGTTCAGATGTGAGTGTTGGGCATGCCTTTCTGAAAATATGTGGTTAGATGTAAGCGCTGGGTGAGCCATTCTGACTTAAGTGTCAGATATAAGTGCTGATGAAGACCTACATGAAGGGTAGGCCTACAGGATTGACTCGATAGAAGTTCCTATGATGAGAAGAATCGAGATAACACCATTATGAGATAGCAGATGATGATCCAGATGAGATGATCCAGACTTGATGATGATCCAGATCAAGTGATGATCCAGTTGTGATGATGAGCTAGACTCGATGATGATCCAGATCAAGTGATCCAGATGTGATGATGATCCAGACTTGATGACGATCCAGATTGAGTGATGATCCAGTAATGATGAGCCAGTAGTCATTATGATGTAGATCCCATGATGAATAATACTTGAAGAAGAAGATGACTTGAAGACTCAGAAGACTCGAAGATGAAGAAGACTTGAAGACCAAAAAGACTTGAATATTAAAGAAGAATTGAAGATGACGAGATGATTCAGTTGACACAGAGAAGAAGACCAGTGCTGAAAATTGTGTCGAAATAACACCTTCCTAGTTAAGAGGGAGTGCTAATGTATTTGTAACTTCGGAATGTATTCATCTATGTATCTTATGTATTGTAACCCGATGTTTATTCCAGGATGTATATATTTTGTAATTGAGTCATGTTGTCATGCCCCGATGTTCCGATCGAGAGGATTAATAATGTAAACAAGTCATGTCAAGTCATTGTGGGTAACCCTCCCATTGTCTAAGGGTTAAATTCCTTGCAGTTCTGGGGCACTAGGGTTATTAGACTCTGCTAGTAGAGGTCAATCCAAGTATGGTTTTAGTCATGCTAGGATTAGAATAAATAGAGAACTATAGTCTCTATTTAGAACACAACTCATACACACTCAAGTGTAGTGCATAGTTGAGGAAGGAGAAGACATTGGGGCTAGATAAGAAGAAGGTTACTGCTGTCAGAAGATCACTTACTATATTGGGCTTTTCTATTTTGATGTTGATTCTATCTCTGAGGAAGTTGTAGGGTTTTCTCCATTTATGGTTTCCCCAAGGAAAAACATTGTGTTCATTGTCTCTTGTGTTTGATTGTTGTGCTTGTTATTCTCTCAGTTAAAGATCCTAATAATGCTAGCTTAATGTTGAAAAACTAACAGTAGGTTCCAGGAAATATCTAGCATAGTGACCTAGTTGCCCATAGTTATAGCATGTAACTTGACCTCTTCCTCTACCAAATCCTCCTCCTCCTCCTTGGACTCTAAAGTTTCCACCACCCCTTCCTTGTGGGTGTGGTTGTTGCGAGGGGTACTAGTTCTGCTAATATTGCATCCAATAGTGATTCTACTGCACATATGGGTGCTACCGTGCATACTGAGGCTGATATTAGGGCTAATACTGATTGGGTGGAAACTGCATAGGATGATATGATGGCTGCACCGGTTCAGCCTGAGATTTCTCCTCATTCTTCATCAAGTAGGTTTCAACCGTCTTTTCCTTCAGTAGCTGGTATGCTCTAAAATCCTTTTCATCATGCCCTGCTAACTTGCAAAATTTACAAAATAGGTTTTCCGGGGTACCCACAACTTTTTTCAAGTATAAACAATCCTTGTCATGATGCCCTCTATACTAGCATATCTGACACCAGGGTAGTCCATGTCAATTTAATGGGTTTGGTGCACCGGATGAGAAATAATTCATGAAGGTCAAATAGTTATCCTTACTGTTCCCATCTGTTTTACATTTTGTACACCGTAAGTCTTTGTGGGATTATTTTCCCTTATTGATGTCCTAAAGTTGTATCGTTAGATTAGCCAACCGTGACTGAATCTGTACCATACCTGTGGCACCATCACCAATATGTGAAGCTTCCAACTTCATTTCCAATTCTAATGCTTCTCGCTGTGACTCTTTTATTGCATTAATGGAACCCGGATATGTGGTAACATCACAACAATGAACCACTCTTTATGCTGAACATACGACATATGGAAACTTACTTTGGCCATCAAAGATTTAAATATTTGGTCAAAATCCCATACCATCTCTGCCAATCCTTGGTTTATCTCCTTGATCTCAGTGATACACTGTGACTCGGATTTAGGTTTCCTAAACTCGGATATCATCATGGATCATATCTCTTCGAGGGTCTTTTGCGGTGCTCCTAATGGTACTACGCAGTACTTCATAAACCAGACTAGCACTTAACCCCTCATTTGTGCTTTATTTAAGTCCATGTTCTAAACTAAACAAACCATCCATACAACTTCATAGATGAACCAATGCTACTCTAGATCCTCTGATCCATGGCCATTGAAGGTGGGTAACCGAATATCTACCCCATCCATTGAGTTGGCATCGGTGTTATCTAACGAAGGACTTAACGGAGGTGTTCCCTCTTGCACGCTAGTCATAGTACTAGCACTATCAGTATTAATAACTCTTTTAGGAGATGAGGCTCTAGACCTTACCTCTGGAAATACTCCTGGTGTGATGTAGTTGCGTCCTGACCTTGGTGTCTTACTAGACTCTTTAGAGTATTCTGGCCTTCTAAAATTGGGCTATAGTCCTCCTCTTTGTCGCAATATCTTTCGTCTACCTATGACTGAAGTTCATGTTCACTTTCTTTGAACAAACTAGGAGTTCATCGATCTTCCTCTATCCTTCTCCTCTTCCAAGATATGAATCTCATTCCACTCCTTAGGAATCCAACCTCTAGTTCAGGTTCTGTACTTCATGGGAACATCTCAACTCACCATTTCCCATTTTCTTGACAGGTCTTTTGTGACATAACCTTTATCTGTGGGATGTGAATCAACTACTCAATTGCAATATACCCTTCTCATACACAAGCATATTGATCCATGTACTGATATCTAAAAGATATCTTCTTCAGGGTCCTTGGAAAAATTTTCTTTTAGCCTCTCTATATGAGGTTATAGCCTCTACCGCAAAATCAGTAATATAGCCTTGCAAAATACTGTCAACCCAGAAATCAACAGCTCTAGAGATGGTGTTACTTAAATTGGTTACTTCGTGAACCAACTAATCACTCCATTCGACGATTTCTCTTCTCTGGAAATTTTTCGTCCTTCTTTCCAATCTTGAAAACAACTTGTACAGTGCAATGGGAAACTTTCCAAAGAATATCTCATGAATATCAGTGTATATGTACTGGTCTACCCATTTTTTTGTGCTCAACTGAGAACCTACGCTCTCTTTTTGTGTGAATGCTAGCGTCTTGGACTCCATTCAGTCCTCTATCTTGTTCTTTGTCAGATGCCACAACATTTCCCTTGACTCAAATGGTTAATGGTACAACAACAGAACCATTTTTCCCTCTCTCTTCTTCTTGTCTCGACCTGCAGTTCAACAACAACAAAATTCCAACATGACACCAAAATACATCACCTCGACAGAGCAATCTCAGTTAAAAATGCCTGCTAAGCAGTTGCAGTCTCACTCGATATGTATTAATGGGTAACTTCCATAACCATGTTTCCACAGTTGGAGAGGGATTATAGTCCCTTGGCGCATGGCCAAGGCGCTTGACAAAGGTGATAGGATGTAGTTTTACTACTGTGTAACAACAACATAGTGAGGCATCGAGAATTTTGCATGAAACAACCTTGCCCTTACGACCCTACAATGGGTGCGAAGGTGGGATGTAGCTAATTCCTTATACTCAATAGAAAGTGCACGACTACACTTTTACCTAACAATTTACCATGAACTCATACATACCACTCCAACCAACCTTAAGTATTCATTCTTGTACTGATAAACCAGATTGTGACATACATTCAACAATAATTGTAATAATGTAAAGTAAGAAAGTATTCATATAAACATTCATCATTCAACAACATTCATCCATATAATATGGGAAATGACGTGGAAACCCATATGGGAAAAATCACCAAGGTGCTCTTCATCTGGCATGAGAAATGGGTATAGCACCTTGCAATCTACAACTTGTATATTGTTCTTAAGATATGTCTTTTTGACTCAATATTCCTTCTCTCATGCTCTCTGGTTTATTATTCTATGTACTCCTACTGATCCACACACAGCCTGGATCAAATCTTCTACTTTACTATCTGTGCACATAGTTGCAGATTACTCTACTACTAGCGGTATGCACACACATCTGCAATATCCATGGTTTAACAACCTTCTACTTCTATTGTCCATCCAACTTAATGAACTTACATAACCTTTTGAACCAACCCTTATACAGAGTGTGTTTTCCTACTTATAGTATCTACGATACCACACAGGGTCAATTGAGTACAGCTCAGTTATTACAGACTCAACAACTTACAAAATAAATCTGTTACATAAATGTCATCCCATACCTAGCCATGAAAGTCTCGGAAGACATTAACCACATATTTAAATAGCCATGAAAACATCTTTTAGCTCGTCTGTACTGGCCATAACTAGATGCAAAAACTATCATTCATTCTTCCACTGGTTCAGCCTTCTGCAGTCTTCCTTGACTTCTGCCTATCTAGCTTTAACTCTTCTATCTGCCTCTTTCGCTGACTCAGATCTTCCTTCCTCATCGCAACTTCTTTCCATCCTTAAATTTCCTTTCCTCTGTCGTGCGCATGTTTTTCCTTCTTGCGTTAGTTCCTTCATTCTCTTCTTGAACTGTTTTCACCCTGTCGCGTGCACGCTTTTCCTCTTTTTCTTACGCGTCTGATTTATCCTTGTGCACTTTTCCTGACCCTTTTTCTAGCCCAACAATCATCATATGGTAACTGAAATACATCACTTGTTCCCATCAGAATTAAAATTTCTAAATATTCATTTTTTAATCCTTTGAGTAAAAGTATTTTCAAGGTGTCTTTCCCCAACTGTCTTATTTTTTATATTTAAAGGTTGTATTGAAAGCGTTCGACATAATTTTCCAAAATTTCTTCTTCTCCCTAGGTTATTTCGAAGATATCCTCATTGACCCTGCAATAATCTTGGTATCTTTTCAAGAATATATGTTTCGTGTCTTCTCAAGTTTGAATGAAGTTCCCACCTAGGATCATGAACCATCGGAGGGATTCTCCTTTCAAAGTAAGAGGAAAAATTTTCATATTTTGAACATCATATCCTCTACAAAGTATTTCCAATTGAAATAAAAATTCATTAGGGTCTTCATTCTCCAGATCATGAAAATTTGGTATAATGGATGGGGGAACGTGCTACATTTGTGCCACTCCTCTCGGATCTCTAATAGGGAATTCAAAGGTAAAAAATTCTTGATACTTCTCTCCTACCATATCTTCCCACTGTTGATGTAATTGTAACTTTAGAATGTATTCACTTGTATTTCTTATGTATTGTACCTCGATGTTTATTCCGGGAAGTGTTTGTAATGTAATTGATTCATGCCATGCCCCAATGTTCTGATCGAGAGTTTCTATAATGTAAACAAGTCAAGTCAAGTCATTGTGGGTAACCCTCCCATTGATCAAGGGTTAAAGTACCCACAGTTGTGGGGCTCGAGGGTTGTTATACTCACCTAGTGAAGTCATCCCTAGGGATTTATTATCAAGTCAAGAATTAGTATAAATAGACAGTGAGCCTATCTATTTATTACACACTCACTCACACTCAATTGTAGTGCATAGCTGACAGAGAAGAAGTTGTTGGGGCTAGAAAGAAAGAGGCTACTGCTGTCAGAAGATCATCTTACTATTTTGTGGTTTTAATTTTGGTGCTGATTTTATCTCTGAGGAATTTGCGGGGTTTTTTCCATTTATGGTTTCCCCAAGGAAAAACACTATGTTCATTGTCTCTTGTGTTTGATTTTTGTTCTTGTTTTTCTCTCAGTTAAAGATCCTAATATAATTCTAGCTTAAATGTTAAAAATCTAACATGGAATCAGAGATAACCTGAGAAGAATACATTGTGCAACTGTGGAAAATAGGGATTCCTAATTTTTGGATCTCTCTCCACATATTTTCAGCAAAAGAAGGTTGGGTTGACTCTCCTCCCCAGGTGCATCTTTCTATCGAAGAGCTTTTTCAGTTTTGGACCCAAAATTGCTGCTGGAAATTAGGGCTTTCCATAGAAGTGGAAATTTTGAGTGAGCCTAGGCCTAGATTGATATCCTGTTCAAAATCGAAGTTTAGAGATCAAGATCAAATCATTTGGTTGGATAGAACTCTGGGAAATTCAAACCCTAATTTGCTCCTGAACCAGCACTGTAGAAATTTAGCTCCAAATCCAGATCTGACATCTTGACCTGGTAAGATCTAAATATTTTGTATTTCCATTTGAGGTTCTTAGTTAAGATGTCTCATAATAACAATATTGATGAAAATATTGAGGGAGATGATAACTTCCAAACCTATAAGTATAGGATATCTCTTGTCCTGGAAGAAAATGAGTTGGACTCCTACATCAATGAGGAGGTTCCAGTTCCAGAGGAAGATGAGGCTAAGGCCTTACATAACAAGAAGTTGGTTATGGATAAGAGGATTATTGCTGATTCAATCAAGGATCACTGCATAATACAGGTGTTCTCCCTAAAGACACCTAAAGCCATGTTTGATTCCCTAACCAAACTGTTTGAAGGGAAGAACATAAACCAGAATATGAATTTGAGGAACCAGTTGAAGAATGTAAAGATCCAGAATGAGGAGACCATCCAGTCATACTTTACAAGGGTCTCCCAGATCAAAGAAAAAATTGAAGTAGTAGATGAAGAAGTGGAGAATGCAGAAATTGTGATGACAACCTTGAACGGTCTCCCTAGATCATGGGATTCTTTCATCCAAGGAATCTATGCTAGGAAGAAGATAATCAAGTTCAATAGACTGTGGGAAGAATGCTCACAAGAAGAAGCTGGAATAGAATCTTGAGAATAAAATATGGGAAGTGAAGATCAAGCTCTCAGAGTACACTCCAAGAAAGGCAGAAGGGAAAATCATCATCATCAAGGTAAGCATTCTCATCAGAAAGATAATTTTTTGAAAAAGGATCCATCCAAACTCAGATGCTATACATGTGATGAAAGAGGACACTTTGCTAGAAATTGTCCCATGAATAAAAGTGGATCTAAGAACAAGAAGAACTCCAAAATAAGACATCATGCTCACACTACTGAGGATGATGATCCTCCTAGAAAGAGAGTAAAACAAGAAATTGAATACTCTTCAAGTGATGAAGAATATGTTTTGATCTCCACTCTCAGGGGAACTGTCACACATGGAAGCAAATATAGTGGGGCTTCCAAACACATGACAGGATTCAAGGAATCCTTTGAGAGACTATCCGAACATAATTCACCCCATAAGGTGAAACTTGGGGATGACTACCAATATCCCATAAAAGGCAGTGGTGAATTCTCCTACAAGATAGACTCTGGAAAGTCTATGAAAATCAAGGATGTCTTGTTTGTAATAGGACTAAAGAAGAACCTTTTCTTGTTTTGTTTGGATGCAAAAGGCATGAGGGTTGCATTTGTAGATGGCAAAGTCCTCATGTGGCTAAGAGGAAAGACTATTGACGATGAAATAGTAATTGGAGAACAAGAAGGAGGATTATACAAATTGAAAGGTCATCTAGAACAAGATTTGTTCCATGAAATAGTAGAGCCAAATGAAATTTGGCATAGAAGGCTTGCACATGTGCACTACAGAGCAGTACCACTTGAAAGAAAAGTTGTTGAAGGAATTCCAAAAATACAATCAAAACATGATGGAGTCTGCAAAGGATGTGCAAAAGGAATCTTGGAAATAATTCACTTCGATGTATGCGGTCCAATGTCATCAAGTTCTTTAAGAAGGTATGTATACTATGTTCCTTTTATTGATGATTTTTCTAGGAATACATGGATATACTTTATGAAGAGCAAAGATGAAGTTTTTAGCAAGTTCAAGGAATTCAAAGCCTTGATCAAGAACCACACAGAAAATAAGATCAAGACCTTTCGATCAGATAATGGCAGAGAATTCACATCAAATGAAATCAAAGAGTTATGCAAAGATTCATGAATTAAGAGGGAGTTATCCATTCCATATAATCCACAATAGAATGGGGTTGAAAAAAGGAAAAATAGAATGATCATGGAAGTTGCAAGAGCAATGCTTCATCATCAAGATATTCCCATGCATCTACGGGTAGAAGCTGCCAGAACAACAGTGTATGTACAAAACTGTACTCCACATAGAGTACTCGAGAACAAGACACCTAAAGAAGTATTTTCTGGCAAGAAACCAGAAGTTAGCCATCTCAGAATATTCAATTGTCCAGTTTACATACACATTCTGAATGAAAAGAGGACAAAGTTAGATCCTTCAGGAAAGAAGGGTATATTTGTGGGATACTCTGAAAGCTCGAAGGCTTATATAATATACTTCCCATGATTCAATAAGATCGACATCAGCAAGGATGTAACATTTGATGAAGACTTAGTTTACAATAAATCAAGAAAGAGACCTGCTAAAGATCATGAAGAAATAGAAGCACCCAAAATTCATGGCACAACCATCAACAAATAAAATCAAGAAGAAGATTGAGAATTTGAATAACCTCAAGAACCTATAGATCCACCTCAGGAGAAGAATCCTCATAAGAGGAAACCTGCTTGGGTACAAGAAGCTATCCAAGGTGCAGAAAGATATGGGGCTCCAAAAAAAAATAACAGAGAAAGAAAGAGGACCAGGTCCTGCTCCGGGTATGTAGCTTTATTATGTGACTTTATCAATAAAAAACCTTCCAACTATGAAGAAGCAGAAGAAAGGAAAGAATGGAAGGATGCTATGATTGAAGAGTATCAATCGATCATGAAGAATGATGTTTGGGATGTTGTCCCAAGACCAGAAGGGAAGTCTGTTGTAACTTCCAAATGGATATACAAGATCAAGCATGTTGTAGATGACATCATAGAGAAATATAAAGCAAGATTCGTGGCTCATGGCTTCTAACAGAAAGAAGGAATAGATTATGAAGAAACCTTCGCACTTGTAGCTAGATACACTTCCATTAGATCAATACTTGCTCTAGCTGCAGTGATGAAATGGAAGATACACCAAATGGATGTCAAGACTGCTTTCTTGAATGGTGTAGTGGAAGAGGAAGTGTATGTAGAGTAGCCACTCAGTTTTGAGACACATGACAGGGAGTCTCATGTGTGTAGATTGAAGAAATCCCTATACAGTTTGAAACAGGCACCTAGGACATGGTATAGCAAAATTGATGGCTTTCTATCTAGTTTGGGCTTTACCAAAAGTAAAGCAGATTCCAACCTTTACTACAAGGTTGAAGATGGAAACCCAGTGATACTCCTACTATATGTAGATGATCTGTTTGTATCCATAATGGATGGGTTTGCTGATACGAAGAGGAAGCTTGCTTCCAAGTTCGAAATGAAGGACTTGGGTATGATGCACTATTTTCTAGGCATGGAGGTGTGGCAGAATGCGGATGGAATCTTCCTCGGACAAGGGAAGTATGCAGCAGATATCCTAAAGAGGTTTGGGATGATGGAATGCAAGTCCATGACCACACATATGGAATCGAACCTGAATCTATTGAGTGATTCTTCATCAGAAGCGATTGATGCTATGCTGTATAGTCAGATGATTAGGTCCTTGATGTACCTGATGAACACGAGACCAAATATTTGCTTTGCTATGAACACCTTGAGCCAGTTCTTGACAGATCTGAGACATGTTGACTTGATTGCTGCAAAGCATATTCGGAGATACCTAAGGGGTATAGTTGATTATGGGATCAAGTATGATGCGAATCAGAAGATTAACCTGGAGGGTTATGTTGATTCATATTGGGCAGGTAGTTCCATCGATAGGAAGAGCACTTTAGGGTGCTACTTCGGTATGGGATTAGGTGTGATCTCTTAGTTTAGTAGGAAGCAATCCTATGTGGCACTGAGTATAGCTAAAGCAGAATATGTCGCAGCTTGTTCAGCTAGTTGTGAGGTAGTATGGATGAGGAAGCTACTATCTGATTTATTTGATCTCTAGTTGGATGCTACTTGTATATATTGCGACAACCAGAGTTGTGTGAAGTTGTCGGAGAACCCGGTGTTCCATGGCAGGTCGAAGCATATTGAGATCAAGTATCACTATATCAGGGATATGGTGCAGAAAGGAGCAGTGAAGTTCCAGTATGTTGTGATGGATGAATAGATAGCTGATGTGTTGACTAAGCCATTATCTAGAGTGAAGTTTGAGTACTTTAGGGAGAAGCTTGGTGTTCTCCAGATCGAGGTTCCCTCCAAAGGGAAGTGATGAGTCTGTGAGCCATTATGACATGGTGAGAGGATTGGTTCCTTCCATGGTCATATGTAAGGGCTGATCCATTCTTTCATGATGAGAGGATTGGTTCCTCGCATGTCAGATATGAGCGTTGACCCATTCTAATGTGACTGTAGGATTGGTTCCTACATGATTAGATATAAGCGCTGAATTCCATTCTTGGAATGGAGGCACCTGATCAGTTACCAGGAATACTCAATCTGGGACTGAGGGCCATTCTGATGTGACTATAGGATTGGTTCCTACATGATCAGATGTAAGTGCAGAGCCATTCTGAGGCGATTGTAGGATTGGTTCCTACATGATCAGATGTAAGTGCGGAGCCATTTTGAGGTGATTGTAGGATTGGTTACTACATGATCATATGTAAGTGCAGATCCATTCTGAGGCAATTTAGGATCGGTTCCTACATGATCAGATGTAAGTGTAGAGCCATTTCGACATGTAGGTAGGATTGGTTCCTTGCATGGTCGAATGTAAGTGTTGGTCCTTTTTGACATTGGTTGTCAGATGTGAGTGCTGGTCCTTTCTAATAGGGTTGTGGGATATGTTCCCACATGGTCAGATGTGAGTGCTTGGCATGCCTTTCTAATATGATTATAGGATTGGTTCCTACATGATCAGATATAAGTTTTGAGCGGGCCATTCTAACTTAGGGTTATATATAAGTGCTGTAAAAGACCTACATGGAGGCTAGGCCTACAACTAGCATGAAAAAGGGTTGGCTTTGTAGAAATTCCTATGACAAGAAGAATCAAGAGATAGCACCCGTGATGATGATCCAATAGAGATGTTCCAGAACTAGAGATGATCCAGATCGAGTGATGATCCAGATCCAATGATGATGATCCAGATCGAGTGATGATCCAGATCCAGTGATGATGATCCAGATGAAGATGAAGATGAATTGAAGATGACAATGACTCGATGATGATCCAGATGATACAGTGAAGAAGACTTGTGTTGCTAAATTGTGTCGAGAGAATACCTTCCTAGTTAAGAGGGAGTGTTGATGTAATTGTAACTTCGGAATGTATTCACTTGTATTTCTTATGTATTCTAACCCGATGTTTATTTTGGGAATTCTTTGTAATGTAATTGAGTCATGTCATGCCCTGATCTTCCGATTGGGAGTTTCTATAATGTAAAAAATTCATGTCAATTCATTATGGGTAATCCTCCTATTGATCAAGGGTTAAAGTCCCTGCAGTTGCGGGGCCTTAGGGTTGTTAGACTCACCTAGTGAAGTTGGCCCTAGTGAGTTATTGTCAAGTAGGGAATTAGTATAAATAGAGAGTGAGCCTCTCTATTTATCACACACTCACTCACACTCACTTGTAGCGCATAGTTGAGGGAGAAGAAGTTGCTGGGGCTAGAAAGAAAGAGGCTACTACTGTCAGGAGATCATCTTACTATTTTGGGGTTTTACTTTTGGTGTTTATTCTATCTCTGAGGAAGTTACAGAGTTTTCTCCATTTATGGTTTCCCCGAGTAAAAACATTGTGTTCATTGTCTCTTGTGTTTGATTGCTATGCTTGTTATTCTCTCAGTTAAAGATCCTAATATAATGCTAGCTTAAATGTTAAAAATCTAACACCCACAACATAAGTAGTTCTTGATGTGTTATCTTGAGGTTCCTCTTTCGAATGTTTATGGCAGTTTGTTAGCAGGACAGGTGGTGCTTACAACACCACTAAGTGATTTAATTGTAAAATAATCCACACACTTGCATGAAATAAATAAACTCACACTAACTCTTTGCATAAAATAAAGAAACAAAATATTGAAAGGAAATGGGCTTGGGGGAACTAGTTTTAGTGTTTCTACCTTTTGAATCTCTAGATCTATTCATAAAATCAAAGCTAAGATTAAAGCAAAACATAACTAAATTACTACTACTACTCGGTTTTGGGGATTCCTGTTATAACAGATGCCTAGGTTATTAGCTCTCATCTTACCGCTCACTCGCCACCATCCTATCACTAAGTTTCAAAAGGAAAATTCCACCTATTACTAACTTTTGTAAGAAAATTATACCTTTCTACAACTCCTCGGAAATGATGCCAAAATGTTGGGTGTTTTATTGTCTTAATGAATTGACCAAATATTTAATTATCAACCAGGGTTTGTAAACTTGGATTTTTCACAAAATATATGCCTAGGTAGAAGGGTACCTAAGACATCTACTCGAGAGACCTTAAAAATATTTAATAATAAAAATATCTAAGGATTATTCAAAATGAAAAACCGAGTCAAACTTTAGAAGTACAACTACTAAGTTAATTAGACTTGACCAAAACCAATATATCAGAATAGTATCAATCTATACTACTCTAATCTATGAACAATAACTGAAAAGATATAAACAATACTATTTTAAGAAACAAGACTTGATCGAAAGTAAACTACTCTTTATAGTGAAACCTATTGATCAATTATTCAGCTTCTAATCTAGGGATTAGAAAGTCTATGAACAAGTTCAAAACCCTATCAATGAAATGATTCAGCTTATAACTAACTATATGAAGACAAGAAATTATATTATCTGAGGCAAGATTACAACTACTTAATATACCTAAGAAATTCAATAGTTAAACTATACATGCATTTAACAAATACTTAAAACTAAGCTAAATTATCTAATTCCATTCTCCTTCAGGATTATGAGGATATGTGTCAAATGTGACATGAACTGGAGTGTTAGGATTATTAATCCTCCCTTGTCCAAATTTGGTCATATGTCTAAATTGGGAGTCATGTCTAAATCAGGAGTCCATCCAGTCTATTTATAGTCATTAACACAATTGGGTCCACTTGACATAATTGGGGCACATGTTTCAGTTACTAAAGTGTGGGGAACACTAATTGAGGCTCACTACCACTTATTGCACTTGATTGCATAATTTTAGGAGCCTCCTAGATCAATCCCTACAATTTAGGAATCCACTGGGAGTGCTGAAACCAACAAAGGTCAGTTCACTTCAGTTAATGACTAGTCAAGCTAAGTTAGGATTCAGTTACATTCAGTTCAAGTCCTCTACATTCAGTTAGAGCTAGGTTTACTTGACTGCACATATGTGGGGTGCATTTCTCACCTACCACAGTCAGTTAACCTTAGTCAACACTGAATGTAATACTTTAGTTGTGTTTTAGAGCTCCGATGAACTCCGGTTATGGTTTAGACAAGGTCAATTAACCACTGAGTCCTCTGATAGTGATTTAGACAAGGTCTTGGTTACCTACAGTCAAGTAGAGTCTAATCATTTCTCACCTACCACAGTCAGTTAACCTTATTCAAAACTAAATGTAACACTTTAGTTGTGTTTTAGAGCTCCGATGAACTCTGATTATGGTTTAGACAAGGTCAGTTAACCACTGAGTCCTCTGATAGTGATTTAGACAAGGTCTTGGTTACCTACATTCAAGTAGAGTCTAATCAATTCGAACTTCCTCATGTGGATTCGAATTTCTTGTGGCTATGAAAGCCATTTTATTTCTTTGTAATTTTCATCGGATTACTTTTTTGATTAATGAAAGCATTCACAGCTGCAAGCCTTTTGCACTGTTTCATTCTTCAATTACTAAGTAAATTGTGAGATCCACTTTGTGAGTTGTGTATTTGTCTACATATCTATATGCTCAAATTTACATGGTATCAAAGCCTCAGTGGACAAGACTCCTCTTCTCCTCAGAGCTCCATCCATATCATTTTTTTTCCAATACTGCACCAGAAGCGGAGAATTTACCACTTAATATCCCAAGTTAAGAAATTGTTGATCAAGCTTGCTTGATCAACTATGCTGGGTGTGAAGGAAATTCCAAAAGTGCAGACTATTGACCTTACTTTGTATGTTTGATTGTCTGATAGGTTATTAGCTTCTCTTATAGCATTCGCTACAAGCAGCCCTTTCTTCTCACTACATTCGCTACAGTAGCTAAGTTCTTCCTATTACATTCGAAATGGCTCATCAAATAGAGCTTCTCACTCCCTTCAACTATCACCAATGGAAGGATGACATGATAGTATTGCTCCACACCAAGCATCTCTTCAGAATCATAGAAGAAATAGAGGAAGAGCCAGAATCAGATAAAGACAAAGCTAAGTACATGAACAGGCTTGATGAATCCATTGGTCTCATGCTCTCCTCAGTCTCTACATATCTTCGATTTCACATCCAAGACTTGGACACTCCCAAGGAGGTTTGGGACAAGCTTGCTTCCTTATTTGATAAGAATGATGAGATGAGGATCCATCAGCTAGAAAATGATCTGATTACTCTCAATCCATCTAATTTCGAATCTCTGAATGAATTCTTCTCAAAGTTCAAGAACCTGATATATCAGTTGAAGCAATGCAAAGTGAAGAAGGATAAAGATCATCTCATCCTTTCCATTCTCACAAAGCTCAATGCAGACTACTCAGTCTTTGTATCCACCTTCCAAACAGTAAGGCTCACTACTCCAAATTGGAAGATGCCCACTCTTATGCCTTCATCCAATCTCTTATTTCTGAGAATGATAAATTGATCCAAATGGGGATCATATGATCTCCCAAAGATCTAGCTCTAGTTGCAAGAGGAGATAAGGTAGCGAATGACAAAGGGAAGCAAAGAGATGAGTCCCCTATGAAGAAAGAGCAGTCAAAAGAACCTTCAGATTGGAAGAGAAGCAAGAAGAATGGCAAACGAAAGGACCTTTGCTCTTACTATGGAAGGGGCTTCCATTCAGAAATCTCCTGTATGAGAAGACAACTTGATGAAATGGCCCTTCTCTTGAAAAAGCACAACATTTATGTACCTGCTAGTGCAAGGAAGGAAGACTCTGAAGAAGAAGAAGAAGAATACCAAAGGAAAGGACATGCACTGAAGTCTTGCTGCACATCAACACCTGTCTTCCTCATTGATTCTGGAGCTTCCAACCATATGGCTGCATCCATAGAATCATTCTCTTCTTTTTAGTCCTTTGATGGTCCTAGTATTCAGATGGGAAATAACAGTCAAGTCAAAACAAAATGGAAGGGATCTATCCAACTTGAACATGGAAGGTTCAAATATGTGCTATTTGTTCCCTCCCTAGCTTCAAACCTATTATCTGTCTATCAGATGACCCATACTGGATCTCCAAAGCGAGTGATATTTGGTCCTAACTCAATGGAGATCATAGATATCTCTACTGGGAGCATCATAGCAAAGGGTACAGCAAATCATGCTTCAAAAGCATATGAGTTATCACATTTCATGGCTCCTTCAGAACCAGTGCACTCTCAGCAGCCACCTGCAAGGGAAGGTAAAATCATTGCATATACTTCTTTTACAGCTTCTACTAGTATTGCAGATCCATTGAATCTCAGTTTATGACATTGAGATTCAGGGTGACTCAGATCTAGATTCAGTCCCTACTTCCAAATTGGAAGCTAGGAAGATGACTGGAAACTCACCTGACACTCAGAAAGGAAAGACTCTTGTGCTATGTCATACTATTTTACCTCCTTCAGAGAGATGCAATAGACTTCCTATAAGATGCAATATGGCAAGGGCTCAGTCTTACTACATTCAGAAGAATGGCTATGATCATACACCTCTTCATTCAGTAAGAGACAAAGATTACATTCATCCTTCCTCTCATCATCATTTTTGGAGAACAAAGAGAAGTCTACATGCCAAGCCCCAGAATACCTATGCACAGCACACCATGCATGCTGCTTCACTACCTCACAGAGATGAAGATTGCAGCAACATATTTTCAAGTTTTTCAAACTTGAGACCTTATTCTACCTGCTTAGATACATTAGAGAGAATTTGAGGTCAAAAATGGGCCTCAAAAGGACCAAAATGTACTATAAAAATCAACCAATTACATTCTAGTAGATGACATCATCCCCC
>LPNX010848398.1:282947-304979 GCA_001517045.1 Pseudotsuga menziesii
TAATTTTTTGGGAATTTCCAATGAATCTTAGTCACATCATTGTAGAGTTATTTTATTAATTTTATTTATAGTCAATTTAGAAAAGTAACTCAACCATGGTTATTTATATTGTGCATAAAAAATAGTGTAGAAGGTGAGTTGTCATATATACCTACCCCATAAAACCCCTAACTCATAATATTTTAATATATCTTATATTTTTGTAGTACATCTCTTAGGAGGCCCATTTTTGACCCCAAATTCTCTCTAATGGAGGGAAGGCTTTTTTCCCATGTGGTTTTTGCCTCGACTCCTTGTATTAAGCAGTTAATTTATTTTACTTGATGTAATGTGTGACCTATGGTCTTAGTTACCAGGGCCCACAGTTTGTCCAAGTTAGCATTCAGGGGGGGTGTTAGGATTATTAATCCTCCCTTGTCCAAATTTGGTCATATGTCTAAATTGGGAGTCATGTCTAAATCGGGAGTCCATCCAGTCTATTTATAGTCATTAACACCATTAGGTCCACTTGACCTAATTGGGACACATGTTTCAGTTACTAAAGTGTGGGGAACACTAGTTGAGTCTCACTGCCACTTATTGCACTTGATTGCATAAGTTTAGGAGCCTCCTAGATCAATCCCTGCAATTTAGGAAGCCACTGGGAGTGCCGAAACCAACCAAGGTCAGTTCACTTCAGCTAATGACTAGACAAGCTAAGTTAGGAGTTAGTTACATTTAGTTCAAGTCCTCTACATTTAGTTAGCGCTAGGTTTACTTGACTGCACACATGTGGGGCGCATTTATCACCTACCACAGTTAGTTAACCTTAGTCAACACTGAATGTAACACTTTAGTTGTGTTTTAGAGCTCCGATGAACTCCAGTTATGGTTTAGACAAGGTCAGTTAACCACTGAGTCCTCCGATAGTGATTTAGACAAGGTCTTGGTTACCTACAGTCAAGTAGAGTCTAATCAATTCGAACTTCCTCATGTGGATTCGAATTGCTTGTGGCTATTAAAGCCATTTTATTTCTTTGTAACTGTCATTGGATTACTTTTTTGATTAATGAAAGCATTCACAGCTGCAAGCCTTTTGCACTGTTTCATTCTTCAATTGCTGAGTAAATTATGAGATCCACTTTGTGAGTTGTGTATTTGTCTATAGATCTATATGCTCAAATTTACATGGTATCAGAGCCTCGGTGTACAAGACTCCTCTCCTCCTCAGATCTCCTGCAAGATCATTTTTTTTCTAGTACTGCACCAGAAGCAGAGAATTTACCACTTAATATCCCAGGTTAAGAAATTGTTGATCAAGCTTGCTTGATCAACTATGCTAGGTGTGAAGGAAATTCCAAAAGTGCAGATTGTTGACCTTACTTTGTATGCTTGATTGTGTGATAGGTCATCATCTTCTCTTGCAAGATTTGCTACAAGCAACCCTTTCTTCTCACTGCATTTGCTACAGTAGCTCAGTTCTTCCTATTACATTCAAAATGGCTCATCAAATAGAGATTCTCACTCCGTTCAACTATCACCAGTGGAAGGATGACATGATAGTATTGCTCCGCACCAAGCATCTCTTCAGACTCATAGAAGAAATAGAGGAAGAGCCAGAATCAGATAAATACAAAGCTAAGTACATGAATAGGCTTGATGAATCCATTGGTCTCCTGCTCTCCTCAGTCTCTAGAGATATTCGATTTCACATCCAAGACTTGGACACTCCCAAGGATGTTTGGGACAAGCTTGCTTCCTTATTTGATAAGCATGATGAGATGAGGATCCATCAGCTAGAAAATGATCTGATTACTCTCAATCCATCTAATTTCGAATCTCTGAATGAATTCTTCTCAAAGTTCAAGAACCTGATATATCAGTTGAAGCAATGCAAAGTGAAGAAGGATGAAGATCAGCTCATCCTTTCCATTCTCACAAAGCTCAATGCAGACTACTCAGTCTTTGTATCCACCTTCCAAACAGTAAGGCTCACTACTCCAAATTGGAAGATGCCCACTCTTAATGCCTTCATCCAATCTCTTATTTTTGAGAATGATAAATTGATCCAAATGGGGATCATCTGATCTCCCAAAGATCTAGCTCTAGTTGCAAGAGGAGATAAGGTAGTGAATGACAAAGGGAAGCAAAGAGATGAGTCCCCTATGAAGAAAGAGCAATCAAAAGAACCTTCAGGTTCGAAGAGATGCAAGAAGAATGGCAAAGGAAAGGACCTCTGCTCTTACTGTGGAAGGGGGTTCCATTCAGAAATCTCCTGTATGAGAAGAAAACTTGATGAAATGGCCCTTCTCTTGAAAAAGCACAACATTTTTGTACCTGCTAGCGCAAGGAAGGAAGACTATGAAGAAGAAGAAGAAGAATACCAAAGGAAAGGGCATGCACTGAAGGCTTGCTGTACATCAGCACCTGTCTTCCTCATTGATTTTGGAGCTTCCAACCATATGGCTACATACATAGAATCATTCTCTTCTTTTCAGTCCTTTGATGGTCCTAGTATTCAAATGGGAAATAAAAGTGAAGTCAAAACAAAATGGAAGGGCTCTATCCAACTTGAACATGGAAGGTTCAAAGATGTGCTATTTGTTCCCTCCCTAGCTTCAAACCTGTTATCTGTTTATTAGATGACCCATACTGGATCTCCAAAGTGAGTGATCTTTTGTCCTAACTCAGTGGAGATCACAGATATCTCTATTGGGAGCATCATAGCAAAGGGTATAGCAAATCATGCTTCAAAAGCATATGAGTTCTCACATTTCATGGATCCTTCAGAACCAATGCACTCTTAGTAGCCACCTACAAGGGAAGGTAAAATCATTGCATCTACTTATTTTACAGCTTCTACTAGTATTGCAGATGCATCTATATCAGTTTATGACATTGATATTCAGGGTGGCTCAGATCTAGATTCAGTCCCTACTTCCAAACTGGAAGCTAGGAAGATGACTGGAAACTCACCTGACACTCAGAAAGGAAAGACTCTTGCGCTATGTCATACTATTTTACCTCCTTCAGAGAGATTCAATAGACTTCTTGTAAGATGCAATATGGCAAGGGCTCAGTCTTACTACATTCAGAAGAATGGATATGATCATACACCTCTTCATTCAACAAGAGACAAAGATTACATTCCTCCTTCCACTCATCATCATTTTTGGAGAAGAAAGAGAAGTCTACATGCCAAGCCCTAGAATACCTATGCACAGCACACCATGCACGCTGCTTCAATACCTCACAGAGATGAATATTGCAGCAACATATTTTCAAGTTTTTCAAACTTGAGACCTTATTATAACTGCTTAGATAGAGGGAAGGATTTTTTCCCATGTGGTTTTTGCCTCGACTCCTTGTATTAAGCAGTTACTTTATTTTACTTGATGTAATGGGTGACCTATGGTCTTAGTTAACAGGGCCCACAGTTTGTCCAAGTTAGCATTCATGGGGGGTGTTAGGATTATTAATCCTCCCTTGTCCAAATTTGGTCATATATCTAAATTGGGAGTCATGTCTAAATCGGGAGTGCATCTAGTCTATTTATAGTCATTAACACCATTGGGTCCACTTGAACTAATTGGGGCACATGTTTCAGTTACTAAATTGTGGGGAACACTAATTGAGGCTCACTGCCACTTATTGCACTTGATTACATAAGTTTAGGAGCGTCCTAGATCAATCCCTACAATTTAGGAAGCCACTGGGAGTGCCGAAACCAACAAAGGTCAGTTCACTTCATTTAATGACTAGTCAAGCTAAGTTAGGAGTCAGTTACATTCAGTTCAAGTCCTCTACATTCAGTTACATTCAGTTAGCACTAGGTTTACTTGACTGCGCACATGTGGGGCGCATTTCTCACCTACCACAGTCAGTTAACCTTAGTCAAAACTGAATGTAACACTTTAGTTGTGTTTTAGAGCTCTGACGAACTTTGGTTATGGTTTAGACAAGTTTAGTTAACCACTGAGTCCTCCGATAGTGATTTAGACAAGGTCTTGGTTACCTACAGTCAAGTAGAGTCTAATCAATTCGAACTTCCTCATGTGGATTCGAATTGCTTGTGGCTATTAAATCCATTTTACTTCTTTGTAATTATCATTGGATTACTTTTTTGATTAATGAAAGCATTCACAGCTGCAAGCCTTTTGCACTATTTCATTCTTCAATTGCTGAGTAAATTGTGAGATCCACTTTGTGAGTTGTATATTTGTCTACAGATCTATATGCTCAAATTTACATGGAGAAGGTGTATCGAAATGACTTTCAAAGGTGACAAGGAAATTGAATGGAAGTAAATCTAATTTAACCTCTACAAAGAGATGTAAGATAAAAAGTATCGAATTACAAATGATTGTAAACATTGTAATCTATTCTTTATCCATAAGAAAAAGACTCTAGTTGTGCTACTTAAGACTAATTTGAAATGAGATATTATTACCAATTGATCTATTAATCAACAAACCAATAAAAAGTATTTCTAATGACTACTTTAAAGTTGGAGGTATGTTATCCTATAAAGGTAAAGCATGAAACAAACTTAAGGAAATCTAAGCATATGCAAATGACTTGGAAATAAATGTAATCTAGAAGAAAGTATAAAATGTAATAAAGATATTTTAATTCTGGAAAAAGTTCCATGGTATGAACATCTTCATTAACTATGTGAATGGAAAACACAAATCCTATGCTTTAACTAAGAAACCATAAAAACTAATGTGCTTTGGAGAATGAAATTACTTAACAAAAATGAAGTAAACTAAGTTAAGGATGAAACTGACAAGTTTTAGATTAATAACAAGTTTGGAAATCATATATAAAAGATCAACTACAGAAACATAATGTAATAAGTAAACTAAGGCAAAGTTAAAGAAATGAATGAAAACTAAGGATGAATATGGAGCTTTAATTGAACTCTATATGGTGCAAAACAAGGTCCTAATTACATGTATAAATGCTGATAAATTACAAGAAATATTACATTTTGAAAATCTAAGAAATTGAATCCTAAATAAGCATAAAAACAATGCAAAAAATATTAAAGTCTGTATGACAATCCAGATGATAATCTGAAAGGCAGTCTGAATGATAGTCCAGATGATAGAAAATGATATAAACTAAGAGAATAAGCAGACTAAATGATCTAACTCCAGCTAGTTTATGCATATGAACCTGTAGTGCAAGGAAAGCAATAAGTAGACTTTCTAAAGATGAAATAACAAGAAAAAACTTATACCAATCATTATCTAAGGAAATAAACCATTTCTATTGTATAGTAAAACAAGGCTGAAACGTAATTTAAACTAATCTATATCTACAGGAAAACAATCAAAACTAACTCTAACTACATACTGAACTTGAAACATTAACTAGTTAACTTTATCTAGTTACAAATGATAAGACTGAAAGCAAACTAAGAGAAACTATGCATGAACAGTAGTTCTAGATTCTAAAAATGTAAATTATATTAGCAACAAGAAATAAATTACATGAATTAAAACAACATCTACAGGAAACCGAGTTGAATACATGTACTGAAAAATAAACTATTTACTTGCAGAAAAGAAATACAAAATATACGCAAAAACCTCTAGTTGTTGAGGGGCCCTTCTAAAAAATCAAGGATTTGAAGCTAACTCATCTCAATCACCAATAGAATATCAACAACTAAAAACTAGAAACCTCCATTAACTAAAAAACATTACAGAGCGTTTTCTAACTCAGCGTTTCTATGCATAGAATTACTACTACATTTCTCCACCAGAGGTGTCTTTATATAAGGTTTACAATAAGACAGAAGGTCAAACCTTTCAGTGGTTGACCTCTCTAAAAATAGAGGTCTTAGTTTCTACAGAAACAACCTAGCACAGCACACTGGAGTCTTCCCGATTCTGTGGGCTTTGGTTCTCTTCACGTGAGAAGTTGTGCGTTGGTTCCCTTTGATGTGGGAAGAGGATGCATTGTCAAGTTGGGCAGAAAAGAACACAGATATTCTGGAATGAAGGATCATGAACCATGATGGCCATGTTTGCAATAGAACCCATGTCACAGTTTTGTCTTTATTGCTCTGGAATATTCCAACCAATGAATCCAATGGTGTGAACGGAGGGTTGAATGATGGTCCAAATGTTGTTGGCATCTTCAGCGTGAACACACATCTAAATGAAGGTATGAATGATGACCACAACGTATAGAACAAAAGCTATAGGCCAAGCACATCTATAAATATGAGATAATTGTCAATAAACCATAAAATAATGAGATTTAATCAAGATTCAAGTTATATGTAAATAAGTTCATTCTTGGGTCTGCTTGACTGTCTGAATGGCAAGAAGTATGGATTAATGTGCCAAAAATGACAAAATTAGTTCCAATAGAGTTCTTTAATGGAAAAAAATGATGACAAAAATGGACATCAACACCAAGTATGTCATCCATTTCGTGCTCCCTCTCCTTCCACACCAACATGGTTTCCTTCAAATCCTATTGAACAATCAATTTGGGGCATTAGAAACCATTATCAATCCCTTTCAAACCTCAATTTTATTTTCAATTTTTTTGGGCCGGATTGTGCCATTACACTTTGTGTTTTCACACAGAGCGGTGGCACTATGCTTTCCATGAAGGAAATGCACAGTTGTATCCCTGCACCACTTTTCCTGCAAAAAGAAAGCGCAGTACTAGGAGGGTGCATTATCCCCTCAAGGATTGGCCTCAAAATCCCAAAATATGTCCTTAAATAAAAAATAAAACCATGAAATGAAGGAAAGGAGGAGATGATTCACCTGGTCCGGAAGAAATCAAGAATGGTTTCCTGTAGCTCCCAAAATCTACACGCCAAATTTGACCTCAAAAGGGGCTCTTTTCACCAAGTTGAGTAAAAAAAGTTACTATTCACCCCTATTTATTTACTTTTTTGACTTATTTATTAATAATTTTTTATTATTTTTACCCATTATGGTCCTATATTTCCTAATGTTGGTCAAACTAGTGATTAATGATCTATTGTTGAGAATTGCATGACTCATGGAGTAGTATTTCTGGTTACATAAGAGTTTTGTTTTATCCCTTTTCAGTCTATATAAAATCAAAAAAGCTTTTGAGCACTCTTGAAACCATAGTCGTGCTCATTAAATGCTAGTACAAATGTTTTGAGTCCACTTTTATCTGGTTTTTGGACTCGTTAAACTATTTACAAAAAAGGAACCCCCGTGGAGTTATCTTTAAGCTCTTTTCAGACCCTCGAAATACGAAAAGATTATTGATTGAACTTAATGCTTTAATGCTTGTAAAATTACTTGATAGGTCATATTTTTTACAGTAGTTTACCCCTTTTTTGGATCGAATAGTCTATTTACGAAAAAGGTACACTCTAGACAAATCATTGACTAGAAAATCGCCAAGGTATTATTTTATACTTTTTCGAGCCTCAGGGACTAAAATTTATAAAAAAGAACTTTTTGTATTCTTCTCTAGTTTCGTTCAGACTCTGTAAACATGAACGAAATCGAGTTTTCTTTCATTGAACTCATTAAATTAAGCATTGAAAGACCCTCTTTGGGAATGAACCCATTCTTTCATATGTTCATAAAACATATGGGATTGGACTCGTCCAAAAGACAAGATATATCGAGCGTTTTTTATCCTTTTCGAGCTAGTTAAAAGGAAAAGAGGCACTAATAAATAATGATGGGTAAATTAAGGGAATGGGAGATTATTTTTTTTGTTAATGGAAGCTTTTCAGTCACCTTTGAAAATGTTACATGTTTACATTTAATTCAAAAAGTTGGGTATTCATCTTTTCTCTGAGTTGATCCAATTTCATGAGTCATGTCACTCCTTTGAGTCATTTCAAAGAATGCATCATCCTTCATCACATTATATCTTGGTATCCACCTCGTCAAGCCAATGCTACCAAGTCTTCAATCATGTTGACTAATGTTCAAAAGGAAGTTGTGTGTCAAGAACCACCCTCTACAGTCAAACCTACCTTGGTTTTGTGTCGGTTACCTTTGAGTTAGTCCTATGGTTCCATCATACTTGATTTCAAATAAATTTGTTCCAAGTTTCATGTCATTGATGTGGGATTCATCATGTCCCTCATTTAACGAGAATATTTATGTCGACATCAACACATTTTCCAGGAACTAGTCTTAGAAACAAGATAAATACATTGAGATCTGCATGCCTTAATGGTAGGTTTCCTCACTTTAGACAATAGGCTTTTATCATTGGCATTTGATCAAAATATTCTGCCTAGTATTTGACATCAGATCATCTATTCACATTTGGAGGAATGTACTAGGTTACCTTGGGGATCATTGACATTAATGGTGATTTACCTTGCACTTGTTAATGGTTCAAATCATTGACTAGTAATCAAGTGGTTTCTACCATGTTCGACTCCAACACATCTATTCACATGGATATAATTATACTTTCTTGAGAACGGGATGAAGAGTTTGGTTGGTCATTGAGAATTCATTTGTTATGTTTTCCTTTCCCCAGGTTGTGATGAATGGTTTGTATAAGTTATTGCATGGATCCACATTGTATGTCAGTGGATTATCTCATATTTGTGTCAGTATGACATAGATCTACATTGTATGTCTAGTATATATGTCCCAATTTGAGTCTCTCTCACATGGATCTATAGTGTATTTATGTAGCCACGAGGTTTGTATCGCAAAGGGATTTGGGTTGTATTGGTCAACAACCATGTTGTGAGTATTTTGGGACATGTATCAAAGTGTAGAGTACTACAAAATTATATTTATTGTTGATGGATTCCAATCATTGAATCCTTTCCTCAAAGTCATAATTTGTTTTATCAAAGTATTTTTCCTATCATTTCCCTCTAGCCTCATACTTTGGGGGGGATTTTGTTACACCTAAATATTGTCACCATCCTGATCATGAGATAGGTATCTTGGTGTATGCTCCATTAACTTATAATTTGAATGAGATAGGTGAAAGAAGGAATGATTTCTGTGGAAATTAATCCCAAGCTTAGATCGATTGAGCTCACAAAATTGCTTGAAAAATATGCAAGATTCACTCAGAAAAGAGACTGAATATGTTGAATAACACAAAATGTTGTTGTATTAGTTTAAACCATCCAAACTGTTATAAAAATAGGATTTCCAAACATATAGTTACATCAAGTATTCAGATGCATAAATATGCCATTCGCATAAAGATGCCATTCAAATTAGCACAAAAACAAGCTTACTAAACTAGTCAAAACCCCCCATAGGTGCATAAAACACTCTCCTAATCTGTGAATAGGATCCTGAATTGTCTGAATGAGTTGTCATAAATTATAATTGAAGGAAAGTGGACTAAATAATTCTTTTAGTTGAGGAAAATGAGGGTGAGTTGTGACAAAACAAGGAAGTTTGCCTTAAAACTAGCTTTACATGTTGCCTTAAAACTATTGAAAAAGCATGAAAATATAGATAAGGAAAGAATGTGCACTTGATAAATTGGGTATTCTTATGGGTTATCAAAATATTATCCAGAATCATTCCAAAGCACTCCTAGAGACAGTTTTGGCAAGTTTGACCACAAAAATGCAAGTGGATGCCAACTAGCTAGTGTTGGACCTAGGAATTTACCCAAAATGATTAAATTTTATATCCTAAGTATGGGAATTGGTTTTGATTATTCCAACACCCCCTATTAAGCCTAAATTATGTAAAATATCATAAATATATGAGATATATAGGTCCTATAAACAATTCTTAGTCACCCTTTACATACTGTTTGTCCATACAAAATAAGGAAATAAGAAAAACCACGAAGGGGAAAATCCTCCCTTATACATGGACATGAAAAAAACTATAAAAAACATTGTCTTAAATCAGTATTCACCACATGATCATCTATCCCAAGCACTGATTTGAGAATGCTGAAATTATTCACAGAAAACACTTTGGTGAAGATGTCTACAACTTGGTCAAATGACGTGCAATAATGCAAAGCAATGACCCCATCATGCACAAGTACTCTGATGTAGTGCATATGGATATCTATGTGTTTGGTTCGCTGCCTTAGTATTGGTTCAGTTTAAATTTGAATTTTACTTTGGTTGTCACAATATACGACTGTAGAAGTCTTAGACTCGATCCCAAACTCTCTAAGTATCCCCTACAACCATGAACATTGAGTAGTTGCATTCACAACTCCTATGTATTCTTCCTTTATAGATGAAAGTGCAATGGAACTTTGATTTTTACTTGAATAGATGATTGGACCATATGTAGGCATAAGAATATATATATAAGTGGATTTTCTATCAATTCTATCACCTACCCAATCAGAGTCAGTAAAACCAACTAACTCTAGGATAGATTGTACAACATAGTGAATCCCATGTGTTCTTGTTCCTTGTACAAAGTTAAGGGTTCTATTTTCTTACCTACAATGGATGTCATGAGGCTGATCATGTGTCTAGAATCCACACTCACTACATAATAAATATCAGGTCTAGTATGAGTCAAATCAGTAAGACAACGAACAAGTTTCCTATACAGGGTGTTGTTTACCAATGTAGTTGAATACACTTCTTCAAGCTTAACTCCTGAAAGGAAAACAATCTTGATTGGATTGAAATAATTCATTTTGAACATGATTAGAAGGTATGAAGCATACTTGGACTGATGTACCTTGATTCCAATATCTGATTGAGAAATTTCAAGCCCCAAAATTTGGCTTAATAATCCCAAATCTATCTTGGAAAAAACATGGTTCATTTCACTCTTCAAAGAGGTAATTTATTTCTTGGAACTTCTTGTGATGAGAATGCCATCCAAATACAACACAATAATTATTAATGAACCATGAATCATATTCAAATATACATTTGGATCATACTTGCATCTACAATAGTTCAGTGATAGAAAAAAACCCATAAATCTTGGCATACCAATATCTGGGAGCTTGTTTTATCCCATACAATGATTTCTTCAACCTAGACACAATATATGGATTAGTAGAAAAAAATTCAGTTTTCTGAATATACATTTCTTCTTTTAGATATCCATGTAGAAAATCACTTTTCACATCCATGTGATGTGCCTCCCATTGCTTGGAAGCTGCAATGGCCAAAACTAGTCTTATGGAGTTTATCTTTTCCATTGGTGAAAAGGTCTCATTATAGTTAATGCCTTAGAATTTCAAGAATATATTTTCCACTAACCTTGAATTATACTTCATAGGACATCCATTGGAAATAAACTTTGTCTTGAATACCCATTTGTACTTGACTATATTTATCCTTGGTAGGAGATTGACTAGTTCCCATGTCTCATTTTTATGGAGTGAATGGTATTCCTCCTTCATGGATGTTTTCCATATTATATATTTTTATGCTTCTTAATATTTTTAGGATCTTATTCAACCATTATATAAAACTTCTCAACAAAGAAAGGGTCATTGACAGAAAGGGCACTCTCGAATTGAGATCTAGTTCTCCTAGGATCACTGGGATTCCCGGCTAGTTGCGCAGCTGCTTGAATAGTATTTTCTGCCCAATTTGTCCTTGGGGGAGTTTTAATATCTAACATTAAATAATAATTGTCATAAATATCATAATCATAAATCTCATTAGTCTCTTCACTTACAATCAAAGGTGGTCATGGTGAAGAAGACTCTTTAATTCCTGTTGTTGGCATAGGCTCTTCTTCAAATTGAACACTCCTTTCAATAAATTATTTTTGAGTGCTCAATTTGATCATATTATACCCTTTGGAATATTTATATTACCCAACAAATAGGTACTCTTGACTTTGGGTTCCAAATCCTTCCTCTTATCTAATGGAATTCTAGCCCATGCCCTTGAGACAAAAATCCTGAAATGAGACACATTAGGCTTGTGTCCACCCCAAGCTTCTAAAGGAGTGATTACATAAATTTTCTTGTGAGGGACCCTATTCTATATGTAGGATTCACAATTTATAGATTTATCCCAAAAAATTGGTGGAAAATTCCTAGACTCCATCATACAAGTAACCATCTCCTTGGGGATATATTCTTCCTCTCAGCAACACCATTCTGCTGAGGTGTGTAAGGAATAGAGTGTTTCATTTGGATAACTACATATTCATAATATTGAATGATATTAGACTTTATATATTCACCACCATTATCATATCTGATGATATTGAGTTTCCTCTGAGACTGGTTCTCAACCAAGGATTTTAAAACCTTGAATAGGTCAAAAAATCCAGACTTGAGTTTCAGAAAGTAAACCCAACTGTATCTATAAAATTCATCTATTAAGGTTAGGAAATACTTGGATTGACTCATGTACATATGAAGGAAAGGATCGGAAATGTCACTGTGGATGAGCTCAAGAGGTGCAGAGGTTCGCTCACGACTGACTCTCTCATACTTATGTTGTGGGTGTTTTCCTAGAATGCAACCTTGACACACTCCTTTAGAAAAATTTAGCTTTGGAAATACCTATAAAAATGTATTTTTCACACAAATATGAAATGTATTTGTAATTTAGATGATGAAACCTCTCATGACAAATATTTATAGATTCATTAGCATGAGTGAGGAGAGCATAGGGGTTTGAGAAAGGCATGAAGTGTGAGAACATTTACACTTTCGAACTATGATCCAAGAAAAAATTAGTAATGACTTTGGCATTCAAAATATCATATATTTCAACATAGTAAAAAATACCTTCTTAGGAGATCCAGTGTGGGTCATCTGGTAGACTAATAAGAGAGTAACAACAAGATCTGGAATATACAAGACATTATTTAAGGAACCATGATCAAAATATATGGTACCCTTACCCTTAGTTTCAATTTCTGAGTTGTCTCCCAACAAAATATTTGGACCATTGGAATCATCGAGAGAGGAGAGGGACTCCCTTGTCTAATCCATGTTCCATAAATCTCAAGAATTAATGATAAATGAAGGAGATCTTACAATGATTACAACTAGAGCATGGACCTTCTCATTGTCTTTAAAATTGGGTCCTCCTTCCTTCTTCTTTGCACCTTTAGGAAGGGAGATGTTATGATTCTCCAAAATTTGAGTCAACATATCGATATGCTTCTTCATGCAAGAGCTCTCAGGATGAAATCCCTTACCACAATGTTCACACTCGCTCATTTCACCTTTACCTTTCTTCTTCAGGGATTTCTTCTTCTTGGACTTTGAGGACTCCTCATGAGACTTGGACATATATCCTTTTTGATATGGAGGCTTCTTAGCCTTCTTATTTCCTTTGGAATCCACCTTGGAATATCTAGAAAACAATTCTTGATATTTGGAAGGTTTGATGGTGCTCATCATGACCAATTTGTCTTGCTCCTAAGTTAAGAATTCCATGAAATATTCTAGTGAAGCAATATTCCAGGTTCGAGCTGTTAACTAGGTGGAATATAAGGTAAAAAAAAACACTGAGTAGTTAGGTCCAAGCTTAGAAAGGGTGGACAATACTATTTGTTCATATTTCTTATCTATACCATACTGTTTCAACTACAAAACCAATGATTTGAATTTGGAGAACTAGACTTGCAATGATTCGAAGCTGGTTGGACTCAGTGAAAAAAAATAGTTTTGTAGTTGATGACCCTCATTACATATATATTCCCAAATAAAGTTTGAAACTTCTCCCATACTTCATCTGGTGATGACAATCCATCAAGATGGAAAAAAAGGTCTCTGGAAATGCTGAGACATAAGATACCATATGCCTCATCTCTCCTATTATTCCATTTGATATTCTCTGCTACTACATTGGGATCAAACTCAGTTGACATGATCACTCTGTAGAGGAATTCAATCCTCATTATAATATCCATCTATTCCTTCCATTCGAAGTAGTTGAATGGAGTCAAGATGATATGGTGAGATTGATCCATTCTTCAACAATTGTGGCCTTGAATACATAGAATGCACTCCTAGTGAGTGATGTTGACTCTCTAAAAGAAATATAAGAGTAGAACAATCAAGTTACCAAGGATATGATACCATGTGGAACTTAATCCTAATCTTAGATCAATTGAAATCACACAATTGCTTGAAAAATATGCAAGATTCACTAAAAAAAGAGACTGAATATGTTGAATAGCACAAAATGTTATTGTATAAGTTTACACCAGACAAAATTATATAAAAATAGGTTTTCCAAACATATAGTTACATCAAGTATTATAATGCATAAGGATTCCATTCGAATTAGCACAAAAGAAGGCTTACTAAACTAGTCAAAATCCTCCATCGGTGCATAAAACACTTTCCTAATTTGTCAAGAGGATCACGAATTGGATGAATGAGTTTTTATAGCTAATAAGTGAAGGAAAGTATACTAAATCATTCTTTTATGTGAGGAAAAGAAGGAGGGTGATTTGTGACAAAAATAAGGCAGTTTTCCTTAAAACTAGCTTTACCTTTTGCCTTAAAGTTACTGAAAAAGAAGGAAACGTTGGATAAGGTAGGAATGTGCACTTGCTAAACTAGGGAGTCTGATGGGTTTTCAAAATCTTATCTGGAATATTTCCAAAATGATCCTAGAGCCATTTTTGGCAAGTTTGACCCCAAAAATGCAAGTGGATGCCAACTAGCTAGTGTAGGACCTAAGAATTTAACCAAAATGATTAAATTTTATATCCTAAGCATGGGAATGGGTTTTGATTATTCCAAAAATTCCACCCTTTCATTTTTCTATGTTTTTATCCACCACCACACCTTTCCCATTGACAAGAGTTAGTACCAGGATGGTAACGCACCTTGCACACTTGTATTGTGCAGTGCTGCCACTTATTTCCTTCATACAACCAATGGTACCCCTCAGCAACACCTCTTTCCCTTTTGTAAAGTGTGATGCTCCTCCCAAAAATGAAAAAAAGAGAATATATCAATAATTTTATCAAAGAAAAACTTGTGGAGCCTCATCCCAAAGAATCCGGAGTGGTGGGACTTGAATTCCCCCATCCATGGAATGATCCCTTGACCTTCTCCATAAAATATTCAACCTACCTTATCCCTTTTTTCCTTTAAATACATCCTTACCCCTCATGGTTAAGGGAGGAAGAAGAGAGTACCCAAATGTTGGCCAACCAGTGTTATACTTTTTGATGCATTCGAACTGGGTGAGTCATAGAGGCAAGTTGTTCATAGGGATGTATTCTCAACATCAAGGATTGGTTGTAGTTTTCTTGTCCTTTTCTATTATTACAAATTTTTTTCCCTTTCCCATGAATAATTTGTGTTAATGTGATTTATTCATTGCTTTCCTCCTTGATCATTAGCAATGCATGCTAAATTATCTTGTTACTTTCCCTTCTTGTGTCTTGTCTTGATCATTCTTTTGCAAGTACAATTGATCGTGAAGGAATTCGAGAGACATTTTTCAATTTTGTTGCAAGGTAAGAAAGATTGACATTCAAGTGTTTTAGGAGTCTAGGGAGAGGATACATTGTTTTGATTCCTTTGTTCTAGATCCATACCATTTGGACTAGGGAAATAGTCACTTGTTTGCACAGACTGAATACTTTTTGTGAAACATATGTAATCATCTATGTATGTGTTCTTTTTTAGTAATATAAAGACTTGTTGCTTCATCATCCATTACTTGTCTATTATTTGTATCATTGCACTTTATTTAGTAATATATAATATGTATCACTGTTAACTATGCAGTCCACTCGACTACAACAATCCTGAACACACGAGACTCCCTTTCATGAGTCTCGAAAGTATGTGGCTACTCCATATATACCTCCTCCTATAGAAGACCGTTGAGGACAGAGGTCTTCAGATCCCTCTGATGAATCCTCCAGCCCATATCTACAACAATGGAGATCACTACTATCATTGAAGAAAATCTAGAAATTAGTGCAAAGGTCCCATTATAATCAACTCCCTCTACCTGTGAGAACCCATGTGCTACAAAATGAGCTTTGTACTTCTCGATGATTGTTACAACTAATTCTCATTAAAATCATGTTGCGGGATAAGTATCTTAGTATTTGCCTTAAATTCCTCAAATATTCAAGTTGAAAATGAGTAAATATGGACAATTTATTGTGTTTAGCCACCACTGCACTTTACCTATGTGTAACCCGTGGTACCCATCTCGAAAACGCTTTTTCTCCATTTAAAAAGAGTAGTGCCATCGCTTACTACTCACTTACAAGTAGCGGTGCTCCATTAGAACCTCCTTTTCTCATTCGTGTTGTCAGGGATATCTGTTATGGAAATGACTGCCATGGCCAGTGACAATCTCTTTTAGGATGCTGAATCTAGCAATAATCTAGTTGAAAATGAAATGCGTCACTGTTTCACCATCGAATTTAAAGGTAGGCATTTCCTTTTCCCACTTCATGAAGTAGTCAATAGCGGCAATGATATACTTGTGCCCCCCAGCAGACATTGGGTTACACATCATGAAATCAACCCACCACTTGGTGAAGGGCACTACCACGATAATGGGTAAAAGAGGAGCATGGTGTGACCACATTTTCTTGGTGTAAATCTGACACGGATGACATCGTTTCACTGCTTCCACACAATATTTGAAGATGGTGGGATAGAAATAACCAACACGTAAGATATTTTGGGCCGTTGCTAACCCATATAAATGACCCCCACACTCTTTGCTGTGAGAATCATTTAGGACATGCTTAGCCTCCTCATGGGTGAGGCACCGACACAAAATGGAGTCTACCCCTCTTCTATATAACATATCACCAATTATGAGGTAGCTCTTTTCATTTACTCTTAGCTTACGTCGATATTCCCGTGAGAAGGTCACAAAACATTTCAAAGTCTGGATATATACTAGGATATCCCCATACCAAGGATCAAAAGTTGAAATTAAGAAAATGTATTCATTTGGGAATGATGAATCTTCTATCACTACAGGTTCTTTAGTCAGGAACTCTGAAATTAGTTCTTCAAATACTAGGGACTTCTTAGATTTAGCGGACATAAAATCGAGGTCAAACTCTTGGAGAATGAAGATCCATTTGTTAAATTTTCCCCCTATTATTCATCGAGATAAAACATATTGGAAAGTAATTACATCTGCAACCATGATGGTTGTCCTTAGCAGAATATAGTGTCTCAAACTCTAGATGACATAAAATTCCACCAAAGCCAGTTTCTCGACATGAGAATATATCAGCTTAGGACCTTATAGAGTACAACTAATATAGTAGAAAACATGATCCTGGAGCTTGTCATCTTCCTGAACCAACACCACACCTATCATTGACTCAAATGCAGCTAGATACAATATAAATTCCTTCATGCAATTTGGTGGATGCAAGAGAGGAGCCAATAGTAGTTCTTTTTTTAATGCCTCGAAAGATTGTTGTGTAGATTCATCCAACAAGAATGGGGTGTATTTCTTAAGCAAGTGCATGAAACCCTTGGTGATATTGGCATAGTTTACGATAAATCATCGAAGAAAGTTGGACTTTCCTTGCATACTTTGCAATTTCCTAATGGATCAAGGAGGAGGAAGATTGAAAATCGCCTCAACTTTTAAAGGATTGACCCTTATCCCTTTATTCAAAACTATGAATATGAGTAATCACCCCGATTCGATGCAAAAGACACACTTATGGGAATTTAAGTGGATCTTGTAATATCTGCATCATTCAAAAATTAAGTGAAGATGATATGGATGATCCTTCCTCTTCCGAGAATGGGAAGGTAGATCGTCTAAGTATGGTTACACAATATTCTTAATATCGTGGAAAGAAAATTTCATTGCTCCCTAAAAGGTAACTCCTACATTTTTCAAGGCAAAAGGCATCTTTTTGTACAAAAATGTACCCCAAGGACAAATGAAGGAATTTTTTTGTTGGTCTTCCAGTTTGATTTGAATCTGGTTGTAGCACAGAAAATAATCCATGAATGAAAACACCTCACTACCTGCACAAGCATCAATGATCTGATCAATAAATGGTGTAGGTTAGTTGTCTCTAGTACAAGCCTTATTTAAATCACAAAAATATGTACATATGTGTATAGTCCCATGTTTCTTATCTACTAGAATGAGATTGGATACCCATTCTTTCAGATAGATCGTGTAGATAAAATCGAATTTCAACAACTATTATACTTCATCCTTGACGACTGCCTCCTTCCACGGATTTACAGGTCTAGCTTTTTGTTGAACAAGTTTGGCATTAAGGTAAGTTCATATTTCATGCTCTACAATTTACAGATCGATTCCTAGAATCTCCTCATATTATCAGGCGAAGACATCACAAAATTCCTTAAACAAGGAAGTGTAATATGCAATCTCTTCCGAAGAATAGTTTGCACCAATATGTAAATTGTCCATGTCATATGGTTTTGTAGAGATATTGATTGGAATTGTGCTAGAAATGTTTTCCATGTTCCCCTCAGAAAACATTCCCTCCTTGGGAACAGGATTAACAAGAAGATTAATACCTTCCACTAGTCTCACATAGAAATCATAATTTTTTATTCTGCCTAGTTCTGGAAGAAACAAGGACTTTTGATGAAGGCCTTCACAATTTTTTTCCAGGTACAATCATGGATTCAAGAATGGATTCATCAGGTGTGTTATAGCTGATTTTACCACATCAGGTAGATCACACATTTATGGCCTTCCCTGTCCCTCTGCAGACTCCTTAGACCCCATCGACTTATATTATACTTTAATGTTCCAAGATCATCCCAAAAAATTTCTTGTTTATACCTATACACGACTTTTAAAGAAATACCCACGTGTATACACAACTTATGACCTCAAACCCATGTACATCAGAATGTGTGCAAAATGAAAAATATTTTTGGAGTTTTCCTCATTTGAGTCCGAATAAATTGACTCTTGGCCTTCAAAATACCTTGAGAATGCTCGAATTTGACCCTCCATTACCTCTTTGTAGTGCTATATAAGGAACCCCTTGGATACATTGAAGGAGGAGAAATTGAAGAGAAACGAAACTATAGTCCATTGTTGGCTCAACTTTGCTTATACTTGATTCTGAACCCCTTTGTCCCTTGGAGCGCATAGTGTTCTTTTGAAGCTTGCATTTTCTTTGTGAGTTTGCTATCAAGAGATGGAGGATTGAAGTGGTGGAGGCCCAGGTGGAGGACTTGGTTTCTCTGGTTCGCAAAAGTGCTGACAATGTTTGTCACTAGTGTATCTCTGATTTATTAATAGAAATATCTTTTCCTATCCAATTCATGTGCATTTTGAATATGAATATTGAATCCATGGATGTATTTAATTTCTTATACATGGTTGATTATATATGCTAATATAACTCTAACACATTTATATATACCATTCTTGCTTTGTTTGTTGTTGTTGAGAGAAAATTAAAATTGCAATTGCATTGGAAAATATCAACAGGGATCTACTTCAACCATTCATAATAAGGTACGATTCGATATCCCTTAGTGTTGAATTTGCTTGTTGTTCTTGCATATTGATAAAGATTGATTTTTGGTGTCATATTGTATGTTGTGGTACCCCCAAGCCATAGGAAGTTTCTCTTTGAAATAGAATTGGTAACTACGCTGTGGAGGTCCCTATTTTTTTTCTTTATGGATTGGGTATTCAGTGTGCTTGAATTTCTCTTTATTTCTTTGTTTTTGTGTCGGGTCTGGAGGTATGTTTTCCTAGTAGTTTTCTGTAGGAGTAATTTGGACTTGCCTTATCTTTTTTCCCTATTTTTCTCCCTTTTTCTTCCTGTATGCGAGTATTTGCATTAAAGTCACATATACACACGGTTTCTCTTGAATTCTCATGTATGTACACAGGTTTACGACATACAGTCATGTATGCTTTTATTTTGAGCTTTATATGGAGGATTGACTGTTGTTGGGTGATTTTTTATGATTGCTAAGTTTTCTTGGGTGTTGTTGGTGTCTATATCCAGCTTATGTTTCTGACCAGAGACCCCTTTTGATTTATTTTTAATTGGTTTTTGTTCTTGTCATTCATTTTTTCCTTTTTGTTTTGGGATTAGTGAACTAGGTCTCTTTTGTCTGGGAACCTTGTTTGTTGTTGTCCGTGAGTGGTTGTAGGGTCTGAGAATTGTAGATTCTGTTAGTGCTTTTTATATCTCATTTAGTTTAAAAAAAATACAAAAATATTTTTTCTTTTGCATACTTATGCACTCTTGCATTTGTATGGCATGGCACTTGCATCAGGTTTTGCTTATTAAATTATAGTCAGGTGTTCATTTAGGAATGATTGCACTCTCATTTGAAGGAAGAAACTTGCATCTCATGCAGTGGCACACCCTACTTTTCATTCGACAAAATATTTGCACTTGGCATGGTTTGTTAGGTGTACACATTTATTTCACTGTTGAGTCACAATATCATTAGTTGCATGACCATTTCCTTTTGAGTAACTATAGCCATTATAATCAATGCTTAATTAAAATAAACTACACATTTTTCTTTTATAGGGTTCAACAACAGGATTAGGTTTTAGAGCCTTGGAATAGTTCATTGTGACTCAATTCTCCAAGACTACTAAACAAAAACAATTAGGTGTCTGTCCAGGAGAGAGTGAGAAATCCTTGGTATAATTAGTGTTTCTGACGAAGCTCCTCTTACACAAGATTCAAGCATGAGGAAATACTGATGGACGTGATTGGGATGACCCCTGGTAACTTTCTATGAGAGCCAGAGATATTTCTAGGATTTTATTCATATATGGGGGCCTTTGAGGTATTGATTGGTGCACCCTTGGGGTACCAGTTATGCTTTCAGGCTTCGACCTTTGCTACCTTTCCCATACAATCAATCATGCTTGCAATTTCCTCCTGAGCATTGATTATATTGGGGTAACCTTAGTTTCCTTACCTAGGTATCGCAGGGGGTACTTGCAGAGGTTATTCTATAGGTGTCTTGACCAGGTGGGGGTTAGACAGCAAAGTCACTTTATGCATTGAAGCTGAGGGCCACTATAATTGGTTATGAACCTCCACTTGTAGTGTATGGGATTCTCAATCCTCTCTTAGGTGAGGCATACCTGCTGCATTCAGGAGATCACATATCCTCCCCTTAGTTTGCTTATTTTTGGCTATAGATTTTTTAGGAGTGTGGTTTGTGTACACTTGCTTGCTTAGGGTTGCATAGTTAGATTGAGTCTTTTCTTTTTGTTGAGTCATTGTGGATCTAGGTGTGACGCTTCACCGTTCTTGTCGTTTAGCAAAACTTCCACCTTCTACGTTTCCTCCTCCTTTGGGAGAGAGAACCAGATAGTCCAGGCGAACTAACTCTCACTTTGAGTCACACACCATGGGTGATCATGAGCCTGAGATCCTAAATATTCCTGATCTTCCACCTCATGTATGGGAGCTTGAACCTTCAAGAACATATGGGACCTCGGTAGGGTCGGTTCATTCTATGGCTGGGACATCCTCGGATGCTCCTTCACAATTCTCGGGCTACACGCATGCAAACCACCGATACTTGTCCCATAGTTTGAACCATGAGACTCACAATCCACCCACTAGCACTAGACTGATTAGGTATGGCATGCCTAATATTCCCGATACCGGTTCGACACCCAATGTCAGATCGGGTGTTGACCTTGGTGTTGCACTTGGGGGCACTTCCATTCCTTTCTAAGCGGAGAGGTTTGGTAGCACTAGTCATATTACACCTTCCATCCCTATTGTGGAGGATCCTTCACACACACATACTAGGCATAGCACTATCATTCCTATTCAGGGGCCTGATCCTAGAAATGTGAATATTGGGGGCACAAGGTACATCCCTTCACATATTCCATCATCTTCAACATTGGTTCCTTCAAATTATTTTTTGATGACACATCCTCTTTCTAACTCTAGTGGTCCTTCGGGCCAGAGTTCTATAATTATCCATGTTCGCCCCGTATCTATTCACACTGTAGTGTCACAAGGCCATGTGCCTCCTCATGTGTCAGCCGCGTATGGACCGGCTTATGGGAAGTATTGTTACCACCTAAGTTGTACTTAGTGGTTTTCTATCAAGTGAGCCTGGTGAACCGGACAGGGATAACTTGTTCGGACTTCAGAGAGCCTTCAGTCT
>LPNX010848398.1:307592-330375 GCA_001517045.1 Pseudotsuga menziesii
ATTATGGACAGTATTATAGGAAATCTTATAGACAACCTTATGGACAATCTTATGGACAATCCTATGGAACATCTTATGGAAAAACATATACACCTTATGGGTCCTAGTATCAAGCCACTTATCAGTCTCCTAACTATGGATTTGTAGAACCCCAGCCTCAAGGTACTCCAAACTACAATATGAAACCCTACATGGGTTACTATTCCACTGGCCAAGGCCATGGTTTCTATAATAATCAACCCTATGTGAACCAACCTTATCAGGGAGCTTGGAACCAAATTTCTAAACCTAGACTCCCTTTCCTTGCAACGCTAAACCTACCTTACTTGTCAAGATTGAAAAATGATCCAGTCACTCATGACTAGGCATGGTCGGTCGTTCCCTTCAAGCTTCCTTCGGACATTCCAAAGTTTGAAGGAAAGACTGGTGAAGATCCTAGTGAGCACGTCACGATGTTCCACCTTTGGTGCTCTTCAAACTCCTTAAATCATGATTTGGTTCATTTAAATCTATTTCAATGCACCCTTATAGGGCCTGTAATGAAGTGGTACATAGAGTTTCCCAGGGGGCCTTATACATCGTTTAATGACCTAGATATTACCTTCCTCAATCACTTTTAGCTACCCATGCATTACGATGCTGGTACTGAACTCTTGTCGACATTTTGGCAGGACAAAGCCACGCATATATCTGATCACATTCGAGAGTGGAATAGATGGAAGAGATTGATTAAGGCCTTTATACCACTAGAGTTCCTTTTGGAATGGTTGCTCAAGTTTTTATTGCCTTAAATAGTGAAGGATGTTTCCACATCTCGAGTGCAAAACAAGGAGAAACCTATCTTTAGAGCTCAAGAATTGGATTTTATTTATTCTTAATATGGGATCTTGTATGAGATCATACCAACCACACCTAGATCCAATTTCAACCCTAAGATCAAAGTTGGGTCACATGCTGATGGAATTGTTGGCTCCACGAGTGTTAAACCCATAAGCTTGGTTACAAACCAAATGAGTAATTTGTCTATTAACTAGCCTGGGTCAGGACAAGCTACGGATTTGTCTCATCCTACCCAAACAACGGATGTACTTTCATTGAAATTGTCAAACGGCAAAGGTAACCGGCAACCTGGACTGAATAAAAAGAAAGGTAAAAATAATTGAAAGGGTGGAAATAAGAATGAAAATGATAATAATGACAAGAACAACAACAATGATGGGGGGGACAAGAAACCTAAGCATAAGGTTAAATTTCCTTGTAAGCTGTGTGGGGATGATCACCTCACTCACTTGTGCCCTCGGATGGAACATGCCTCGAAGTTCATCACATAGGGCCCAACTGTACTGACAAAACCTTTACCATAAAATCAGAATATGAACTCGAGGACCATGGATATTGGTGGTGCTTCTGGTGGGACTCCAAACCCATCGGACACCTCTAGTGGCCATGGTTTCATTAACATGGTGAATGCCACAAATGTTGTGACTCGTTCTAAATATTATGGTATGTCACAGCCAAACCTAGGAAAAGAACCCACTCCACCTGAGAGCCCTTTGCATATTGGAAAACCTAGTGATAATCCTAAATCTCTGCCTCGCATTCCTAAGGGAGTCTTGAATTGTTCGAGGCACAATCCTAATGCCCAAGCCTCCTAGAACTATTCTATTGTCGAGGATTTGGGCAAGACTCCTTGTGCAATGCCTGCTTTAGAAGTTATTCAGACTTGTCCTCTGCAAAGTAAATCCTTATTGTCTGCTCTTGGGGTGGCTAATGGAAGCTCTCCTTTGGTGATCAAATTTGAAACTCATGGAATACAGCCTTTATTGCCTTACTATGTGTCCCTTTTGGTGCATGTAGAGTGTCTAAACAACACCATCAAGTGCACACTGATTGATGAAGGTGCTGCAACTTCCGTTATGTATTTTTCATGTTAGAAGGGGTTGGGTTCTCCTGTGTTGTCTAAGTCAAGAAACATGTTAACTACGTTTGATGGAAGATAGTTTTGGATACATGTCATTCATCCTTCCCTTGAGTTCCAATTGGGACGGAAGACCATTGCGATCGAGGTCAAGGTGGTTGATGTGCCCCTTTGCTATAACCTTTTACTTGGTAGAAACTGGATTTACAATATGCAAGTGGTCACGTCATCACTCTTTCAGGTTGTTTGTTTTCCTTTGTATGGGAAGGTTGTGACAGTCAATCCAATATCCTTTGATAATTCTACTTCGAAAGCATCATTGGGAGCTTCTATCCCGGTTATTGATATATCTCAACTGGCAACTAAAAATATTGGGGTAGGCATGTATCCTTCACTAATGGGAACTTTTAGTTGTGCCACACCCATTCTTATGATCGGTTCTATTCTTGGTAAGGTTTCAACACTGTTGAGTTCAGTTCATTTTCTCACTTCGCATATGGAGGATCCTTGGAATATTCCTTCTTCGAGTACTTCGAGTGAATTTTCTATACCTGCCAAGATGGACATGTCATTGTCTACAACTATGGTGGCTTATAAAACTAATATTGATTCGGTTGTAGAGTCTAGCCCTTCCTCTTCGCGGGAAAAATAGGAGGACCCTTATGCATTTCCTACTTGGACAGTGTCATCATCTCACTCACATGAATGCCTCGATGACACCTTTCCATTGGACGAGGCTATTCTCGAGGCTATGTCTGGGTTAGAACAATTTTAGGGAGATTTGCATCATAGATCTTATTTCCTCCCTAAGATTGATGATATTGAGCATGATGACTTTAAGGCAATCTTTAGTGAGAAATTTGGTAGGCCCGTGGTCCCATTAGGTTCTCCTAGCAAGTATGCTGAAGGGAACATGACTAACTTGTCACCAACTATACCTATCAATATATATTGCATTCTTAGCAATATTGAAAACATGTACATTGGGGAGGATTGTTCCCCCGATGAGATTAGAGAGTACACCGAGATTTTTAAATAATTTCGAGTTGTGTTCCCTTGGTTGTATGAAGAAATTTCAGGAATTGACCCTCACATTGTCGAGCATGAAATAAAAAAATATCCGGATGCTAAGTCTGTTCGATAGCATTTGCGAGCAATGAATCCTATGAAAGTGCCTCTGATTAAGGAATATATAGAGAAGTTACTCAAAGTTGGCTTCATTTATCTTGTTCCCTTGACAGAGTGGGTTTCAAACCCCATTTCGGTGGATAAGAAGCACAGAATGATCCGAGTATGCACTAATTTTAGAGATCTAAATCGAGCTTGTCCTAAGGATAATTTTCCTACACCATTTATTGACCAAATCTTGGATAAGTGTGTGGGGAGTGAAGTTTTCTCCTTTATGGATGACTTCTTTGGCTATAATAAGATCCAAATTAAACCCAAGGACCAACACAAGACTGCTTTTATTTGTCCTTAGGGGTTGTTTGCATACCAAAAGATGTCCTTCGACCTTAAAAACCCCAGAGTTACGTTTCAATGGGCCATGACCTTTTCCTTTCACGACCTTAAAAATATTATTGAAGTATATTTGGACAACTTATCTGCTCACTCTCGATTGAGGGTGTGTCATCCTTATCATTTATGCTTGTTTTTCGAAAGCTGTCACCGTTATCAAATTCGGTTAAATCCCCATAAGTGCATATTTTGCATGAAGTTTGGTCTCTTGTTAGTATTCATTGTCTCTAAGGAGGGTATACGGGTCGATCCTTTGAATTTTGAGGCAATACTTCAGTTGTCTCCCCTGCATAACATTAGATATATTCAGTGTTCGCAGGATATGGAAAACTTCTTGCGAATATTTCTAGTTAATTTTTCCAATTTGACTAGAGGATTCATGCAATTGTTAAAGAAAGACACTCCATTTATCTGGGATGAGTGAGCCCAGGAGTCTTTTGATGCTTTGAATAAATCCTTGGCATCGGCCCCCGTGCATAGTCCACCCAACTCTAACCGTGACTTTTTGATATATGTGGTCGCGTCCCAGGAGATGATTGGCATGGTGTTGCTTCAAGAGGATGAGGAGCTTCAGGATCATGTCATCTACTATCTTAGATGAAACCTTATTGATGCGTATCTTCATTATACCGATGTTGAGAAGTTGGCCTTAGCTACCATCCATGCGGTTCAGCATTTGAGACATTACATCCTTCTGTGCCAAAATTTTGTTCTAGCTCACATTAATCCATTTCAGTTCATCCTCACTCAAAGGATGATAAGGGGAAAGTACAATAAGTGGATTGTGATATTGTAAGAGTTTAAACTCGAGTTTGTTTTGGTGAAGTTGAAGAAGTCATTAATTTTTACTGAGCTTATCTCTTATTTTCTGAGTTTGGATGAAGGAGAAGTTCATGAGGACTCGTTTGTTGATGAGCACATATTTCTCATCTTGACTGATGACCCATGGTATGGGGACATCATTGTCTAGTTGCAAACTTTGAAGGTTCCTTCTCACCTCTCACGGGATGAGCATCGATGACTACGTCATGTATCAAAGAATTACCTCATTGTGGATAACACTTTGTACCATCATGGGTTTGATTCCATTTTACATCGCTTCTTAACTCATGAGGAGGATGAGGTTGTGTTGAATGATTTCCACGGAGGGGCATGTGGTGGTCATTTAGATGGGATTTATACAGCCAAAAAATATTGAGAGCATGGTATTTTTGGCCATCCATATTTAAATATTGTGTTAATGTGGTTAAGATGTGCCACCCTTGCTAGCTGTTTGCATAGAATATGCGCTCTCACCCTGCCCCTTTGCATCTGATCATCACCGTCCATCCCTTCACCAAGTGGGGGGTTGTTTTGTGGATTGCAACCCAGCTTCGGATGGGGGGAACCATCATATTATTATGGTTGTTGACTATTTCAGGAAATGGGTAGAGGATATGCCCATGGTTAAATATGATGGTGAGACAACCACACATTTCGTATTCAACCAGATTATAACTCGATTCGACATTCTGAGGGAGCTTGTCACTAACCATGGTAGGCACTTTCAGAACAAAATGATGGAAGAGTTGTCTTCAAAGTTAGGGTATAAGAAAGAGCATTCCTCTTCTTACTATCCTCAAGAAAATGGACAGGTTGAAGCAGTGAACAAGTTACTTAAGTCCATTCTCCAATGAACCATCGCACAAAACAAGACCAATTTGGCATATCATGTTATATCTTGCTTTATGGGCTTATTGAATAGCGGTTAAGACTGCCGCTGGTTTTTCTCCTTATCAGCTTGTGCATGGGGTGGAGTCATTTTTATTGGTTGAGTGTGAAATCCCTTCTTTGAAGCTATCCATGAAGCTTTTACCAAAAACTTATGCATTAGAAGAGCGTTTGGTCCACTTAGAGCAACTTGATTAGCATCATCGAGATTTTTTAGTGGCTCTTGAGATTAAAAAGCGTCATGTTAAGGTCCAATACGATAAGTCTATCTGTCCTAGGAGGTTTAGTGAAGGTGACTTGGTTTTTTTGTGGGACCAAGCTAAAGAACCCTTAGAGGTAGGAAAGTTTAACCCCATGTGGCATGGGCCTTACATGGTTAAGCAGGTATTAGAGAAAGGTTCCTACGAGTTAGTCGATTATTAAGGGACAACCTTGGCGGAGCCTAGAAATGAGGTCTATCTTAAGAAGTACTATGTATGATTTTCAACCAGAGATGATTTGTTGTATATTATTGTACATTTTCATAGTGTAGTTTTGGTCTATTTGTGGTGATTGAGTTTGTTGACTAGCTTCCATTTATTGTGGCATACGTCGACAGAGTCTTTGGTTTATGTAGGATCTATTCAAGGTGCTAGCCTCCATACTCAAAACTTAGATTTGGCTACTTGGGTGATTTATACTCCTATGGGTCAAGTATTGTCTTTAGGAGGGGTTTGTCTATGACCTTCATCAAACAATGTTGCAGAATATAGTGTCATTATTGAGTTATTGTGTGATTCCATTTCGCATGGTATTCACTCTCTTGAGGTACATCTTGATTCACAGTTAGTGGTTTCACAGCTTGATGGCTTGTATCATGTTAGGGATCCAAATTTATTACAAAGGTTCTTTAATGTCAGGTTTCTTGAACTGAAATTTGAGAATATAACATACATTCATATTACAATTTTTTTAACCAAGTTGCCGATTCATATGCTAACTATGTATTAGATTGGAATTTGTTTCACAGACCATGAAGCATTCACAAACATTTACACATGTAAATAAAATAATAATCGATCATCATAGGTATTTTTTATTAAAATATATGTCCAAAAATGTGGTTTCATAATACAAAAGTGTCATATACAAAAATGGGGCTCCTGAGCCACCAAAATATACTACACGGTCATACAAAAAATATACACCCCAGCCTGTAATCCTGTGAGGGAGGAGGGTGTTGATCATGGTAGCACACTATTACTCTAGCTAGCCAACAAAATAAAAGAACCCATGCCCATGGTACTCCAACCACCTGGTGCTGCATGGCCTCAAGAAAGTCCTCAACTTACGCCATGGGAACTCTATGTGTGAAGCGAATGAAGTTCATGTGAATTATTTGGAGTGTACACTTTGAATCCACACCCATTATCTCATCTCCTCTACCCCTTCGTCGATGACGAGGGAATCCATATAGCCATCATGGCCCCACATCTGCATGCACATGACCAAGTATCACTATATGTCATCACACCAAAACATGTCTTTTTTATTCCATATATCAAAAAACACAAAAAATAAGTATGTCTCGGTCTCCATGGAAGTCGATCGCTACATAGGGATAGTCATCTATGGCGATGATCTATCTACGCCACCATAGAAAGAAGTATGATGGGTAGTGGTTAGCGACCCGCCCCCCTCTTAGTTTCTACATGACGTTTTCCTAGTGTAGCTGAGCCAGATCTTGAACTCCGTGTGGGGGAATCTCAAATATAGGGATTAGCCCTGGCACATGCTAATAAATGAAAGCACTCAAGATGCTTCTTTAACCAAAGTTCCTCACCCGCCCAATATTGCAGTTAGTAAGCTATTGTTTCATGTTGCTCAGCAGCGAGGTACTCTAGTCATATATTGTAGGATGCATACACTCCACCACATAGAACATCAAAGGCCTTGAATCCTGGTGGAGAGATGCCAATCCTGCTATCCTGCCCAGAGCCAACAATATGGCTTTCAACCTGAGGTTTTGGATCGCATTTATTGGGATTTGAATCCCAACCTTCTCTGTATCTAGGACACAATAAACAACAATGTACTAATCTATATTGAGCCTTCCTCCTGGCCCGCGAGATCGTAATTTTACCACTACTCCTCTGCAAGACAATCTTGTGATAAAGTAAATGTCCTTAATCTCAATGATGAGAGACATCCCATCTAGCTGAAAATTCTCTGAGTCAATATCCGATTAATCCACTAGCATCTGGAGTAGCCTTGGATTTTTCCTTAAGCCTCCAAGGTGCCAAAACTTGTATAGTCCACATGCCCTTAATTCCTGTCGAGCCATTAGATCATCCTGCACTGCCTCCTCAACATTACCATGTTCACGCTCTCTCCATTCTAGAACCATCCTACATAAGAAATTCCAAATTGCATTAGAATTTTCCCTTGATTTTCTTGTTTGCATCCCTGTACGCGACTGTTTGTGAAACAACCATGTATATACGCGGGTTTCATGGTTTTTTCTGCATATATCCAGCCCTATACGTGGAAAAATGTTTGATTTCTACATCTGCTGAAAATGCCACTTTAGGATGGCCCAAAATAAAAAATTTACCATCAAAATTAAAAACTAAAACATGTAAATGAAATAGATGGGCATGAGATCCTACTTGAACCAGGCAGAATGTGATTATGTGAACCGATGCTCCCGGAATCAGCTGCTGAAGTTTGTGGTCTCAAATGCACTATGGTGGGTAAATTTTCAAATGGTATTGAAAAAATTATTTTTTCTCTATTTTATACAAACAAATTTGGAACTTTGACCCACTTTCTATAATTTTGACCTATTTTTAACCATTTTTGGACTGTTCGGACTAATACGATGTTGTAGGAACCCATTTTGAGTGCGGTTTGACCGAGTCTTTGATTCGTTCGATCTTTTTACAGGTATAATGTCTGAAATGGAATATAGGTTAGGATTTCATGTCTTCCTGCATTTTGCATGACCTTATGACCATTTCAGTTTAACCTTAGGTTTGAACCCATTCTGCAATATCACGGAAACTTCATATTGTTTTTAGAAGTGGTATTGTGAGAATGGTAGAGATTTCCTATACATGGGTTCCCTAGTTAGATCCTATTTTTCATTTGGTACCCATGTTGAGATGCCTCCTTTAGGTTGTGGGAGTCCCTTTTCAGTCCCGCCATGTCCTTGAGCAAGAGTTTCATACTCCTCTTGAAATTTATGCTGGATTTTCCCCATATGGACTCCCTTGTATATATCAATTTCTAATCACATTTCATGAGTTTTTTTTCCCTTCTTGAGATTTATGGCTTTCCATGGAGACACATGTCTAGGTCTCCACGAAATTCGATCCCTACATAGGGATAGTCATCTATGGTGATGATCTGTCTACGCCACCATAGAAAGAAGTATGCTGGGTAGGGGTTAGCCACCCGCCCCCCTCCTAGTCTCTGCATGACATTTTCCTAGTGTAGCTAAGCTGGATCATGAAACCTGTGTGGGGGAATCGCAACTCTAGGGCTTAGCCTTAGCACATGCTCAACAAAGAAAGCACTCAAGATGCTTCTGTAGCCGAAGTTCCTCACCCCCCCCCATCTTGCAGTCAGTAAACTGTTATTTCATGTTTCTCAGTAGCGAGGTACTCCATTCATATATTATAGGATGCATACACTCCACTACATAGAACATCAAAGCCCTTGAATCCTGGTGGAGAGATGCCAATCCTGCTATCCTACCCAGAGCCAAAAATATGGCTTTCAACCCGAGGTTTTGGATCGAGTTTGTTGGGATTTGACTCCCAACCTTCTCTATATCTGGGACATAATAAACATCAATGTACTCATCTATAGTGATCCTTCCTCCTAGCCCACGAGACCATAATTTTACCACCTCCCCTCTGTAGGACAATCCTGTGATAAAGTAAATGTCCTCAACCTCAATGCTGAGAGACATCCTGTCTAAATGAAAAGTCTTTGAGTCAGTATATCAGTAATCCACTAGCAGCCAGAGTAGCCTTGGATTTTCCCTTAAGCCTCCAAGGCACCAAAACTTGTATAATCCACATGCCCTTAAATCTTGTTGAGCCATTAGATCAGCCTGCACTGCCTCCTCAACATCACCATGTTCACGCTCTCTCCATTCTAGAACCATCCTGCACAAGAATTTCCAAATTTCATTAGAATTTTCCCTTGATTTTCTTGTTTACGGCCTTATATGTGACTATTTGTGAAACAACCATGTATGTACACAGGTTTCATGGTTTTTTCCTTGTATATCCAGCCCTATACATGGAAAAAGGACTGATTTTCGCATGGGCCGAAAACGCCACTTTGTGATGGCCCAAAATAAAAACTTTTACCATCAAAATTAAAAATTAAAACATGTAAATGGAAGAGATGGGCATGAGCTCCTACTTGAACAAGACGGAATGTGATTCCGTGGATCGATGCTCCCAGAATCAACTGCTAAAGTTCATGGTCTCAAATGCATTATGGTGGGTAAAATTTAAAATGGTATGGAAAAATTTATTTTTCACTATTTTATAGAAAAATAATTGAAAATTTTACCCACTTTCTATAGTTTTGACCTGTTTTTGACCATTTTTGGACCGTTTGGACTAATATGATGTTGTAGGATCCCGTTTTGAGTGCAGTTTGACTGAGTCTTTGATCTGTTTGATCTTATTATAGGTATAACATCTGAATCTAAGGTAACGGTCCTTTCTTTGAAATATGTTTATTGCATTAAATTTAAGGAAATTTTAGCATGGATCATACTTATATACTTGCTAAGCCCATTCCCTCATATGATTTAGACCATACTCTTGTTTATCATCGTCATATTACCTTTGGTTGTCATCATACTTTTACCTTTTTGAATATAAATCCTTTTACTCTACCTCTGTTTTCCATCATTTGATAACCATCCTTATACCTTATAAATAGATATTCATCTCTATGGCACGTAGTGCCTAGAGATGAAGATCTTACCACCTTCAATATGATTACGTTGCAATCCTCGATTCATTCCTTTCTGTTTTCCTACACAACATTTCATCATTCCTTCATAATTTTTTTTATGTGCCATACATTTGAATGATTGTTAAGTATGAGGCTTATTAATTACCTTTATACCCACATCATTACAAGCCTCGAGAACCCTATTGAAAACTTGTTATACGCCTGTCCAATAATCCTCATCATTTTCCCAGTTTCTGTTTCATCCCTTGTTTCTTACCCAAATTACAGTCTCAGAGCAAATTATGGGACGAAAGGGAGCTGCATGCCATGAGCCGAGTTCTGTCTCTATGTTAGAAGGTTTTCCTGAATTCAATGCGTGCAAGGAAAGATTTGAAGGAATATGGTATCAATTTTTCCAAAATTTTCAGGGGCATGATGACGATATTACACTGAAATTTGCCCAGGGATTTGATGGGAAAGTTGTGCACATTGGAGATTTTGTCATGGCATTTTCGGAGAAAAAACTTTCCTATGCCACTGGTCTGCCTCTTCATGGGGAGTGTTGGTTAAAAAATAAACCTATAGAGCGCGTAGTCTGTACCAGGTTTTTAAAAGAAGAATGTCAGTGTGCGAACTGGAAGAAGGGTTTTCCTCGATACTGGATGCAGGATTAATGACGCAATGTGCTCTATGTATTACATAAGTATTTGACTTACGAAGGAAGGTATGTTACCACTCTAAATTACCATATTCTCCTACTTTTGCATTTTGAAGCAGAACTGGAAATGAATTTCCCTTATTTCCTATGCACAGTTTAGCTAAGATGTTGAGAAGGGTTCAAAAGCATTTTGGAAACCCTTATAATAGTATTTATCATCACGGCTTGGTAAAAATTCTCACTGAAGATGAGTTGCATAGTCAAAAGGATAGTTGGGAAAATTTTATGGATAGAATTCGGGTCTCCCCTCATTTGAAAACCCTCATTCCCCACACATTCACATTTCTCCTCAGCCTGAAGGTCATGAATTAGCAATCGTCCCTGAACCAGAGCGAGAACCACCCCTAATTGAACTTTTCTCCTCTATATTACAAAAATTCAAAAAGCAATTACCTCAGCTAAAAATCCCTAATGTCACAGAATCCACACTGCCACGACGAACCACCAGAAGTATGACAAAACATATTGTTAAGCCTCCTCAGGAATTTCATTTTGCATATAATGAACATTCTCTTCCTGATTTTCATTCTGAACCAATAGATGAAAATCCTCTTATTCCAAAATATGGCGATGTAGGATATGATCCTGAACTATTTAACCCTCAACAATTTGACTATGGGTCTCCTCATGATAATTCACCTACACAAGAACCATGTGATGAGCATATACCTGAAGTCTCAGCCACTTCATCCATTCCTTCTGTAATTTCCTAGCTGCAAAAGAAAAATAAGAAGATTAAGAAGCTCAAAATAGTACTAAGGTCATATGAACAAGCCCAACAGGAAAAATATCTATTGCTTGTAGAATCTGAGAAATATAATGAGCAATGGAGAGATTATAGTCTTAAGCTCTTACAAAAGAGTGAGAAATTGAAGGGAAAGTGTGACAAAGCAATTGTAGGTATAAAAATCCTTCATAAATTAGTAAGGAATTGGAGAGTTGAGGCTTGTAAGCACTTGTCACATATTAGTATGTTGAAAAAGAAATTAAAGGATCGATCAAATTCAGCTGGTAGAATTTTGAACATTGTGGTCAATGCAACATATGCCTTGTTAGTGATACTAAAACTCAGTTTTGAAATTTTGAAGATTCTATCGGGTTTGTTTGCATGGCACATACAAACAGATAGGCGTGGAAGAGAGAGTTTCCAGGAAACAGAACAGTGAAAAATTGGATATCATTTATATTCTCAGCAAGGTTCAAAATCAGTTTTAAAATTTTTTGAAATTTTGGAAAGACATGTTTGCATGAGGACATGAAAATACTCAGGCGTGGGAGTATATTGGATCACCAAATTGACACTCTTTTGCACCTCTTTGCACCCTCCATATGCACCTTTGATCTCTTCATTTGATCCTTTTATCCCACAAATCCTTCTATATTTTCACATATTTACCCAAATATTCAGCAAGTATACTAAGGTATGATAATTCATCAAAATCCTTTAATTTTCTTTGATTTAATGCTTAAATATAATTTCTTGAAGGATTTGTGCCTAATTATATTTATGTAGCATACATTGATTTCTGCAGCATACATTGATTTCTGCAGCATACTTTGATTTCTGCAGCACTATTGAGCCTCATTTTGGTTTCATTTTTGGCATTAAAATAACACATTTAAATGCATATTTTATTATCTTTCATGTATTTTATGTCACGTAGTTCATTATTCAACCTTAGGTATGAGTATATTTAAGGTTTATATGAAACCTTTTATTATTATCATTTTTATGGTTTTAATTAATTAAAAATAACATTATTGAAGTACATTTGATATATTAATTGATTTACATATTTGTTTGCAGATTTCATAATCCTTTTGGGATAAATTTATAAACAAAACGTATTCAGCTTACCATCTAGCTCATCACGCAGCTCGTTGTCCAGCTTTCTGTCCAGCTCGTTAATCAAGCTGCGCACTGTCTATAACCTCTGAATGAGTGTTAGTAGTTGTTCATTTTCATTTGTTAAATAGTCATTTTTGCAGAGTTTTGTAACTCTATTCCATAATTTTAATAAAGAGTTGTGTGTGTTGTTGTTTATGATTTCGTTTGAGTAAGCGTTAGCTAGGAGACACCCCTGATTGCTGGGAGGGCCCCTCATCAACCAGAGGTTCATTCTTTCCATGTATTTTTGTTCCGTTCTTTCTATTATAGCTAGTTTAGTTTGTTTTCATTAGATTACTGTTATTCCCTATAATGCAATTTTATTTCTGAAGTTAATAGTTAACTGCGCGCATAGTTTGCTTTCATATATGCTTTCAGTCCTTTCATTTCTAGCTTATTGTTTAGTCTTATTTACAAGCACATAGAATAGGTTGTTTTTATCAATTTGAATAAATTCAGTTTTGTTTATTCTTGTTATAAGTTTATGCAGTTTAAATTTAGTTTGTTTATTAATATGTAATGATTTTCTTATTATCATGTATTTGTATTTGTTTATTTCACTGTTAAATATGACGATTAAATAGGTTTGTTTATTTTTATTTTATGCATTGTATAAACATGTGCACGAAATCAGCTGATAATTAGATCATTTAGGTCTTTTTCTACCATTTTCTATATATAGATTGCCATTCGGACTGTCTGTTCTACCTTTCATTCAGACCATCCATCCAGTCTATCATCCAGTCTGTCGTTTCATTTTTAGTGTGTTTTGAAATTGTTTTAAGTTCTGTTTCTCTAGTATTTGAAGTATGCTTGGACTGTAATAGTTAGATGGCACTTTTATTGATCATTTAGACTTAAATGCATATTGTTCTCATTTATTAAAGGTTTATCCTTTCACTTTAAACATGTTTTGAGTTAGGTTATATTTTGTTTGTTTTTTTTTTATTCCTTTTTATTACCACTCTTGTATTGTTTTATAATTATGCTTTTGGATTAATTTATCCATTTGAATGTAAAACTTAGGGTTAGTAGTGTTATCCTTAGGAATAGTTTCATTTTTCACTGTATGATTACCAATAGAGACTCATAGATAAAATTTATTTTCTTTATTAAGTTTTCTACTTACTTCTCTTATTCAGTTTTCTTTGTTTTCTACTTGTTTCTCTTACTTAGTTTTCCATTCACTTATTTAAGTTTCCTCTGCATCGCAGCCTTTTAAGTAGTTATTGATAGTATCATTTCTAGTTAGGAGTTATTTGTTTATAAATTATTTAGTTGTTGTACTTGTATTTCCAAATGTACACTTTCTTTGAATAGTTAGCTCTTAAAGTTACTTAATAGACTTAGTTATGAAAAATAGTGGTTATATTCTCATTTGTTAATTAGAATAGTTTGATATTATCCTAGTTTGATGCTTTGTTCTAGTTCAATCACATTAATGATTAAATTATTAGGAATTTGACTTGTTTTTTTTTCATTTTTGAAAGATATTTCAATATTTTGTTTGTTAAAATACTTCTACAACGCCTTAGGAATATACCTTTGCATATATTTTGCATCAAATCGAAGCCTACCAACCTCGGTCGATAATTAAATATTAGGTGTATTAATCTAGTCGATATAACACACAACATTTTGGCGCCATTGCCGGGGAGTTGTTTTGTAAGGTAGAAAAAATAGAATTTGCTTATGAAGTTTAGTGATAGGTTGGTGGCGGGGGAGCGGTAAGATGAGAGGTAAGAACCTGCGCATCTGTTATAATAGGCACCCCCAAACCCGATAGTAGTAGTAGTCTAGGTTTTCCTTTCCTTTAGTTTTTCATGTATAAAGTCTAGATAGATAAGGATAGATAGGTTGCCTTTATGTTACATAGAAAGGGGAAGGGGAGACGATAAGATGCAAAGAAAAATTCACTATGGAATTTCCATAGTGTGATAGCCTGACGCATCCACTTTACTGGGTCGCCCCAAATCCTTGTTGTTCCTTTTTTGAATAAGTGTATTTTATTTCCTTAAGCATACTTTTCTTTTCGCAGACATAGATAGTTTACTTTTTGATAAGTTCAATTTGATGTACGTGTGCCTTTAGGTAACTTACTTTCATACAATTTACTCTTATGCGAGTGTAGGAATTATTTTAACATTTAAATCACTTCATGGTGTTGTAAGCACCACCCACCTTGCTAACAAACTAACAGGAACATTTGAAAGAAGAACCTTAAGATAACACATGAAACTACTTATGTCATGGGAAGATATGGTAGGAAAGAATGATGAAGAAGTTGTTACCTTTGAATTCACTGTTAGAGATCCAGGAGGAGTGGCACAAATATAGTATGTTCCCCCATCCATTTTTCCAAATTTTCATGGACTAGAGAATGAAGACCCCGATCAATTTTTATTTCAATTGGAATTACTCTGTAGAGAATATAATGTTCAAAATATGAATTTTTTCCCTCTTACTTTGAAAGGAGCAGCCCTTCGATGGTTCATGAGTCTAGGTTGGAATCACATTCAAACTTGGGAAGACATGAAATATATGTTCTTGAAAAGATACCAAGATTATTGTAGGGTCAATGAGGACATCTTGGAAATAACACGAGAAGAAGAAGAAACTTTGTAAAATTACGTCGAATGCTTTCAATACAACCTTCAAAGGTCAAAACTAAGACAGTCAGGGAAGGATACCTTGAAAATACTTTTACTCAAAGGCATAAGAAATGAATATTTAGAAATTTTAAATCTGATGGGAACATGTGACATATTTCAGTTATCATATGATGATGTTTGTGAATTATGTAGAAGGTATTCAAGAGGAAAATTCAAGATTAGTAAGAATATACCCTCTTCTATACCTCATCTTAACCCCTGTCAACCTTGTTCACAAATCCTTTCTATCCCATCTGATGATCATAGGGATACTCTCTCTTATGATGTAACACTTCCTATTCCTCTACACTCTCCACAATATTTTCAACAATATCCTATTTCCTCGGCACTACACAAGCCAATCAACTACACCTGCCACAATCACCTTCCCATAATACTTCGTATCCCTACATACATTCCTGTTCAATCCAGTTCACATTCTAACAATAATAAAGCAGTACAATATGTTTATAGTGTTTCACTCCAACATTTATCCACCTTACCTACCTCACTAACATTATTGCAAGAAATTCATATGAGATTTGGAGATATGGTAGATTTAGGGACAGACATTAGAACCTAAATATTCCCCATCACCAAACTCAGATTCTGTACGCATTCTAGGGTTTAATGAAAGACTTCGTGACATAACAAATGAAGGAGAGAATGTAGAATACATAAGTCACATTGAAATATGGTTCCAAGAGGCAACCAAGCCATGGTACCATCCTTTCCTTCAATGCTTATTGCTGCTAAATCAAACATGTTGCTTGGTTCTTCATATCTAGACAATCATTGTAATATTTTTCTTGTATGTGGATAAAGGTATATTTTTAATTTTGTTTCGAACTTGGTTACATTGGAAGAATTCATATACTTGAATTGTTTTCTTTCTTTCTAAGCAGAATAGGATATTATATAAATATAAATTTGTTTCTTTAGAATAAATAAGAGTCATTTCTAATAAATTGTTTGCAGGAGACTCTTTTTCTTTTTATGAATAAATATGAATCATGTAACAAGTGGTTTTGCAGTCTGATTACAAGAATTTTATCTATAAGCAGCACATGGAGTATTATTTGGAATACAGAAGTACGCTAAAACACTTATAAGGTATCTTAACTTTCTTGGGGTACTGTTGAAAATTACAGCTTATCATGACAATTAAAATAATTCCTTGTATATCATTCTTAACCATTTCTTTTATGATTCAGATAGTTTTGGTGTTTTGATTCGGACATGTATATTTTTTATTTTTTATTTTGAACAGTTGCTTGAAAGACCTACTTTCATTATCATATTTTTCACAATCTCATCTTACGCCTATGGATTACTAGTTCATCCTATACTTGTTATCAAAACTTGTTTCTTAAGTTTTTTTGTGATAACTCGAGAGTAAAGTGAAATTTTTGCTTGTAGGGAACATTACTTATCTTTTATGAAGAAGAAGGACTCTAAGTTCAAACAAAAACTTTAAGTTATTCTCTTTTGACATGATCTATGGTTAAGGCCATTATGAAATTACTCATAACTTTATTTTGAAAAAAATTGAATTATGTTTTTAGTAGGACTTAACATGCTCTAGTACGAATCGGCTTCCATATCTTTGATATAATTATACAAGGAAAACCCGTCGAGGTACTGAAAAGGCCTGCTGGCAGTGGGTCAATGCTAAGTAGAAACTTAAAACAAGGAATCTCGATAAATGCAAGTAAACCCGTCGAGGTACTGAACAGGCTCACTAGTAGCGGGACTATGCTTGCATGGTACCAAGATAAACCCATCGGGGTATGAACATGCCTGCTGGAAGTGAGGCAATATCGAGTAAAAGAGACTGCTTAATGTACCACTATACACATGATTCGTAGAATAATGATAATATGAAGAAAAGTTTTCAAATTTTATGAATAATATGTTAAGGCCAATTGTTTATAGTGTCATTTGAGAATTGTTGTAAGTTGGGATTGGGATTAGTCATCTAATTCAACAAATACCTAAGATGTCATTATCCTAGAAATTGGACCCATAACTATAAATATCACATACTCCGAGGTAGACTAAAAATATCTTATGATGACAAGATATCTTTAAAATAAGGCATGAACGACTAGCTTTTCCTCTGTCATGCTTTCAGTTATATTATCAATATTCAAGTGGTATTTCTAAGCACTATCCTATTTTTCATGAATATACATATCTGAATCATTTCCATTTACTAGTTAGTTTTTCTTTTTACAAAATAATAAAACAACATGCTAGTACTTTTTATTATCTAGAACAATATATTCTTCTCTCTTATATGGATTGGGGACATGCCATATCTTTGGTTTGGGGGAGGATTACAGAGATTCATTTGCTTTTATCTATTATTATTTATCACAAAATTGTTTATCTCTGACAAAATGATAAGTGTTTTTCAAGATCAGTGGAATTTATAGCATGGAGTTTATTTTTACAAAAAATCAATATGGAAGACTATATGAAGGATCAAAGGATAATCCAAATGGAATACCAAATGACGATATAATAAAACTTGGTGATATTACAACACTTATGATTAAAATTTGCTAATCAAAATTTGTTTTTGACAAATAGTTTTTACCTCGATGTGAATGCTTTGACCTTAAAAGTTTTTTTAATTATCATTTCACTGTTAGTAACCCTATCCTTTTACCCAATAATGCATGAAAACTCCCAAATAAATGATTTTGTTATTGATTAATCTTATCATAAATATAATTTATACCTCTTTGTGTCATATGTTCAACCTATCCAAAGTTTACTTTGGATATGGTTGAAATAATTACAATGAATTCACTCATTCATGCATATGCACACATCTTGAAGTTCGCAATGATAGCATGATCTCTTAAACGGATTAAACTTCTTGTTAGCCCATAATTTTTCACTATTATTACTTCTGTAGAGCTTTTTAATATGAAAAATATGTTATAAGACTGAAGTTTAAATCACCTTTCTTCCTAAAAATATCTTTCTTTTGCTCAGTGGGACCTGGCAGTTCTCCATTTTGGGGGAATGTTAAGCCTCATTTTGTTATCATTTTTGGCATTAAAATAACACATTTAAATGCATATTTTATTATCTTTCATGTATTTTATGTCACACAAATCATTATTCAACCTCAAGTATGAGTATATTTAAGGTTTATATGAAACCTTTTATTATTATTATCATTTTTATGGTTTTAATTAATTAAAAATAACATTATTGAAGTACATTTGATATATTAATTGATTTACGTATTTGTTTGCAGATTTCACAATCCTTTTGGGCTAAATTTGTAAACAAAACATATTCAAATTACCATCCAACTCATCATGCAGCTCGCTATCCAGCTTTCCATCCAGCTCGTTAATCAGGTTGCGCACTATCTATAACCGATTTCAGGCTTTTAATGTTGAAACAGTTCTACAAACGACCGGATGTCCACATGTTCGGTTGATGGGGAAGCTCTTTTTATAGAATACATGCCATGTATGATGCTTGCGCTCAACACCATGCCACAACCACGATAAAAGAGGAGCCTTTGTGCCACGTTCTCACTGAAGAAAACCAGACTCACGCTGAAGAAGGGAAGAGCATATGCGTTGGCCTGCGATTAGTTAGAAGCTATTATGGTTGGATAAATATATAGAGCAGTCGACCAATAAAGGGTTGACTTCCTCATCTCTAGTAAAGGATATAAATACCACCTTCTGCGTGAGTGTTAGTAGTTGTTCATTTTCATTTGTTAAATAGATGTTTTTGGAGAGTTTTGTAACTTTGTTCCATCATTTTAATAAAGAGTTGTGTGCGTTGTTGTTTATGATTTTGTTTGAGTAAGTGTTAGCTAGGAGACACCCCTTATTGCTGGGAGGACCCCTCATCAACTAGAGGTTCATTCTTTCTGTGTGTTTTTGTTCTTTTCATTCTGTTATAGCTAGTTTAGTTTGTTTTCATGCCGTGGCTCGTAAATTGAGGTAACTTCTGGGAAGCGGTCCCGAAATTTGTTTGTTAAACATGAGACGATGGTCTCATCAGGAGATAGAAATTTGGGCCCAGAGGTGTGAGAGGTGTCTCGAATAGGTTCCAGGTGACTTTGGATTAGTGGCTAATGGTGCTGTTGTTGACTTGTACTAAAAATGTTGAAAAGAAAGAAAAGAAAACGAAGCAACTCATTGGTGATGTTAAGCATAAAATCTCTTGAGGTAGAGCCCATTGCAAGTGTTTTCCAAGAGCTTTCCATCAAAGTCAATAAGGGTGTATGCCCCTTTTCCGAGGAAATGGTGGATGACATATGGGCCATACCACATTGAATTGAACTTGCCTTTTCCCAACTTATCGTTGGGTTGGTCGTAGACTAGAACCATATCGCCTTCGCTGAAGGTGCGAGGGTGGACATGGGAGTCATAGTGGGCCTTTGATCATGTTTTCATTGATTCAATGGCTTGGAGGGCAGCTCAATGGTCCTCTATGGCTTACTTGAGTTGGAGGATTCACTCTTCTAAAGGAAAAGTATCAGGAAGGAGTTCTACCATGAGGCAGAGGGATGGGATTTGGCACTCTATAGGGCGTACTGATTCAACACCATGTACTAGGTGGAAAGGGGTGAAACCAGTTGTGGTTTTTATGGATGTGCGATAAGCCCATAGGGTGGAGAATAGCATGTGATGCTAGTTGGTTTAATGGTTTACCACCATCCTTTGGAGCATTGTTTTAATAATTTTGTTGACTACTTCAACTTAGACATTACCCTTAGCGTAGTAGGAAGCTGAGTACTGGTGTTCAAATTTCAACATGGTTGACAGCTCAGCCCAAACAACGTCTTGAAAGTGTGTTTCATGGTCTGAGACCAATTGTTTAGAAACACCAAATAGTGAAATGACATGGTTGAAGAAGAAGCATGCTGCTATTTCACTTTTGCAATCAAATGTGGGCATGGCCTCATCCCACTTAGTGAATTAATTGATTTCCATAATTATGTATTTATGACCGTTGGCCGAGATAGGGTTGATTGTCATGAAGTCGATTGCCCATTTGCAAAAGGGCCCGACTGTGACTGCGGGGTGTAATGGTGCTATAGGGGTTCTTTCCTTTGGGGCAAAGAGTTGACAGCTACGAAAATCCTTGAATACCTCTATGAAATCAGAAAACATGGAAGGCCAAAAGTAGCTGGCATGTAAAACCTTCTGAGCGGTTTCCAGACCTGCAAGGTGGCCACCACAGGCTCCACCATGACAGTCGTTGAGGATGGTCTCATCCCCGTCACAGGCGAGGAAACGACACAGGATGATATCAATGCCTCGACGATATAGAACATCTCAAATCGATAGATGGTGAATGGATTGATGTCAAATGTGTCTCCTATCGTCATGGTTTAAGTGTGTTGCGAACTTTTGTATTTGTAAGTATAGAAGGATGTCCCCATACCATGGGTCTGTTAGGGTACACAGGGTACTCCCAAAGGATCGAACACCAAGAATAACCGCTTCACACAAACAGATCACAGATCAATACACCAATGTTTGTCACGTGGTTAAAACCCTTGAGAGGGAAACAGTCCACGGCCCCAGCCAAATAGCTACTTGGAGCAATTTATTATGCAAAAGAAAGAAAGTTACATGAGCTTCTCATAATCGATCAACTAGCCAAGGACCCTCTATTCTCTTTAAATAGAGATCATAGACCAATTGGGTGTTAAGCCACGGATCAATGGTAGGTATGATCTAAGAGAAGTTGAACCGTCGGATCACTCTATGTCTAGAACATATTGTGACCATCGGATTAGAATATTTACAAATGCATACTAATGCATACTAAAGAAACAAACTTTTACCTAACGAATATATTGCACAAGTTGATCTTAACTAACTCCTAAGTGTCTAAATATCCTAACATCCCCCCTTAAGAACAACTTTGGATAGGATTGAAGGATTTACAAAAGTGACACTATTAGGAGAAGGAAGGAGGCATTAGAGCCTATCCCCCCTTAAGGACACATTCCTGAACTCCTAACATAGATCGAAGTTTAGAAAACTTCGCTTCTGTAAGAGACTTGGTGAAGATGTCTGCAACTTGATCATCTGTAGGACAATAGAGCACTTCAATAACACGATCATGAACAAGATTTCTGATGAAGTGCATGTGTAGCTCAATGTGTTTGTTGTGCTGATGTAGAACTGGATCTTTGGCAAGCTTGATGGTACTTTGATTGTCGCACCAAAGTGGAGTGGGCTGCTACTGCTCGAATCCAAACTCTGAAAGGATCTGTCGAAGCCATAAAGCTTCCTGAATGGCATTAACTATGGCTCGATATTCTGCTTCTGCTGAATAAAGAGCAAGAGCTTGTTGTTTCTTACAAGCCCAAGTGATAGGTCCAGATCCCAGACTGAAACATAACCTCGAATATATCGAAGTATTCTTTTTGCTGCTTTCCAATGAATTTCATGAGGAGTTTGCATGTAACGGGCAACACGACCAACGACAAAGGAAAGTTCAGGATGGGAATGAGCCAAGTATAAAAGACTTCCAACAAGCTAATGATACAAGGTGGCATCTACTTCAGGGGAAGTACAAGTGGTAGAAAGTTTGACTCCAGACTGGAAGGGAGAAGGGGCTAGTTTACAATCTTCCATGTGGAAGCGACGAAGAAGGTCACAAGCATACTTAGACTAGGAAAGAAAGATTCCTTCTTTGGTTTGCAAGACTTGGAGACCAAGAAAATAATGCAAATGTCCTAAGTCTGACATTTCAAAAGTTTGCTTAAGACTGGATTTCACATGGGTTATAAGGTTAGGGTCACTACCAGTAAGGATAAGATCATCAACATAAAGAACAAGTATGATGAGATGGTTTCCTACTTTCTTGGTATAGACATTGGGGTCAGAATGGCATCTAGAAAAACCAGTGTCAAGGAGAAAGCTATCCATTTTGGCATACCAAGCTCTAGGAGCTTGCTTAAGGCCATATAAGGATTTCTTAAGGAGACAAACAAGGATAGATTTATTCTGAACATATCCAGGAGGCTGTTCCATGTAAATTTTCTCATGTAAATCACCATGTAAGAAGGCAGACTTGACATCCATTTGATGGACTTCCCAGTTATGTAAGGCTGTAAGGGAAAGAACAAGGCGGATGGAGTTCATTGTCAAAACTATCCCGATGATGTTTTCTGAGTACGCAACCAGAACAAACACCATCCTTGCAAAATACCAACGAAAGACCAGTCACCATATTGTCTTTACATAGTTGTTGCAATGAGCGATAATTTAAGTGACCAAATCGCTCATGCCAAAGTTTGCTCAAGTTATCNAAATCCTTTGGAAACTAACCTTTCCTTAAGTCTTTCAACACTTCCATCTGATGCATACTTAGTTCTGTAGACCCATTTACATCTGACAAGTTTTCTTCCTTTTGGA
>LPNX010848398.1:330483-589844 GCA_001517045.1 Pseudotsuga menziesii
CTTCCAGTATCAAATACGCTTTGAGGATTTTTAAAATCCTTGATTACAACTTGGTGAGGTGTAAACATCACTGTTTTACCTTCACCTGAATGAGTAATTTGATAGACTGATAACAAATTGCAGGAAATTTTTGGAAGACATAGTACATCACTGAAATGACCATTTTCTACTGGAACTGTTCCAGATCCTACAACACTTAGAGATCTATCATCACCAACAAATATTTGTTTGGTGTTACATTCATGCATAGTAGAAAAGATGGCTTTATCCTTAGCCATATGATAAGATGCTCCAGAATCAATGAGCCATTCATTTGAAGTAGAAGAAGAAGATGCAGTATAAGAGTAACCAGAAGCACAAAGTGCATGTCCATGAGAGTTAGATTCTGAAGACGAATCTAGGCTGATGTTGTGCTTCTTCATTGCTGCTTCCAAGGATGCCATCTTCTTAAAACATTTAGATTCATCATGATTATCTTTCCCACAAAAATTGCAATGATGCTCAGTCTTCTTTCCTTTTTGCTTGGATTCTTTGTCATTTTTTGAAGAAGGAGCTGACTGAGAGGGTTTGGGACCCTTGTTGTTTTGCTTATTATTGCGAAAATTTTGTTTCTTGGGAGGCTTGGACTTTTCTTTCTGTTGGGACAATAAGGCTTTCCCAGATGTATCTGCATTGTTAATTATTCCAAGATGAATGAGCTTATCTTGCTCTCTAATTAAAGAATCACAAAAGGATTCAAGGCTAGGCTCTGCATAGCTGGCTGCAGCCAAAGATTCTTTCATGGAGTAAAATGTAGATACAAAAACAGAATATGCAGGTCCAAGTTTGGAAAGAATATGATAAATACATTGTTTGTCTTCTTTCTTAATCTTGCATTCGGCACATAATAATCTAAGAGTTTTATACTTAGATAAATAGTCTTGAATGCATGAAAAATCATTTGAATTCAAGGGAATCAATTCATTCTCAAGTTGATGACCCCGAATTTTATTGTGTTTACCAAACAAAGATTCCAACTTTTCCCAAGCTTTATCAGGTTCATCAATGTCAGATATGTGGAATCGCAAATAAATAGAGATTGCCATCCCAATCAATCCACGAGCTTCATCACATCTATTTTCCCATTTAATTTTCTTATCATCATCAGTGGGTTCTGTTTCTTTCCCTGAGGTTATCCTGAAAAGTCCCCTACTTCGTAGAACATTCTCCATACGAGATTTCCATGAGAAATAGTTAGAACTTGTAAGTATAATATCACAAGGGGCGGCCATACTATAAAATAATGGCTGAAAAAATAGAAACTAACTGTCTTGATGCAAAGAGCTCGAAAAAATATGCGGTTTAAAAAAAAACGGCACTTAAAACTGATTCCAGATGATGAATTTATGCTTGATCAAAGCAAATGTTGAAAATGTCCCCAATAGTGACGTGGCAGATATTAACTTGACCAATGAAAAAAAAACCCCTCTTCCAAAGATCAACCTTTGACAATCACTTTACAATAAAGTTGCTTTGAAGTGAATCATTTTTGTAGAATAAGTGAGGTTCACTTTTACAATAATGTACTTTTAAATAGTGCGACAATAAATTAAAAGACTTAAGTGACTCACTTTTATTTTATTTTATTAATGTGAGATGCATTTTTACAATAAAGTAACTTGAAAATAGAAATTGCATGCACTAAAAAGTAGCTTCATAAGATTTGAACTCAAGACTTATCAAGGTGTAAAGCAACTTTGGACCAAGTGAGCTAAGTTTAAAAGGTACGTAAAACTATGGAAAGAGGAAGGGGGCTCTTTTTTTTTTTTTTTAAACTCTTCTCTCTCGTTTTCCGTCTTTGCTTTCTTTTCTTGCAAATCACAAAAAAAGTGAAAAACAAAAACAAAAAAACTTTTTCCACACAATGGGGTTAGATCTTAGTTAGCTTACCTAGAAATTCTACGTTTTCAAGTTTTCTCGTTGTTTCTGATTTGCCGTGATCGCACAAGGTGCACGACAAAGAGCATACGTAGCCGAGAAGACAAGAAAAAAAACTTCCCCTCACTGTTTCTGATTCGCCACGATCGCGCAAGGTGCACGGCAAAGAGCATACGCAGCCAGGAAAAACAATAGTTTGAGACTAACACAAAGAGATCTATTTATAAGACTGATAAAATATGAGAGATTTAAAAAAAATAAAACAAATCCGTCACTGTAACATTATACCTTTAGATTTGTCGAAATGGGTGTTTCTGGAACAAACAGAAATAGTTTTCGGTGAAACGAAAACTATTTCCAAATGGAAACGGCGCTCTGGACACAATGGAACAGCTCCCACAGGCCACAAATGCACAAAAAATCTAGAACCAGAAACCCTTAAAAAAGTTTCGGCAACACCGGTTCCAGATCTTGATCAAAACTGAAAGCGGCTCTTCATAAAAGCTCTGATACCATGTTAGGGTACACAAGGTACTCCCAAAGGACCAACACCAAGAATAACTGCTTCACACAAACAGATCACAGATCAATACACCAATGTTTGTCACGTGGTTAAAACCCTCGAGAGGGAAACAGTCCACGGCCCCAGCCAAATAGCTACTTGGAGCAATTTATTATGCAAAAGAAAGAAAGTTACATGAGCTTCTCATAATCGATCAACTAGCCAAGGACCCTCTATGCTCTTTAAATAGAGATCATAGACCAATCGGGTGTTAAGCCATGGATCAATGGTAGGTATGATCTAAGAGAAGTTGAACCGTCGGATCACTCTATGTCTAGAACATATCATGACTGTCGGATTAGAATATTTACAAATGCATACTAATGCATACTAAAGAAACACACTTTTACCTAACGGATATATTGCACAAGTTGATCTTAACTAACTCCTAAGTGTCTAAATATCCTAACAGGGTCTTCCATGGATACGACGAATAGGAAATTGTCAGGGAGGTCATCCTTGGGAGGTGATGACGTGGTTAATGGGGGGAGATCAGTCATGAGCATGGCCAATGCGAGTGCCTTTGTGCTTTTTGGGGAAACGAACTCTAAGTCGAATTCTTGGAGGACGACTACCCACTTAGCTGTTCGACCTTGTAGAAGGCAATGGCTTAAGAGGTATTACATTGGGTTTGAATTAGCCACTATATGATTATGGTTTGTGATGATGTAGTGGTGCAAATTCTAAGCCGAGAAGACGACGACGAGGGATAATTTCTCCTCGGGTGAATATCATAGTGGGGGTCCTGTTAGCTTCTGACTGATGTAGTAAATCACGTGCTCATGGTGAGCATCGTATTGTTGGACCAAGACTCCAGCAATGGCCTTGTTTGAGGCCGACACATAGAGAATGAAGTATCAAGTGAATTCTGGTGCTCAGAGTAGTGGTGCAGAATCCAGGGCTTGCTTGAGTGCGTCAAACGATTCTTGTGCTTGTTGATCCCAAACAAAGGGGATTTTTGTGTAGAGCAGGTGAATGAATCCATAAGCTTTTGTTTCATACTCTGGTACAAAATGGTGAAGGAAGTTAGTCTTGACTTGGAGGCTTTGTAGTTGTTGTTGATTTTTTAGGGAAGGAAGATCAATGATAGCCTGAACTTTGAGGGGATCTACCATTATCCCTTTGTGGGATATCATGAATCTGAGTAGACGACCTGCTGGGAAACAAAAAATGCACTTGAGGGGATTTATGAGAATTTTGTACTTGCGGCAATGTAAAAAGACTTGCCATAAGTTGTCTATATGTTTAGCTTCTTTTGGTGATCGAGTGGTAAGGTCGTCCAGGTAGAACAAGAGGATGTGAATGAGGTTGTGGAAACAATATGTCATGGCTCACTGGAAGGTGGCTCCAACATTTTTCAGGATAAAGGGCATGAATCGATATGTGAATGTGCCCCATGGGGTTGTGAACGTATTCTTGTAATGATCTTCTTTCTGGATATGAATTTGCTTATACCCAGAAAATCCATCCATGAAGGAAAAGGCCTCATGTTCGACACATGCATTGATAATCGAATCGATGAAGTGTGTTGGGAAGTTCTCTTTGGAACATGCCCCATTGAGATCATGAAAGTATATGCAGATGCAAATGGTACCTTGTTTTTTATTCACAAGAACATGATTAGAAACCTAAGTGGTGTACGGAATGGGGTAAATGAAGCCGACTGTGCGCAGCTTCTCTATCTTGGCTTTGACCCTGACCACTTTGGAAGGATGGATGGGCCGTTTCTTTTGACATACGGGGGCCACAACGGTCCATATATCGATGTCATGTTCCACAATGGATGGATCCAACCTGGGCATTTCAGTGTAAGACCAGGAAAAGATGTCACAGAATTCTTGGAAGAGAGCTTTATAGGAATCGACTTCTTCCGAGGAGGAATATTCCCCCAGCATGATTTCTTCAACAACCTCAGGATTGGTTGAGATGTTGATTTTGATGGTTGGCAAGATGTTGACCATTTTCCCTTCTTCGAAGGAATCTGGTGCCGGGATGGGGTTCTTGAACCAGTCGAATTTCCCATGAATGAAATATTTGGTTTCCACGGAAAACTGGTCAGGCTGCGACACAAGTTCTTCGAGGAGGAAGAACGCGCGATGGTGCATGTCGTCGCATGGGTATTCTGGGGCGGTTAAGGCTTCAAGTATCTCCTCATTATTGTGGAATCAATGAAGAGATAGATCTGATGGATCATCATTGGTGGTGGGGACAAGAGGGTCAGTAGAACTCGACATCATGTAGATGGACATGGTGTCCAAAGAAGGAGGTGGGGGTGAACTTCTTCGATCATGGTGATCTCAGATTCAAGGGAATGTTGAAGAAGGTTGGCTAAATCCATTCAGAACTTGGGTAAGTCTTGGTAGTGGTGAGAATAGTGTCCATATAATCTGCAAAGGGTGCAAGTATGGTTTGTTCTCAATGACTTTTTTCTCACTATTGGAACGGCTGGAAGTTCAACCACAGGAAGGTTTTCGGTTGTATCCATGGCATCCAAATGCATGTGAATCATAGGAATATCAGGGTAGTTCTGAGTTGGGTGGCCCTATTATTTGTAGACAGTGCAAGGTGGGATTTTTCAAGGCTCTACGGTAGCTTCTGCATTCTTTCCCTTGGCCCTTTTTGGGTGGGGTGGTGTGGGTGCAGTGGTTGGTTTTTGCGGGCCAGGTGGAGGGTGAGACTTTACTACAATGGGTTTACAGGAGTTAAGACTACCTGGGGCATTGGTGGTTGAGCTGGTGGATCAAGATACCACACGCAAATTCCCAATGTAAAGTTGGGTAAGCTCAAGGTGGCCATTATTGGCTTGCTCATGACACCAGGAGGGGGAAAGTGGAAGGGAATTGTATGGATTGGCGAGGAGCCCAGATAACTCCCTAATGGTTGTATGTGGGGATGAGGTTTTGGTTGTGGCTGCACGTAATGTTGCGACTGTGCATAATGCTTTGGCTATGGATGATGTTGTAGCTGCTGTTGATGTTACGGCTGTAGATGGTGTTGTGGTTGCAGTTGGGGTTGCAGCTGCGGTTGTTGTTTGGGTGCAGCGATGCTAGATCAGAGCATGCACAAGTCCACAGTCTCATTTGGTGTCAGTGGTGGTGACACTAAGGGGAAATAAGCTTTCATGGTGGTATTGGAAAACAACCTAGGGCCCACATTCAACAATGGGGAGGCTGGTATGTTGTCAACTATGGTGTTGATCGCAGGGACAACATTGGCATGTGTGGTCATCCCTTGTGGATCAATGGTGTTGATTGTAGGGATGATGTTGGCAGTTTCTGTTAGCCCTTGTGGATTGTGATAAGTCAATTGATCAACTATCACGATTTTCCCTTCGTGGGGGAACATCATGAGACAGAATATAGTTGACACTACCGCTCTCATGGCATACATATAACTTCTTTCGAGGAGAAGGTTATAGTCCAATTGAGTGTTGACAAACTCTATGTCAATAAGAACTATCTTCCTGGCTAATGTGATGGGGACATGGGGGAGGATTCCTTGGGGTTTAGTGGGATGGCCATCATAAGCCCACGGAGTTGTGGAGGATGGTTGCAGAATTGGGGATCCAAGTTTCTACCAGACTAGGGTAGACATTGTTGATGTATTTGTAACTTCGGAATGTATTCATCTATGTATCTTATGTCTTGTAACCCGATGTTTATTATGGGATGTATATATTATGTAATTGAGTCATGTTTTCATGCCCCGATGTTTCGATTGGGAGGATCAATAATGTAGACAATTCATGTCAAGTCATTGTGGGTAACGCTCTGATTGTCTAACGGTTAAAGTCCCCTTATTTTCGGGGCACTAGGGTTATTAGAATCTCCTAGTAGAGGTTGGCCCTAGTAGGGTTTTAGTCATGCTGGGATTAGTATAAATAGAGAAATGGAGTCTCTATTTAGCACACAACTCATACACACTCAAGTGTAGCACATAGTTGAGGAATGAGAAGACACTAGGGCTAGATAAGAAGAAGGTTACAGCTGTCAGGAGATCACTTACTGTATTGGGATTTTCTATTTTGGTGTTGATTCTATCTCTGAGGAAGTTGCGGGGTTTTCTCCATTTATGGTTTCCCCAAGGAAAAACACCGTGTTCATTGTCTCTTGTGTTTGATTGATGTGCTTGTTATTCTCTCAGTTAAAGATCCTAATAATGCTAGCTTAATGTTGAAAAACTAACATGGTATCAGAGCTAACCTGAGAAGAAGACACTGTGCATCTATGGGAACTAGGGCTTCCTAGTTTGTGGATATTCCTCAACAGATTTTCAGAAAAAGTAAGGTGGAATAACTCTCCTCCTTAGGGCGCATCTTTCTGTCGAAGCAGAATCCAATTCTGAGGTTTTTCAGTTTTGGACCTGACACTACTACCGAAATTAGGGGTTTTCACAGAAGAGAAATTTTTCAGTGAGCCCAGGCCTGGATTGATCTCCTCCCCAAAATAAAAGTTAAGGATAAATTTCAAGGAATTTGGGTGGACAGAACTCCGGAAAAGAAAAACCCTAATTTGCTCCTGATCCAGCACTACAGGATTTCAGCTCCAAATCTAGATCTGACTTCTTGACCTGGTAAGATCTAAATATTTTGTATTTCCATTTGAGGTTCTCAGTTAATATGTCTCATAATACCAAGCTTGATGAAAAGCTTGAGGGAGCTAATAACTTCTGAGCCTGGAAGTATAGGATCTCCCTGGTCCTGGAAGAAAATGAGTTGGACTCCTACATCCATGAGGAAGTTCCAGTTCCAGAGGGAGATGAAGCTAAGGCCTTGCATAAGAAGAAGTTGGTTATGGAAAAGAGGATCATTTCTAATTCTATCAAGGATCACCTTATCCCACAGGTGTCCTCCCTCAAAACACCTAAAGCTATGTTTGATGCCCTGAGCAAATTGTTTGAAGGGAAGAACATAAATTGGAAGATGACTTTGAGGAATCAACTGAAGAATGTGAAGATTTAGAATGCAGAGACCATCCAGTCTTTATTCACAATGGTTTCTCATATCAAGGAACAATTAGAAGTACTAGATGAAGAAGTGGAGGATGCAGAAATTGTGGTGACCACCTTGAATGGTCTCCCTAGGACATGGGACTCTTTCATTCAAGGGATCTGTGCTAGAAAGAAGTTAGTCAAGTTTAATAGACTATGGGAAGAATGTTCTCAAGAATAATCTCGGATAGCATCTCGAGAAGAGAAGATGGGAATTGAAGATCAAGATCTCATAGTACAATCCAAGAAACCCAGATCTAGCCACCACAGAAGTAAGTACTCTCATCACAGGAATAACTCTAGAAAGCCTAGAGATAGGTCTAAGTTCATTTTCTATACATGTGATGAAAAAGGACACTTTGCTAGAGATTGTCCTAAGAACAAAAGTAGCTCTCACAAGAATAATGGAAGCAAGAGAAGACATCATGTTGATGCTACAGAGGATGATGAACCTTCATCGAAGAGAACCAGATATGAAAGTGAAGATTCTTCAAGCAAGAATGAATATGTTTTGATCTCCGCTCTCATGGGAAACATTACTCATGGAAGTGATGATTGGATTATTGATAGTGGGGCCTCCAAACATATGAAAGGATTCAAGGAATCCTTTGTGAAACTTTCAGAACATGAATCGCCTCACAAGGTGAAGCTAGGAGATGACTACCAATATCCAATAAAGGGTAGTGGGGAATCTTCCTATAAACTAGACTCTGGAAAGTCTATAACAATGAAGTATTGTTTGTGCCAGGACTCAATAAGAACCTTCTCTCCATATCAGCATTGGATGCAAAAGGAATGAGGGTTTCATTCATAGATGGTCAAGTCATCATGTTGCCAAGAGGAAAGACTATTGATGATGTGGTGGTGATTGGAGAACAAGAAGGAGGTTTGTACAAATTGAAGGGCCATCCAGAACAAGCCTTGGTCCATGACACAGTAGAGACAAGTGAAATTTGGCATAGAAGTCTTGCACATGTGCATTACAAATCACTACCTCTTGCAAGCAAAGCTATTGAAGGTCTTCCAGAAATACAAGCAAAACATGACAGGGTCTGCAAAGGATGTGCGAAAGGGAAGAACACAAAGAAGACATTTCCAAGTAACGAAAGCAAAGCAAAAGGAATCTTGGAAATCATCCACTTTGATGTATGCATCCTATGTCATCAAGCTCACTAAGAGGGTATGCATATTATGTTTCTTTTATTGATGATTTTTCTAGGAAGGCATGGGTTTACTTCATGAAGAACAAAGATGAAGTATTCAGCAAGTTCAAGGAATTCAAAGCCTTGATCGAGAATCACACTGAAAAGAAGATCAAGACATTTCGATCAGATAATGGCGAAGAATTCACTTCAAATGAATTCAAAGAGCTATGTAAAGAATCAGGGGTTAAGAGAGGGTTTTCCACTCCTTATAATCTACAATAGAATGGGATTGCAGAACGGAAGAACAAAACTATCATGGAAGCTACAAGAGCTATGCTTCATGATCAAGATCTTCCTATGCATATTTGGGATGAAGCTACCAGAACAACGGTGTATGTATAGAACCGTACTCCACATAGAGTACTTGAGAAAAAGACTCCTAAAGAAGTCTTCTCCGGAAAGAAACCAGAAATCAACCATCTCAGAATATTAGGTTGTCCTGTGTACATACACATTCCAAAAGAGAAGAGAACAAAATTAGATCCTTCACAACAGAAGGGTATATTTGTGGGATACTCTGAAAGCTCGAAGGCTTACAAAATCTATTTCCCAGGATACAAGAATATTGACATCAATAGGGATGTGACATTTGATGAAGACATAGCATACAACACAACCAGAAAGAGACATGTTGAAGAACCTGAATAAGTAGAAGCACCCAGAATTCATGATACAACCATGAATGAAGAAACTCAAGAAGAAGATCAAGAATATGAAGAAACACAAAGACTTGTATATCCACCTCTGGAGAAGAATACTCATAAGAGGAAACCTGCTTGGGTACGTGAAATTATCAAAGGAGTGGAAAGGTATGGGGCTCTAGAAGAGAATCACAGAGAAAGAAAGAGGACCAAATCCTGATCCGAGTATGTAGCTTTACTATGTGATTTCATTGATAAAGAACCTTCCAGTTATGAAGAAGCAGTAGAATGGAAAGAATGGAAGGATTTTATGATCGAATAGTACCGATCTATCACTAAGAATGATGTTTGGGATGTTGTTCCAAGACCAGAAGGGAAGTCAGTTGTAACTTCCAAATGGATCTACAAGATCAAGCATGCTACAGATGGTAGCATTCAAAAATATAAGGCAAGATTTGTGGCTCAGGGTTTCTCTCAGAAAGAAGGAATAGACTATGAAGAAACCTTTGCACATGTAGCCAGATACACTTCCATCATATCAGTACTTGCTTTGGCTGCAGTAATGAAATGGAATATACACTAGATGGATGTCAAGACTACCTTCTTGAATGGTGTATTGGAAGAGGAAGTGTATGTAGAACAACCACTGGGTTTTGAGACACATGACATAGAGTCTCATGTATGCATATTGAAGAAATCCCTGTACGGTTTCAAACAGGCACCCAAGACTTGGTACAGCCGAATTGATAGCTTTCTATCCAGTTTGGGCTTTACCAAAAGTAAAGCAGATTCCAACCTTTACTACAAGGTTGAAGATGGCAACCCAGTGATGCTTCTATTGTATGTAGATGATGTATTTGTGACAGGTATGGATGGGTTGATTGCTGATACGAAGAGAAATCTTGCTGCGCCCGAGTTTGAAATGAAGGACTTGGGTATGATGCATTATTTTCTAGGTATGGAGGTGTGGCAGAGTGCATATGGAATCTTCCTTAGATAAGGAAAGTATGTAGTAGAGATCCTGAAGAGGTTTGGGATGATGGACTACAAGGCTATGGCCACACCTATGGCATCGAACCTGAAGCTATTGAGTGATGCTTCATCAGAGATGGTTGATGCTATGATGTATCGTTAGATGATTGGGTCTTTGATGTACCTAACGAACACGAGACCGGACATTTGATTTATTGTCAACACTTTGAGCCAGCTCTTGACAGATCCAAGAAATGTTCACTTGATTACTGCAAAGCATATTCTAAGGTACCTAATGGGTACCATTGATTATGGGCTCAAGTACGATGTGAATCAGAAAATTAACTTGGAGGGTTATGTTGATTCAGATTGGGCAGGCAGTGCCATCGATAGGAAGAGTACTTCAGGATGTTGCTTCAGTATCGATCAGGTGTGATCTCTTGGTTTAGCAGGAAGCAATCCTGTGTGGCACTGAGTACAATTGAAGCAGAATATGTCACAGCTTGTTCAACTAGTTGTGAGGCAGTATGGCTGAGGAAGCTACTGTCTGATTTATTTGATCTCTAGTTGGATGCTACTTGTATACATTGTGACAACCATAGTTGCGTGAAGTTGTTAGAGAATCCAATGTTCCATGACAAGTTGAAGCATATTGAGATCAAGTATCACTATATCAAGGATATGGTGCAGAGGGGAGCAGTGAAGCTCTAGTATATTGTGATGGAGGAACAGATAACTGATGTATTTACAAAGCCATTAGCTAGGATGAATTTTGAGTACTTCAGGGAGAAGCTTGGTGTTCTCCAGATCAAGGTTTCATCCAGGGAAAGTGATGAGACCCATAGCCATTCTAACATGGTGAGAGGATTGGTTCCTTCCATGGTAAGATGTAAGAGCTGAGCCATTCTATCATGGTCAGAGGATTTAGGTTCCTTCCATGTCAGATATGAGTGCTGGCCATTCTGTCGAGTCGGACATATGTAAGGGAAATTGCCATTCTAGGAATGGAGGCACCTGGTTAGTTACCAGGAAAACTCAGTCTAGGACTAAGAAGCCATTCTGATGTGATAGAGGGATGTGTTCCCACTTGATCAGATATAAGGGTTGAAACATTCTGTCATGGCTAGAGGATTAAGTTCCTCCCATGTTAGATGTGAGTGTTGGCCATTTGTCGAGTAGGATAGATGCAAGGGAAACTGCCATTCTGGGAATGGAGGCACCTGGTCAGTTACCAGGTAGCTCAGTCTGGGACTGGGAGCCATTCTGATGTGATGATAGGATTAGTTCCTACATGATCATATGTGAGTGCATTCCCTTTCGATGTGATGTGTTTACACATGGTTGAATGTAAGTGTAGAGCCTTTCTGACAAGATGAGGTCGGATATAAGTGCTGATCCATTCTAGTGTAATGTGTTTACACATGGTCACATGTGAGTGTTGTGCCTTTCTGACAAGATGAGGTTAGATGCTGAGTGCAGTGACTTTCTGACAAGATGGGGTTGGATGTAAGTGTAGAGCCTTTTCGATGCGATGTGCTTGCACATGATCGGATATAAGTGCTAATCCTTTTTGAAAAGATGAGGTCAGATGTGAGTGTTGGGCTTTTCTAACAAGATGTAGTCAGATGTGAGTGTTGGGCATGCCTTTCTGACAAGATGTGGTCAGATGTAAGAGCTGGGTGGGCCATTCTGACTTAAGTGTCAGATATAAGCACTGATGAAGACCTGCATGAAGGGTATGCCTGCAGGATTGAGTCTGTAGAACTTCTTGTGAAGAGAAGAATCGAGATAGAACCATTATGAGATAGAATATGATGATCCAGGTCAAGTGATCTAGATGAGATGATCCAAACTTGATGACGATCCATATCAAGTGACGATCTAGTTGTGATGATGATCCAGACTCGATGATGATCCAAATCAAGTGGTCCAGATGTGATGATGATCTAGACTTGATGACGATCCAGATCGAGTGATGATCCAACAATGATGATCCAGTAGTCATTATGATGCAGATCTCATGATGAATAAGACTTAAAGAAGAAGATGAATCAGAAGACTCAGAAGACAAAGAAGACTTGAAGACTAAAGAAGAATTGAAGATGACGAGATGATCCAGTTCATGCAGAGAAGAAGACTGGTGCTGAAAATTGTGTCGAAAGAATACCTTCCTAGTTAAGAGGGAGTGTTGATGTATTTTTAACTTCAGAATGTATTCATCTATGTATCTTATGTCTTGTAACTCGATGTTTATTCTGGGATGTATCTATTATGTAATTGAGTCATGTTGTCATGCCCCGATGTTCCAATCGGGAGGATCAATAATGTAAACAAGTCATGTCAAGTCATTGTCGGTAACCCTCCAACTGTCTAAGCATTAAAGTCCCCATAGTTTTGGGGCACTAGGGTTATTAGACTCTCCTAGTAGAGTTCAGCCCTAGTAGGGTTTTAGTCATGCCGGGATTAGTATAAATAGAGAATTGGAGTCTCTATTTAGCACACAACTCATACACACTCAAGTGTACTGCATAGTTGAGGAAGGAGAAGACCCTAGGGCTAGATAAGGAGAAGGTTACTGTTGTTGGGAGATCACTTAATGTATTGGGATTTTCTATTTTGGTGTTGATTCTATCTCTGAGGAAGTTGCGGTGTTTTCTCCATTTATGGTTTTCCTGAGGAAAAACACTGTGTTCATTGTCTCTTGTGTTTGATTGCTGTGGTTTTTATTCTCTCAGTTAGAGATCCTAATAATGCTAGCTTAATGTTGAAAACTAACAGACATAATGCATGTAGATGCCCCCTCATCCACGATGCACCAGTGCACAACCAAATTCTGGATAGACACCGGGATTTGAAAGGCAATGGTTGATGACATTTGTGGTTCTCCATTCTCCGTGTCAAATGTGATCAAATTGGAGTGAGAGGGATCACGGCCCCAAGGGCGGCTAGTAAGGATTTCCGCTATGTTGGAAAAGTTTTGAGTACCTCAAGAGTGGACATGGTGGTAGGTGTTTGGGTCAAATCATCCATGATGTTGTAGCTGACAGCAACTCTAGCCGTGGCATTATTGGCAACCCAGTGTATGGGGGGGTGCGGGGAAGGGGGTAACTGAAGAGGTGCATTGACTGTTTTAGACGTAGATGCCACTGATGTGTCAGTGGGTTTGGTGTTGGTTCCATGCTAATTTCTTCTAGTTTGTAGATTGACGTATTCATTTGTCATAGCTAGCAGGTGATGGACACCTGTTTCTGTCATGGGAGGTGCCCCCATAGCATTGGGATTGGGCTGAGGAGGGGGTGCAGTTGCCACCAATCCTTGGACTGGTAATGGGTTTTGGAGCACCATAGGAGGAGGTGCTTGTGGTGTCGGGTTGGGTTGGGCTTGGTCCATTGTGTTGGTGGCATGTTGAACCTCATTCCTAATGGCCTACTTCACACAACCCATGAAGGGACACTCAAATGTGTAGTGCCCATAGACCTCATAGAGTGTGTATAGTTGGTTGGTATGAAATGGGGCATTGCGTCTTGGTGCATTTGGTCATTGGTTCCTGGATTTCCCTTGTTGGTTATTGGGGGCTAGCTGGTTGGGATGGTTTTGCTGTGCAAACACCTGTCCCAATGGAGTAGGTGGAGTAGAGGCAGGGGCTTGAACAGCTTGCACCGGTGTTGCATAGTAGACTTGGGTGGGTGTTGGTGCCACAAATGTGGTATTTGTCCTGTGTATTGTTGTGTTGGCCAAGCCAAGGCTTGATCCTGTTGCGATGGCATGGGTTGTACATAAGAAGTTGTGACTCCAGACTGGGACATCATTCTTGCATAGTTTGGAGTTTGGTTTTTGTAGGAAACACTAGCCATGTGGCTTGGTTGTGGTGGTATTGTAGGTGGTGTTGGACGGTGCTGTGGTTGGTGGGAGACTAAGCCTATGATTCCATCTGTAACATGGGATGCCCCCGGTGCATCCCAGTAGGAGGTACCTGCACAAGGAGTGTCTGGAATGACAGTGTAAAGGTACCCAGACTGTGCATAAATCAGATTGAACTACTGGGCTTTCAATATGGCTTCTTCTTCGTATTGGGGACATTTGGATGCGACGTCCTTTTCTATAGGTGGGAGCAAGATTTTGAGGAACCAATCCAGGAAGATATTGTCATCAAGTTGGATCTTACACAAACTATGGCGTCACCGCCACTCATGGATGTGGTCAGTTATGTGGGTCGCTGTGGGTCGTAGTGTTCTAGTGGAAAGATAACAAGATCTCCACCCCTTCATCATATCTGATGGGGAGTTGGAAATATTGCAGGAACATGAAATCCAGGGAGTTGAAATCTAGGTACTTGGCTTGTGGTAGATCAATGTACCACTTAGCTGCAGCACCTGTGAGGGTGCGTTGGAATAGTCTTAGCCTGATCAAATCATCTACGATGTTGTTTGATGAGCACCATAGATGAAATGTTATGATGTGGTTTTGGGGGCACTCCCCTACCTTCCCTTCAAAATTGGGAATGTCCGAGGGAAATTTGGTTGGCATGTGAGGCCAAAACATTTGATGGTGGATAGGGTCATTTGTTAACCAAGCCAAATCAAGAAAGTTGAGATGTGCCATGAAATGAATGTTTCAACCCAGGTTGATGTGAGATTGGGAAGCCATGGTGGTGGGGTTTGCAAGTGCATAATGCACCTGCATAGCTGGGGGTACTTGTGGCGCCATTGTAGATGGGCCAGTGCCCCCAAGTGTAGTGGGAGGGATAGTCTGGGTGGAAGGGCCACCACCCCCTTGTATGATAGGAGGGCCAGTGTAGATGGAAGGGCCACTTTCCCGATGTGTTGCAGGTGGGACAGCTTGGGTGGTGGCAGCTGACTTATGACGGTTTGCATGACTGTGATGGGGCCACCTGTAGGGTTGTTGGTGATAGTTTGTGGTGTGGACATGGGTCCACTAGCAATTTCTATGCCAAAAAATGGATCCGGGTTTGTACCAGCCATGGGGCTTGATGGTGTAGTGTGCAGGTCTGGTTCAGACCGATATGGGTCTGAATTAGAATCAGAGGCTATGTGGCCTTCTGATGCATTGGGAGGTCATCAAGAATGGTCTCGACGATGTCAGTTTAATGACCCAAACTATGGTGGTTCACCTCTTAGGCGTGAAGAAGAGCATGAGGGATCAATTGTGTTAAATTTTTGTGTCAAACTGCTGGTAATGATTTTTGGGACCCTGGTTTCAATGGATTCCTATTGGCTACAAATGGTCACTCAACCACCAAGACTACCAGAAGACAACGCTTGGATTTTTTTTCATGGGTGTGCTACTCAATCAGTGGGGGTCGTTTCCCGTTTCGCTTGGCAATTCCTTTCAATGGCCAGCTACTTTGGGGTTCCTGTGGTACTCTTCACAATGAGTTTCTGCGCTGATCCCAAGTACTTCCCATGGTTAAAGTAGTTAGGTACTTATGTCCTCAAAGACTGCAGATTTTTCACTTAGTGTAAATTGTAAATTTTACTGGGTCACTCAGCGTCATGAACTGAGTTTGGTTGATTTATATGGTATGGTGTGTATGTCTTTTGTTTTTCTATTATATTTGGTGGCTACAAATGGTTTATGAATATTTTGTAGAGTTCATATCATTGTGAATGAAATTAGTAAATAGTAATCAAATTTTTTTTAGACATGTACCATTTGTAATCCTGAATTGTGATAGCATGACTAGGTGACTACCTTACACCTATATTCTTCTTCAACCAGGAGAAGGTGTTGGGCTCTCAACACAATGGGACTAAGCCCATCCGTATATCCACAGGTCACCTTCTCGATGCAAGGTTGGTCAACAGGAAGGACGCTAAGCACCATGAGAATCCCTCCTTCTCTACCCCTTCTACCTTCCAAGTCACCCATTTTTAGTGGCTTCGAACAATATTAGGTGAAGCGCCTATTACTATACAAGGTTCTCCCTTCGTCTTATCCCAGAATAACCCGAAGGGTGATTACTGGGTAGAGGAGGAAGGGTTAGGTAAGATGTTGATTTTAAGTGGATCTTAGTCAAACTATGTTCAATAACCCATTAAGTATTAATTTACATTTTGATTTACACTTTGTTCTGTAAATGAAATGGACATAAACAAAAATAGAAACAGAAATCAAAGCAATTCGGCTGGACAGAGGCGGCTGAGCCGCACTGATAATCCTTAATTATTAAAAATTTGAATTATGAGTGACAAATAACACTTTTCAGGTCAAATGTGGCGAGGGGGTTGCCAAACTTTTCCAGAAACAGGCGAGGGGGTAACTCAAATTTTGCAGACAGAAGTAGGATGACTTCTGGAAGGGGGTCACACCTTTCGGGGCTAAATAGGTGACCTGGTCGCACCCATGAGGCCAAAAAGAGTGAACTGCTCTGCTTTCTGGGCCTGATAAGAGCGACCTGCTCCAAAAACATAAATTGTTTTTGACTCCCACTCAGATCCGGCCAATAGTAACTTGCACCGTGGCCAAATGGACTTGGATTTTCCTTGTGAAGGCTTGGAAGTAACTGAAAATGTAAATAAACAAGAATCTAAGCTATATTTAATCAGAAAACTAAACTAGGGAAAAAACTGAACTAAAAATTGAAATTTTGAAAAAATAGACCCAGGGATCTTGTGGGATCGACCTGGTATGGTCACCAGTTCTGTAGCAGGTATTTCTCCCTTGCTATAGGGTAGGAATGGATACCTTCCATCTATAGGATGGAAGGATAGGTTCCTGGTGGAGAAAGCAAAGAAAAATAAACAAAAATGAAATAGAGAACAACAAATAAAGAAAAGATGGAAACCCCTCTGCAAACAAGGTTAGGGTTTAGCTCCAATAACTTGCAAGAACATGTTAGAGAACCTATAAACAAATAATGGAAACCTAAAAAAAAACATGGGTTAGATAAAACTAAATAAACAAGACAAAAAAAAGAATTATACCTTCATTTGGTGGAATGGGCCACCATGCCCTACCTTGGAGAAGCACCTTTCTCTGTCTTGGAAATGGGGGAGCTATGGCTCAATGGGAGGAAGGAGGAGAGGGAGTGTGGGTGGCTTGAGAGACAAATGGTCTCAAGGCATCCACTTGGTCAGCATAACAGTATTTAGGGGAGAAGTGTTTTGAGAGTGACCCCCACCCCTCTATTTATAGCTTTTGTGGGGCTTTTTAGGGTTTTAAGCTCTTGATTAGGGCTTTAGCCCTTTTTTGGGCTTTTAGCCCCTTTCATCGTATATTTAGCTCCTTTTGTGGTTTTTGAGGTTTTTTAGCCACTTTTTGGAGGCTTTAGCCCCTATGAGAGCCATTTAGGCTCTTTTTAGGGGTTCTTAAGCCCTTTTGCTCATTCTTAAGCATTTTTGAGGGTGTGGGGGTCCAATGGGGTGAAATGAGAGTCGTGCATGGGTGTCCTTGGGTGGTGTAGGACATGTAGAGCTGAGTGAGGGATTTTTTGGGTTAACAGACACCTCAAATCGATAAGATATAATCTTTTTCTATTCATAGTTGAGGTTCTCATTTCAAAATGACTAGTCACACCAGCTTGATGACAAGCTTGGTGAAGCTGACAAATTCCAACCATGGAAGTATAGGATCTCACTGGTTCTTGAATAAAATGAATTGGACACCTACATAAGTGGAGAGGTTCCAGTTCCAGAGGGAGATGAGGCTAAATCCTTATAGAAGAAGAACTTGGTCAAGGCAAAGAGGATCACCTTATACCACAAGTGTCTTCCCTAAAGACACCTAAAGAGATGTTTGATTCCTTGACCAAGATATTTTGAAGGGAATAATACATATTGGAAGAAGTATAAGAACTCTGTGATCCTTGAATAAATTGACTTAGATCAGTATTTCAGTAAGAAAGGTCTAGGAGACAGAGGGATATGAGGCTAAGGCTAGAGCTAAGAGAATCATTGCAGATTCTATTAAATATCATCTCATCCATCATGTGTCATCCTTGAAGACACCAAAAGGAAGTATTCTATGCTATGATGAAGCAATCAAAGAAGAATACGATACTATTATAACCACCTTGAATGGCATCCCGGGATCATGGGACTCATTCATCCAAGGAATGTGTGCAGAAGGAAGTGATTACCTTTGGCATATTCTGAGAAGAGTGCACATAAGAAGAAGCTCGACTCATAATAAGAGAAGATAAAATGGGAGCAACTGAAGATCAAGCTCTCATAATTCAAAGAAGATCTCTGAAGTGATGAGGAATATGAAGGACTCAATTCTTGAAGAACCTCTTATACATCTTATCATTTGGATAAGAAATGATGATGTCATGAATGAAGAAGATGATGAAGCAAAAGGATCAAGAAGGAGTCTACCCACGAAACAAATAAAGATAAGTATTCATTTGTCATTTCAGGATATTATTTTGTTATGCATTCGTTTATATTCAGTTGATGTGTTATGCATGATAAACTGTTTGCATTAATGACAGTATACTACTAATATGCATGTGATGGGTAAGTAGCCCATGGTGCTATACAACTCTCCATTTCTACTTATATAGAATGAAACCTCTTTGTTGACATATTGGATTAGTGTACAATCTCAATGTTGTCCTGGTAGAGATGGAAGGCATCTAGAATGTTTTTGTAAGATATGGATGAATGTTGTATTGGATAAAATAGTTGCATGATTATATCTTGATGAAAAATAATGTTTTCATTATGAATATACCTTATGAAATGTTTCTAACCATACAACTAATGCATTTGACTTGTAGGAAAGATCGCGTACAATCACCTACAAAAGAAGGATGACACTTGTTCTGAAGAACAAGTGACAACAGTTCAAGAAATTATCCAAAATGAAGAATAATATGACGATACTTTAAAAGAAATAATATTTCTCATACATAATGCGGTTATGTGACACTGTTGAGCGACATGATTGATGCAGAACCTCCCAGCTATGAAGAAGTAGCCAAGAATAAAATGAAGGAGAGTACCAGTTCAAGAAGAATGATGTCTAGGATGTGGTATCGATACCTAAAGGGAAGTCCGTAGTACTTCCATAAGGATATCGAAGATCCAACATGTAGTATATGGAAACATCATGGTATACAAGGAAATATTTGTAGCATGAGGATTCTCATGGAAAGAAGGCATAGACTATGAAGAGGCATTTGCAGTCACTAGAAGTTAAGACACATGACGTGCAAAATCATGTGTGCAAATTAAATCAATCCTTGTACAAGATCAAAAGGCACCCATGGGATAACACATAAATGAGGAGATTGGAGATCACCTAGAGTAATGAAGATCTTAACCTTTGCTACAAGGTTGAAAATGAAAGCTTGTAGAGGATGACAAGCTCACAGATTGGTGAGAGAAGAAATTTTGAAAAGGTTCAAGATAGAGGATCTTGTTATCCAGTGATCCTATATGGATACATAGAATATTAGTAGTAGAGGAAGCTACTTGTCACTCCAGTACAGAATGTTTCAATACATAGAGTATGAAAGTAAGAGGGAGAATCATGCTCCACTTCAAAGGGAGTGACTGCAGAAGATCCCTAGGTTCAACATGATACGAGGGGATGGACAACTTACTGATGACTCTAGGATTTATTAAGAGTAAAGTAGATTCCAACCTTTACTTCAAGGTTGAAGGTGGAATACCAGTGATGCTCCTGTTATATGTCAATGACATATTCCTAATAGAAAAGAGGAACCATTAAAGTTGCAAGAAGAGGAATCTTGTTGCCGAGTTCAAAATGAAAGACTTGGGTATAATGCACTACTTTCTAGGAATGGATGTGTGGAAGAATGTAGATGGAATATCCCTAGGACAAGGGAAGTAGATATCCTGAAGAGGTTTGGGATGATGGAATGCAAGGGCATGACCACACCTATGGCATCGAACCTAAAGCTATTGAGTGATGCTTCATCAGAGATGGTTGATGCCATGATGTATCGTCAGATGATTTGTCCCTTGATGTAACTGACGAATATGAGACCATATATTTGATTTGTTGTGAATAGATTGAGCCAGTTCCTGATGGATCTAAGACATGTTCACCTGATGGTTCCAAAGCATCAGGTGAGGTACCTAAAGGGTACAATTGATTATGGGCTTAGGTATGAATAAAATCAGAAGAATAACCTGTAGGGTTATGCAGATTCGGATTGGGAAGGAAGTGCCATTGACAAGGAGAGCACTTTGGGGTGCTACTTTAGTATGGGATTAGAGGTGATCTCTTGGTTTAGCTAGAAGCAGTCTTACATGGGGATGATTATAGGCAAGGGAAAATATGTTGCTACTTGCTCGACTATTTGGGATGTAGTATGTTTCTTTTGAAAACTACTATTTGATTTGATGGATATGACTTGCATTTTTTGTATGATACAGAGAGGAGCAGTGAAGCTCTAGTATGTGATGTAGATTGAGATCTCTTGAAATAAGGAGTTATAGCATAGTCAGTGAGACATGTTGTCTGAGCATAAAATCCTGGAGAATCTTATAGGTTGCTCAGACGTAAACAATCATGTAGGTTTCCCTCATATGTAATCAGTCCTTGTGAAGCTCACAGGTTATCCTTGTATGTAATCAAACTTGATGTTATTCTATGCTAGAAATGTCTAGAGTGAAGTTCAAGTACTTCAGGGAGAAGCTTGGTGTTCTCCAGATTGAGGTTCCTTCCAAGGGGAAGTGATGAGTATGTGAACCCTTTTGACATGGTGGTAGGCGGGGCCTCCAATTGTCATATGTAATTGTAGAGCCCTTCTGACATGGTGGTAGGATTGGTTCCTCCCATGGTCAGATGTAAGTGAAGAGCCCTTCTGACATGGTGGTAGTATTGGATCCTCCCATGGTAAGATATAAGTGTGGAGCCCTTCTGACATGGTGGTAGGATTGCTTCCTCCCATGGTCAGATGTAAGTGCAGATCCTTTCCCCTGATGATAGATGGTGTATCCTACCATGCCACTGGATGTAAGTGTAGAGCCTTTCTCTGGATGATATATGGTGTGTCCTTTCATGCGAGTATATTTAAGTGCTGAGCCTTTCTTTGGATGGTAGATGGTGTGTCTTACGATCCCAGTGTTATAGCGGATTTCACCACTTCAGGTGAATCACACTTTGTATCGCCTTCCCCTGTCCCGCTGCAGACTCTTTAGACCCCATGGACCATATTTTATCCTTTGATGTTACCTTGATCATCCCTTAAAACTATATAAAAGATGATATACATGGATTTTTCCCCGATAACCGCGTACATACACGGGTTTGACTCCTATAACCGCGTACATCAGGATGTGTGCATAAGTCCAAATCCTTTTGGAGTTTTCCTTGACTTGGATCCGACTCATTCGACTCCTAGCCTTCCATATGCCTTGAGATCGCTCGGATTCGACCCTTCATTATCCCTTATGAAGCTATATAAGTAATCCCTTGGTACATTGAAGGCATATAGAGAGATTGAAGCAATGAAACTATAGTCCATTGTTGCCAGAACTATACTTGAGTCTGCATCCCTTTGTCCCTTTGGAGCACTTTTGTGTTCTTCCCAAGCTTGCCTTTGCTAGTGAGCTTGCTATCGAGAGATGGAGGATTGAGGTGGTGGAGGTCCAAGTGGGGGATTCAGTTTCTTCGATTCGCAGACGTGCCATCAGAGGTTGTATCTATCTTGTAATCTCTGATTTATATTAATAAGAACTATCTTTCCTTGTCCAATGATGTGTATTTGATTGAATATTGTATCCATTGGAATATGTCAAATGCTTTTAGATTATTGATTATATATGCTAGAATAGATCTAACACCATGATATATAGTATGCTTGTATTGTTTACTTGTTGTTGAGGAAGTATCATATCAATTCAAGCTGAAGATTGGAAAGCTCAATAGGGATCTACTTCAACCGTCCGGAATAAGGTACGAGGTTTGATCCTTTAGTGTTAGACATTTTATTTCTATTGCATATTCAGAAAGATTGATTTTTGGAGTCAAAGCTGTCTGTTGTGGTACTCCAAGCCATAGGAATTTCTCTTCGTAACAGAATTGGCGACTCCACTGGGGAGTTCCTAGTAGTTGTCCTTTGGGGGTGATTTTCTTGGCATTCAATGTATTTGAATTGCTCTTTCTCTCTTGTTTCTGTGTCGGGTCTAGGGGCATGTATGCCTAGTAGAGTCTGATTAGAGTGAAGTTGGTCTCAGCCTGTCTGTTTGCCTTGTTTTATGCACCTTTTATTCTTGTACGCGGGTTTTTGATTTACAGTCACGTATACACGCGGTTTCCTCTGGGATTTCCGCGTATACATGCGGGTTTATTATGAACAGTCATGTATACCCTGGATTTTTCCATTTTTGTGGAAGTTAATTGGTTGCTGGGTGAATGCTGTTAGTTGCTGAGTCTCCTTTGGCACTGCCTGAGTCTGTTTTGACCTCTGGTTCTGACTGGAAACGTTTTTTTTTAGCCTAAATTTTTTTTTTAGGAAATTTCTTGTCATGGCATTTTCGATTTTTTGATTGAGATTAGTGCATTAGACTTATTTTACCTCAGTCCTTTGCTTGGATGTTGTCTATGTGTACTTGCAGAGTCTGAGGCTGGTAGAATCATTCTTTTTCTTTTTGCATCCCTTATATTTTCAAAAAATCCAAAAACATTTGCTTATCTTAATGCATTGCATTTTGCACTTTGCATTGTACTTGCACTAGATCTAGATTTGCTTTGGAGTACTAGTTAGGACTTCATATAGGAAAATTTGCATTCATCATTTGAAGAAGAATTGTGCATTTCACGTAGTACGCATACCCTGTTTACATGGACACAATGCATTTGCATTGATTGTTACGGTGTGCATTTTACTTCTTGTTGCATCATAACACCACTAGTTGCACGACCATATCCTATTTTTGAGTAATAAATCCAACTAAAATCAACGCTAATTAAAATGAATAACACTCTTTTCTTTTCTAGGGTGCACCAACAAGCTTAGGTTTTAGGATCTTGGAATAGTTCATTGTAAGTTAATTCTCCAAGATCACTAAACAACAACATTTAGGTGTCTCTCCAGGGAGTGTGTGAAATCCTTGGTATAACCATTGTTCTCAGGATCCTCCTCTCAAACAGGGGTCAAGCACGAGGCAGTGTGAGCAGTTATTGATTGGGATGACCCCTAGTCATAACTGAGTAGCACTGGCGATAATGCCAGGATTGTATTCGTATCTGGGGACTCTTTCGGGAGTTTCGAGCTTTGCTACCCTGCCCATACGGTCAATCCCACCTATGACTGTCCACCTGAGCTTTGATTGTATTGAGGTGACCTTAGTGAACTTACCTAGGATATCAAGGGGGTACGCGTAGAGGTTATTCTGCATGTGTCCTGGCCAGGTTGGGGTCGGACAGCACAGTCTCTTTACGAGTTGAAGCTGAGGGCCACAATAATTGGTTACGTACCTCCGCTTGTTGTGTATGGGAGTCTCAGGCCTCTCCTAGGCGAGACATACCTGCTTCATTTAGGAGCTCACTTATCCATCCCTTGTTTGCTTGCATTTGGCTTTAGATTTTATTAGTGATTTCTCTGTGCACGCTAGTTGGCCTAGGGTCTACGTAAATAGAGAGTCTTTGCTTTTTGTTGAGTCATTGTGGATTCGAGTATGGTTCCACGTCGTTCTCGTCGGTTAGTAGGACTTCCACCTTCCACTTATCCTCCTCCTTTGGGAGAGAGACCTAGACAGTCCGGGCGGACTATATCACACATTGATTCACACACCATGGAGGATCATTCAGAGACTATTCCTGAGCCACCTCCTCCCATTCGTATTGACGATGGGGAGCTTAATCCTACATACGATCCTTCACTTGACCTAACTGAGTTCGGTCTCGTGATTTCCCAGATAGGATCTTTGCATGATAGACCTACTCACCCTAGGGATGATTCCCCGTTGACACATTATCGGTATGGAATGTCGGAATATGCCGAGACTCACTTTCCACCTGCCAGTACTAGCTACGGTAGTTATGCTACGACTGGTTTTCCTATGCACGATTTGACATTTCATGTCGAATCCGACTCTAAGCCTAGAACTATGCCTGGGGGAAATCCCATTCCTTACCTTACGGAGAGGTTTGGGACTACTAGTCACATTGCACCTTCTATCCCAGTGGTGGAAGCTACATCTCATCTACCTCCTAGGTCTAGGGTTAGCGATCCGATTAGGATACCAGGTTCGAGATGAGTGACGATAGGCATGAGTACATATATTATTACGGATATTCCTTCGTCCTCAGTTCCGATTTCTTCAAATGTACGTCCTCCACCTTACCCACGTGGTCCTTCGAGCCAATATATGGCTACGAGTCAGGTCCATACTGCGGTTACTAGGCCGATTGTCTCTCAAGTTTATATACCACCTGTTGCTTCGGGAGGCTATATCCACCCTTCTAGTGGTCAGCTTGTTACGTCCGGGGCATATATACCTACTTCGGGTATGTATGTTCCTCCTTCCGAAGCTTATCTTTCTACCTACGGAGTGTCCCATGGGACATCGCATGCGATGACCTATGGACCTTATTATGGTCCGCAGTATGGATAGGTTTCGTCACCTTACGGAGGCGGGTATCAACAACTTGCTTATTCTCCTAATTATGGCTTTGTATCTCCTACTAGTCAAGGTCCACCTTACTATGGTACTTCCACATCACCTTATACAGGTGAGACAGGAGGAGGACACTATGGCCAAGGCCATGGTGGTGCTCAAACCTATGTGAACCAGGGAGCGGTCCATTGGCCTCATCATGCTAAGCTCCCTTTCCTCACGATGCTTAACCTTCTTGACTTATCGAGACGTACGAAAGATCCCGTGGCTCATGACCCGTCTTGGCCGGCTGTTCCTACCAAGCTTCCTTTGGACATACCTAAGTTCGAAGGCAAACCGGGAGAGGACCCGAGCGAACACGTTACCACGTTTCACCTTTGGTGCTCTTCGAATTTGTTACATCAGGACTCAGTCCACTTGCGACTATTTCAATGCACCCTCACAGGGCCTGCGGTGAAATGGTATATAGAGTTACCAAAGGGATCCTTTACCTTGTTCGACGATCTAGCGATGAATTTTCTTAATCACTTCCAGCTACCAGTGCGCTATGATGTTGGTAGTGAGCTCTTGTCGACATTTCGGCAAGATAAAGCCACCCATATTTCTGATCATATTCAGGAGTGGCGTAGAGGGAAGAGATTAATTAAAGCCTTTATACCGTCGGAGTTCCTTCTCGAGTGGTTCCTCAAGTCTTTATTGCCATATATCGCGAAGGATGTTTCCACATCCGGAGTGCAGAATGAGGAACAAGCAATATTTAGGGCATAGGAACTGGACTTGATTTATGCTCAGTCTAGTTTGTTGTATGAGATTATTCCCAACGCTCCTCGTTCTAGTTTCAATCCCAAGGTCAAACCTGGACCACATGCTGATGGCATTGTGGGTTGTGCAAGTGCGAAACCTGCAGATTCAGTTGCAAAACAAGTTAGTCAATTGTCGCTCAACCAATCTGCTTCGGGACAAGCTACGGCTTCGTCTCAACCCACCCAAACGATGAGTGTACTTTCTGTGCAATAGTCAGACTAGAAGGGTAACCAGCAACCCGGATGGAATAAGAAAAAGGGTAAGAATAATAATCGAAAGGGTGGGAATAAGAATGAGAATGCTTCCAATCATGACAAGAACAGTCAGAATGCTGGTGGGGACAAGCAAGCAAAATGTAAGGTTAAGTTCCCTTGCAAGCTATGTAAGGATGACCACCTCACTTACTTGTGCCCTAGAATTGATGAAGCTTCGATAATATTAGCACAAGGCCCAGCTGTGCTAACAAACCCTTTACCACATAACCAAAATATGAACTCGAAGTCCTAGGAGCAATCTAGTGAGAATGATCCACCAGAGGCTAGTGCTCATGGGTGCATTAACATGGTCCGTGCTGCCAAGGTTGTGACTCGTGCGAAAGATTATGGATCGTCACAACCCAGCCTAGGCAAAGAACCCGATCCACCAGGAACTCCTTTGCACATTGAGAAACCTGCAAACAAACCTGAAGTTGCACCTCGCATTCCTAAGGGGGTACTTAAGTGCTCGAGGCATAATCCAAATGCCCGAGCCGCCCAGAATTATTCAGTTGTCAAGGATTTGGGCCATACTCCTTGTGCGATGTCTGCATTGGAAGTGCTTCACAGTTGTCCTTCGCAAAGGAAGGCTTTGCTTTCTGCTCTTGGTGTGAACGGAGATGATTCTTCCTCAGTGATCGAATTTGAAACTGCAGGTCATCAGCCTCGCTTTCCCTACTATGTGTTGCTTTTGGTACACGTAGAATGTCTTAATATGATCGTCAAGCGCACTGTGATTGACAAGGGCACTGTTGCATCTGTGATGTCTTTGTACTGTTGGAAGGGTCTTGGTTCTCCTGAGTTTTCAAAGTCAGCAACTATGTTAACTGCTTTTGATGGGAGATATTTTAGGTCGCACGACATCAGTCCTTCCCTTAAAGTCCGTTTGGGAGGGAAGACCGTTGCGATAGAGGTTGAGGTGGTTGATGCGCCCCTCGACTACAATCTCTTGCTGGGTAAGAACTGGATGTATAGTATGCAAGCCATTGTTTCTTCCATGTTTCACGTTGTATGCTTTCCACATAACGGGAAGATTGTAACGATTGATCAAATGGCACTCAAGAATTCCCCTATTACTGCATCTTAAGGAACTTCGGTTCCGGTCGTTGAGCACTCTCAGCCGGCAACTGGGAGTGTGGGTGTAGGCATGTATCCATCCCTCATGGGAAGATTTAGTTGTACTGCATCGGTCCTCATGATAGGATCGTGTTCCGATAGGGCTTCGTCTTCTACGACCTCAGTGTATTTTCGAACGACTCATATGGAAGATCCTTGGATTATTCCTACACTGAGGATTTCGCGTGAGCCTGCCAAGACCAACGTCCTACTTCCTGCAACCATGATAGCTTATCAAGCCAATCTTATGGATGCTATGGAGCCTTGTTCTTCCTCTTCGCAGACGGAGGAGGAAGACCCCTATGTACTGCCCGCATGGGCAGTACAGTCTTCTCATGCCCACGAATTCCTGGATACAGTTTTCCCTTCTGATGAAGTGATCATCGAGGCTATGTCGGGTGTTGATCTGCCATGGGAGGAACTTCATCATAGATCATATTTTATTCCACCGCTTGACCATTTGGAGCATGAGGATTATAGGGAGATTCTTAGTCAGAGAGTTGGTAGTCCTGTGATTCCATTAAGCTCTCCTGGTCAGATGGCTGATGGGAACATGGCGAACATATATTCCACGATTTCATTCAACATCTATCGAAATCCTGACACCATTGAGAATGTTTATATTGGGGTGGATTGTTCCCAGGCTGAGATTCTCAAATATACCAAGCTATTCAAGGAATTTCGTGATATTTTTGCTTGGTCTTATGATGAGATGCCAGGTATTGACCCTCGGATTGTCAAACATGAGATTAAGACTTACCCCAACACTAAGCCTGTTCGACAACGTTTACGCGCCGTGAATCCTAGGAAAGCACCCGCCATTAAGGCAGAGATAGAGAAGCTATTGAAATATGGTTTCATCTATCTCATTCCCTTGACGGAGTGGGTTTCAAACCCCATTCCGGTGGATAAGAAGCAGGGAGCGATCCAGATATGCACTTATTTCCGCAATTTAAATTGTGCCTGTCCTAAGGATAACTTCCCCACACCATTTATAGATCAGATTTTGGATGAGTGTGTGGGTAGCGAGGTGTTCTCCTTTATGGACAGCTTTTCCGGGTATAATCAGATCTAGATTAAACCTGAGGACCAACACAAGACTGCATTTATTTGTCCTTGGGGAATGTTTGCATATCGAAAGATGCCTTTCAGCCTTAAAAATGACGGAGCTACATTTCAGCGGGCAATGACCTTGATTTTCCATGATCTCAAGTCTATTATTGAAGTATTTTTGGATGATCTCGCTACCCATTCTCGTATGAGGATGCATCATTCATATCACTTGATATTGGTTTTCAAAAGATGCTGGCACTATTCGGTTCGATTAAATCCTCATAAGTGCATCTTTTGCGTAAAGTCAGGTCGTTTATGAGGATTCATCATTTCAAAGGAGGGCATAAGAGTCGATCCCTTAAAGGTTGAGGCAATACTTCAGTTGTCTCCCCCGAAGAATATTTGGCATATTCAGTGTTTGCAAGGTATGGAAAACTTCTTGTGAAGATTTGTGGTCAATTTTTCCAATTTGACTAGAGGCTTCATGTGTCTCTTGAAGAAGGATACTCCCTTTGAATGGGATGAGTGAGCCCAGGAGACCTTCGATGAGCTTAAGCGAGCCCTAGCATCGGCCCCGGTGATTAGTCCTCCGGATTATAGCCGTGATTTCATATTATATGTGGTCATGTCTTTAGAGACGATTGGTATGGTATTGGTTCAGGAGGATGAGGAGCTCCAAGAGCATGTCATATATTATCTGAGCTGAAACCTTATTGATGCAGAGATTCGTTATTCTCATGTCGAGAAGCTTGCTTTAGCGATCATACATGCGGTTCAGTGTTTGAGACATTATATTCTTCTTCGCTAGACCTCGGTTGTGGCCCATGTCAATCCATTTCAGTTTGTCCTCACATGAAGGATGATTGGGGGAAAGTATAATAAATGGATTGTCATCCTGCAAGAGTTTAATCTCGAATTTGTTTCAGCAAAGTCGAAGAAGTCATTAATTTTTGCAGAGCTTATATCGGATTTTCCGGGTGAGGCTGAGGAGTCGGTTTGTGAAGATACATTTGTTGATGAACACATATTATTAATATCAACGTCTGACCCATGGTATGGAGATATCATAGTATATCTGGAAACACAGAGGACCCCTACTCACATCTCGCGAGATGAACGATGACGATTGCATCACGTCTCTAAGAACTACCATATAGTGGACAATACTTTGTACCGCCGTGGGGTAGATTCCATTTTACGATGTTGTTTAACTCATGAGGAGGCTGAGGTTGTGCTGAATGATTGCCACGAAGGGGCGTGTGGTGGTCATTTATCTGGGATTTCTATAGCTCAAAAGATTTTGAGAGCGGGTTATTTCTGGCCGTCGATATTTAAAGATTGTGTTGATGCGGTCCAAAGGTGCCACCCTTGCCAGGTGTTTGCTCGAAATATGCGCTTGAAGATTGCCCCGTTACATCCCATTATCACTTTCGATCCCTTCACCAAGTGGGGGCTCAATTTTATGGATTTCAACCCAGCTTCGGCTGGGGGGCACCATCATATTATAGTGGCTGTAGATTATTTCACGAAATGGGATGAGGCAATGCCTATAGTAAAATCCGATGGTGATACAGCCGCTCACTTCGTATTCAACCAAATCATTACTCGGTTTGGGATTCTGAAAGAGCTTGTCACTGACCATGGCTCAAACTTTCAGAACCGTATGATGGAAGAGTTGGCATCCAAGTTAGGGTATAAGGAAGAGCACTCCTCTTCTTACTACCCCCAAGCGAATGGACAGGTAGAAGCAGTGAATAAATCACTTAAGTCCATTCTCCAACGAACCATCGCACAGAGCAAGATGAATTGGCATATTATGTTATACCCTGCTTTGTGGGCATATCGAACCGTGGTTAAGACTGCCACTGGTTTTTCTCCATATCAGCTTGTGCATGGAGTGGAGTCAATATTTCCGGTTGAATGCGAGATTCCCTCGTTGAAGCTAGCTATGGAACTCTTTCCAGACACTTCACCTTTGGAGGAGTGTTTGGTCCACCTCGAGCAACTTGATGAGCAGCATCGAGATGCCTTGGTGGCTCTAGAGGTTAATAAACATCGTGTTAAGGTCCAATACGACAAGTCTGTCCGTACAAGAGTGTTTAGTGAAGGAGACTTGGTCCTTTTGTGGGATCAATCGAAAGAACCCTTGGGGGCAGGGAAATTTAATCCTATGTGGCATGGTCCTTACGTGGTCAAGCGTGTCTTAGAGAAGGGTGCCTATGAGTTAGTCAATTACGAAGGCACAGCTTTGGCAAAGCCTAGAAATGGGCTCTATCTCAAAAAACACTATGCATGATCTTTAGCCAAGGCTGCTTGTTGTATATTATTGTACAACTTTGCATAGTTAGGTCTTGTTTATCATGATCGGGTTTGTGATTAGTTTTCGTTTCTTGTGGCAGATGTCAATGGAATCTTCCACCTACATAGGATTCTCGGATGGTGAAAGCCGTCACACTCAACACTCAGCCTCTGCTGCTTAGGTGATTTATACTCCTATGGGTCAGGTACTGTCTTCAGGAGGTGTATGTCCACGGCCATCTTCCAACAATGTTTCTAAATATAGTGTCATTATTGAGCTTCTACGCGATGCCATTTCACATGGCGTTCTATCTCTTGAGGTACATATTGATTCGGAGTTAGTAGTGTCACAACTCAATGGTTTGTACCATGTTAGAGATCTGACGTTATTGAGAAGATTCTTACGTGTGAGATTGTTAGAACGACAATTTGACAGTATTACATATATACACATTCTGAGAAATGATAATCAAGTTGCCGAATCATATGCTAACTACGTGTTAGATTGGAATTTGTTTCATTCATAATAAATTAATCACAAACATTTTTACACATGTAAATAAATAAACCGATCACCATAAAAAATTTTATATATATCAAAAATGGGGTAATACATAGTGTCATATACAAAAGTGGAGCTTTCAAAGCTTCCATCATATAATACACGGTCGTACAAAACATATATACTCCCAGGTGTCTAATCCTGTGGAGGGCGAGGGTTGTGATCATGATACGTCACTACAGCTCTAGCTAGCCGTCGAAATAAACACACCCATGCGCGTGGTACACCCACCACCTGTCGCTGCATGGCCTCAAGCAAGTCCTCGACTTGTGCCATGGGAACCCTATGATTCAGTCGCATGAAGTTGGTATGAATGCCCTAGAGCGTTCGCTCCGCATCTGCACCTGTGATGTCATCCCCTCTTCCCCTCCGTCTATGACGTGGGAAGCCCTCTGGTCACTGTGGTCCTACATCTGCACATGAATGGTAGATGTCACTATGTGTTGTCACGCAAAAACATGTCTTTTTTATTTCACATAATCAAGAAAATACAAAAAAATGAAATAACTCAAAAAACTTTAAAAAGAGTGAGAGTCGAGATTCAGTACCTATCTCTCTGTATGCCGATCTTGGTGGCGATGGCATGTTCGGATCCCCCCAGAAATATATCCCTCCATAGGGGTAGTCATCTATGGCAACAATCTGTCGTCGCCACCATGGAAAGAAGTCAGCTGGATATGGGTTGGCCACCCTACCACCCCCTAGTCTGTGCATAGCATCTGCCCAACGTTGTTGGGCCGGATCTCGAACCCCGTGGAGAGGAACGTCCACTCTAGGGCTCAATCTTGGAACACGCTCGAAGAAAAATGTGCTCAATATGCTTCTGAACCCAAAGTTCCGTATCCTACCTGCCTTACACTCACTGAGATGGTGTTTCATGTTGCTCAATAGTGTAGTACTCCAGTCATATATGGTCAGTCTCATACACTCCAACGCATAGTACATCAGTGGCCGCGAGGCCTGATGGAGTGAGGCTAATCCTATTATCTTGCCTAGCGTCAGTAGTATGGCCTTTAGGCCCAGCACCCGTATAGCATTGGTAGGGACTTGACTCCCCACCTTCTTAGTATCTGGGTAGTAGTACACAGCTACGTACTCATCGATAGTAAGCCCACCGCCTGGCCCACCTCGGGAACGAAGGTTCACCACCTCCCCTCGTCTAGATAGACCTGTGATGAAGTATATGTCTTCCACCTCTATAGTGAGAGACATCCCATCTATCCTGAAGGACTATGAGTCTGGATCCCAATAGTTTACCAGCATCTCTAGTAGTCTTGGTTTGGCTCTCAAGCCACCAAGGTACCAAAACTTGTAGAGTCTGCATCTTCTTAGAGCTTGTTGAGCCATCACATCAGCCCTTACAGCTTCCTCTACTTCACCATGCTCACGCTCTCTCCATTCTAGCACCATCCTGCATGAGAAATTACCCAATTGTCCATTAGATTCTTGTAAATCCACTTGTGCTGCATCATACGTGACTGTTTTGCAAACAACAGCGTATGTACGCGGTTTCCAGCCTCTTTTCCGCGTATAGCCAGCCCTATACGCGGAAAAATATTCAATACCCACGTGGGCCGCAGCACTCATGTAGAATTGGCCCGAACTACCTCATTTTACCATGAAAATCAACAAAAATTATATTGAAATGCATGAGGAGAGCATGAGTAACTACTTGGAAGAAACAGTTGTGAATTCCGTTGGCTGGATCTCCTGGAATTTGTAGTTGAATATCAGATCTCCAATGGGTAAAAGTTTCAAATGATTTATATTTTTTACTATTTATAGAAAAAATTTCAAATATTTGAAAATTTTTACCCCCTTTCCTATAGTTATGACAGTTTCTAACCACTTTGGGACCGTTTCTGACATAATTTGTGATGTAGAAGACCGTTTTCAGTGCTGTTTCAGCCTTTGGATTGACCCGTTCGTACTGATCTCAGGTATAACATCTATACTAGCATATAGGTTAGGTTCACCACTGTTTGCATTTTGCATGACCTTATGACCATGTCACCATGACCTTAGGTACGAACCCACTCTATTATGTCACAGAACCTTCTTGTTGCTATAGAAGTGGCATGATATGAGTGTTAGAGATTTACCTTACATGGGTACCCTAGTTAGCACCTTATTTGCATTTGGTACCCATGTCGACGTTTTCTCCTTTAGGGTGTGGGATTCCGTTGTATAGTATTCCCATGACATTTAGCAAGAGCCTCATACTCCTCTTGATCTTATGTTAGCCTGTTTCCCGCTGGACTCCCCTTATGTAAAGTTGTGAATGCATTATCATGAGCTTTGCCTGACTTATTGAGCTTTATGTCAGCTCCCTTGACATTGTGTTTCAGCCTTATAGCCCGAGCTGGTCTCATGTCTAGCCATGCAGAGCCATTTTGTATATCCTTCGCAGCTTGATTCCCTTTTTATCGGGACGGGATTTTCCCCTGAGTGTCGATATCCTACACATGTATCCTTGCATTGAGCATAGGTATGTTCCACTGCTTGGAACTAGTTTGTTTTCCCTCATGACACTCGTCTCCTCCTAGTTTGTAACTATAAAGATAGTTTATTCTTTTTTCAAGCTTTTCAAATAACTGAAAAAGTGAAAAAAAATAAAAAAACCAAAAATCCGGACAAGGAAAGATGTTATCTTTGGCAGCTGTCGAGTCATGTCGCCTTCGAACAGAGCACTGTATATCACATCCATTGGTTGGGTTATAGTTTGACTTAGGAGCTGTACTCGTTTATATGAGTTTATCTCCACCGACTGGTTAAGCTTCTAGTCCCTATGGAGCCTCTGTTGATGCCTCCTGTGTCACAGAGATGTCCCAGTTTGTATATCGAGCTTATGCTGCCTTCATTCAGTCGCCATACGCCATTATGCTCTTGTTCAAAGGAAGTTAAAACCTGTGTCGGCCATTCCTCAGTTATCTTGACTTTGCATGTCAGCCATTCCCGGTACAGTTACTGGTTCGTGCACTTTATGATCGAGTCCTTCCACATTAGATAGCTTTGCTAAGTACCTCGTGTTGGATGATGGGGGATACCTTAATGCCCTCCTTCCAGCAGATTTCATCCCATTGACTTCATATCATTTATTCTGGGATTGGAGTCTAGATTCCTTTTGAGTACCTTGAGACTTGCAGTCATCAGTGGCAGGTTCTCTCGCCATTGACAGTTTCTTGGGAATACATCAATGTCCCCTGATCGATGGATTCTCTCAAGTGTTTGACCTCAACACATCTATTCACACTTGTTAGTTTGCACTCTAGTACCTTGATTCCCATTATCATTATCGGTGGGTAATCTTGCGTCTGTTAACGGTATACATCAATGACCGGTAATCAGACGATGGACTACTATGTTCGACCTTGACACCTCTATTCGCATAGTAGGACATGTACTCGTAGTGGTTTGTGTAGAAGGCCTTCCAGACTGGTGGCATCTCTTATATGCTACCTCTTTGATCGTGCCAATGTTCATGAGATTTCAGCTCTCGTGACTTGATTCCAGTGTATGTCAGACATTTCCAACCACTATGGAGATCTTGATCTATTGTATATCTTTAGCCATTTTAGAGATCATGGTCCTTTGTATATATTCATCATGGAGATTCTGATCTATGTATATTGTACATGGCGATGACCACATATGTGATATCATGTATTATGCCTATTCATGGCCATTCTACTCTTATGTATCCGGGACTGCTATATGTATTTGCAGTTATATGCAGAGTTGTATCATTGTACTATGCTGATTGGGTGGCTGGTCTTCCATTTGGGATCCTTCATCACTCCACTTCTAGGATGGACTTATAATGTATTTCGGCCATCGTATGACCCCTCTGACCTCACACATTAGGGGGCATCTGTTATAGCGGATTTCACCACTCCAGGTGAATCACACTTTGTATGGCCTTCCCCTGTCTCGCTGCAGACTCTTTAGACCCCATGGAACATATTTTATCCTTTGATGTTACCTTGATCATCCCTTAAAACTATATAAAAGATGATATACGCAGCTTTTTCCCTGATAACCATGTACATACGCGGGTTTGACTCCTATAACCACGTACATCGGGATGTGTGCATAAGTCCAAATCATTTTGGAGTTTTCCTTGACTTGGATCCAACTCATTCGACTCCTGGCCTTCCATATGCCCTGAGATCGCTCGGATTCGACCCTTCATTATCCCTTATGAAGCTATATAAGGAATCCCTTGGTACATTGAAGGCATATAGAGAGATTGAAGCAACGAAACTATAGTCCATTGTTGCCAGAACTATACTTGAGTCTGCATCCCTTTGTCCCTTTGGAGCACTTTTGTGTTCTTCCCAAGCTTTCCTTTGCTAGTGATCTTGCTATCGAGAGATGGAGGATTGAGGTGGTGGAGGCCCAAGTGGGAGATTCAGTTTCTCCGATTCGTAGACGTGCCATCAGAGGTTGTATCTATCTTGTAATCTTTGATTTATATTAATAAGAACTATCTTTCCTTGTCCAATGATGTGTATTTGATTGAATATTGTATCCATTGGAATATGTCAAATGCTTTTACATTATTGATTATATATGCTAGAATAGATCTAACACCATGATATATAGTATGCTTGTATTGTTTACTTGTTGTTGAGGAATTATTATATCAATTCAAGCTGAATATTGGAAAGCTCAACGGGGATCTACTTCAACCGTCTGGAATAAGGTACGAGGTCTGATCCTTTAGTGTTAGACATTTTATTTCTATTGCATATTGGGAAAGATTGATTTCTGGAGTCAAAGCTATCTGTTGTGGTACCCCAATCCATAGGAATTTCTCTCCGTAACACCCAGTGGATGTAAGTGCTCATCCTTTCCCTAGATGGTAGATGGTGTTTCCTACCATTCCAGTGGATGTAAGTGATGGGCCTTTCTCTAGATGATAGATGGTGTGTCCTATAATGACAGCAGATGTAAGTGCTAGTCCTTTCTATGGATGATAGATGGTGTGTCCTATCATGCCAGCAGATGTAAGTGTTGTGCTTTTCCTCGGATGGTATATGGTGTTTCCTACCATGCCAATGCATGTGAGTGTTGGGCATTCCTTTCTGACATGGATGTTGGATGTGTTCCTCCCATGGTCAGATGTAAGTGCTGGGAGGGCATTTATGACATGGATGTTGGATGTGTTCCTCCCATGGTCAGATATAAGTGTTGAAGAATATGAAGAACTACATGTAGGATAGGCCTACAACCAGCATGAAAAAGGGCTGGCTCTGTAGAACTTCCTATGGTGAGAAGAATTGGGAGATAGCACCATTTGATCACAATATTGGAAGTAGTGATGATGATGATTATCCAACTTTGATGATGATCTAGGGGTGATCCAGCTTTGATGATTATCCAGTAATGATCTAGCTTTGATGATGATCCAGACTTGATCCAGTGATGAAGACTTATGTTGATGAATTGTGTCAGTAGAATACCTTCCTAGTTAAGATAGAGTGTCGATGTATTTGTAACTTCTGAATGTATTAACTTGTATATTTCATATATTGTATTTCATTGGTCCTTGATGTTCCTATTGAGAGAATCATTAATGTAATCAAGTCATGTAAAGTGATAGAGTTTAACCATCCATGTTGATCAGGGGGGGAAATCCTCGCAGTTGTGGGGCACTAGGGTTATTAGACTCTCCTAGAGAAGTCAACCCTGGTAAGTTATTGCCAAGTCAAAAACTAGTATAAATAGAGAGTGAGACCCTCTATTTCAAATACACACTCACTCAGCTGTAGTGCATGAGTGAGAGAGGAAGAGCTCACACAAGTGAGAGAGAGAACACCTGTTGGATATTATCTTTATGTTTTTTGCTGTTACTTTTCCTATTGGTACTCATTCTATCTCTGAGGAAGTTGTGGGGTTTTCTCCTTTATGGTTTCCCCAAGGAAAACTCTTTTTGTCTCTTGTCTCTTGTGATTATTGATGTGCATGTTATTCTCTCAGATAAGATCCTAGATTGTATTGCTTAAGTGATAAAAATCTAACACTTCAACTGGTTCCCAAACCAAGGTAATGGCTTGTATTTTACATCCCAATAAATTATTATTAATTACAAAAGATTCAACTCTTTATTCTTAGTGACAGGAGGTCTTATCACAAGCCATCTTGGCCATGTTCATGGATGATGCTTGGACTGAAATTACAGATAGGTGGTTACCAGGCTTTGTTATAGCTGATTTTACCACTCCAGGTGAATCACACTTGTATGGCCTTTCCCCTGTCCCTCTGCAGACTCCTTGGACCCTTTTTTGTCCTTTGATGTTTCCTTTAACATCCCTAAAAATATGTGTAAATTGTTATACGCGACTTTTAAACCTATAATCATGTACATACATGGGTTTGACCACTAAAAATGTGTACATCGGGATGTGTACAAAATCCAAATCCTTTTGGAGTTTTCCTTGACATGGATCTGACTCACTTGACTCCTGGCCTTCTATATGCCTTGAGATCGCTCAAATGCGACCTTTCATTACCCTTTTGAAAAGCTATATAAGGAACTCTTTGGTACATTGAAGGCATAAGAGAGAATTGAGAGCAAAGAAACTATACTCCATTGTTGCCAGAACTTATGCTTGAGTTTGCATCCCTTTGTCCCTTGGAGCACTTTTGTGTTCTTCCCAAGCTTGCCTTTTTCTTGTGAGCTTGCTATTGAGAGATGGAGGATTGAGGTGGTGGAGCCCCAAGTGGGGGATTCAGTTTCTCTGATTTGTAGATGTGCCGACAGAGGTTGTATTCATTGTAATCTCAGATTTTATATTAATATAAATATCTTTTCCTGTCCAATAATGTGTGTTTGAATGAATATTGTATCCATGGGATGATTTCAAATGTTTATACATTGTTGATTATATATGCTAGAATAGATCTAACACCAATATATATAGTATGCTTGTATTGTTTACTTGTTGTTGAGGATGTGATTAATCAATTCAAGCTGAAATTGGAAAGCTCAACAGGGATCTACTTCAACCGTCTGGAATAAGGTACAAGGTCTGATCCTTTAGTATTAGATCTTTAATTTCTATTGCATATTGGAAGGGATTGATTTCCGGAGTCAAGTTGTCTATTGTGGTACCCCAAGCAATAGCAATTTCTCTCCATAACAGAACAGGCGACTCCACTGGGGAGTTCCTAGTAGTTGTCATTTGGGGGTTTTCTATCGGCATTCAATGACTTTGAATTGCTCTTTCTCTCTTGTTTCTGTGTCGGGTCTGGGGGCATGTTTTCCTGGTAGTGTTTGATTGGTGTGAAGTTTGTCTCAGCTTGTTTGTTTTCCTTGATTTTTATGCACTTTTTTTCCTGTACATGAGTTTTGGACTCACAGTCGCGTATACACACGGTTTTCTCTGCTATTTCTGTGTATACACGCCGGTTCACTGTGAACAGTCACGTATGCCCTTAGTTTTTCCTTTTAGAGGAAGTTAAATCATTGTTGGGTGAAGTTTAATGATTGATGAGTCTCCTTTGATACTGCATGATTCTGTATACACCTCTGTTTTTGACCAGAGACATTTTTTTTAGGGTAAATTTCTTTTTTAAGAATGTTCTTGTCATTGCATTTTCGATTTTTTTGTTTTGAGATTAGTGCATTAGATTTATTTTACCTTAGTGCTTTTCTTGAGTGCTTCTTGACTGTGCTTGCAGAGTCTGCAGGTTGTAGAATCATTCTTTTGCTTTTTATATCTCATTTTGTTTCAAAAAATCAAAAAATATTTGCTTATCATCATGCATTGCATATTGCATTTTGCATAGTACTTGCATTAGATTTGCTTTGGAGTATTAGTCAGGAGTTCATATAGGAAAGCTTGCATTTATCATTTGAAGAAAATCGTGCATTTCACATAGTAGCATACCCTATTTTCATGGACACAATGCATTTGCATTGATTGTTAGGTGTGCATTTTACTTCATGTTGTGTCATAACACCATTAGTTGCACGACCATATCCCTCTTTTGGGTAATAAAGCCAATTAAAATCAACGCTTAATTAAAATGAACTACACTATTTTATTTGATAGGGTTCACCAACAAGCTTAGGTTTTAGGGTCTTGGAATAGTTCATTGTGAGTAAATTCTCCAAGACAACTAAACAATAACATGTATGTGTTTGTCCAGGTGAGTGTGTGAAATCCTTGGTATAACCAGTGTTTCTTAGGATCCTCCTCTCAAAAGGGAGTTAAGCACGAGGTAGTGTGAGCAGTTATTGATTGGGATGAACCCTAGTCATAACTGAGTAGCACCGAAGATATTTCTAGGATTGTATTCATATCTGGGGGCTCTTTCGAGAGTTTCGGGCTTTGATACCCTACCCATACGGTCAATCCCACCTGTGACTGTCCGCCTGAGCATTGATTATATTGAGGTGACCTTAGTGACCTTACCTAGGATATCGAGGGGGTACTTTGCAGGGGTTATTCTACAGGTGTCCCAGCCAAGTTGGGGTCGGACATCATAGTCGATTTATGCGTTGAAGCCGAGGGCCACAGTAATTGGTTACGTACCTCCACTTGTTGTGTATGGGAGTCTCAAGCCTCTCCTAGGTGAGACATACCTGCTTCATTCGGAGGCTCACTTATCCTACCCTTGATTGCTTGTATTTGGCTTTAGATTTTATTGGTGATTGCTCTGTGCACGGTAGCTTGCCTAGGGTTTGCGTAGATAAAGAGTATTTTCTATTTTTTGAGTCATTGTGGATTCGGGTGCGGCTCCTCACCATTCTCGTCGTTTAGCAGGACTTCAACATTCTACATCTCCTCCTCATTTGGGAGAGAGAAATAAATAGTCTAGGTGGACTACTTCGCACATTGATTCACACACCATGGGAGACCAAGTTGAAGGTATTCTTGAACCACCTTCTCCCATTTATGTAGAAGATGGGGAGTTTACTCCTAATTATGATCCTTCAAACGACTTGACTAAGTTAGGTCCTATGATTTCTGAGATAGGTACTTTTCATGATAGGCCTACTTAATCTAGGGTTGATTCCCCATTGATGCATTGTCGGTATGGTATGCCGGAGGATGATGAGACTCATTTTGAACCCGCGAGCACTAGTTATGGTAGTTATAGTATGTATGGTTTTTCCACACATGATTTGGCATCCCATGTCGAATCTGAGTTCAAGCCTAAAACTATGCCTAGGGGCACTCTCATCCCTTACCATGCAGAGAAGCTTGGGAGCACTAGTCACATTGCACCTTCCATCCCGGCGATGGAAGCCACATCACATGTTCCTCCTAGGTCTAGGGTTAGTGATCCTATTAGGATACCAGATCCGAGACGAGTGACTATAGAGAGCAGTACGTACTTAATTAATAGATCCCTTCATCCTATGTCCCTAGTTCTTCGAATGTTCACCCTCCACCTCATTCACATGGTCTTTCGAGTCGAAACGTTGCTACGAGTTATGTCCGTACTGCGGTTACTAGACCGGTTGTGTCTCAAGTTTACATACCACCCGTTGCTTCGGGAGTTATGTCCATAGTTCTAGAGGTCATATTACTACTTATAGATCATATTTTCCTACTTCCGGTATGTATATTCCTACTTTCAGAACGTACATTCCTACCTACGGAGTGTCTCATGGGACATGGCATGCGATGACTTATGGACCTTATTATGGGACGTAGTATGGATAGGGTTCTTCACCTTATGGGGGTGGGTATCAACAACCTGCTTACTCTCCAAATTACATCTTTGTAGCTCTGAATAGTCAAGGTCCACCACACTATGGTGCTTCCATGCCACCTTATATGGGTCAAATGGGAGGAGGGCACTATGGCCAAGGCCATGGTGGTAATCAAACCTATGTGAATCAAAACTATCAAGGTGCGGTCCATCGATCTCATCATCCTAGGCTCCCTTTCTTTACAACGCTAAATCTTCCTGACTTGTCGAGATTGACAAATGATCCTGTAGCTCATGACCCGGCTTGGCGGGCTGTCCCTACTAAGCTTCCCTTGGACATACCCAAGTTCTAGGGAAAACCGGGAGAGGATCCGAGCAAACACGTTACTACTTTTCACCTATGGTGCTCTTCAAATTCCTTACACCAAGAATCAATTCATTTGAGACTATTTCAACTCACCCTTATAGGGCTTGCTATGAAATGGTATATAGAGCTACCTAGGGGATCATTCGCTTTGTTTGATGACCTAGCGATGACTTTTCTTAAGCACTTCCAGCTACCAGTATGTTATGACGTTGGTACTAAACTCTTGTTGACATTTCAGCAGGATAAAGCCACACATATCTCCGATCACATCCAAGAGTGGCGTAGATAGAAGAGGTTAATTAAATCCTTTATATCATCGGAATTCCTCCTTGAATGGTTCCTTAAGTCATTATTTTCATATATAGCAAAGGATGTTTCTACATCCGAAGTGTAGAATGAGGAACAAGCAATTTTAGGGTGCAGGAACTAGACTTGATTTATGCTCAGTCCAGTTTGTTATATGGAATTATTCCCAATACTCCACGTTCTAGTTTCGACCCCAAAGTTAAACCTGCACCACATGCTGATGGAATTGTGGGTTGTACGAGTGCTAAACCTGTGGATTCGGTTGCAAAAAAAGTTATTCAATTGTCACTCAACCAATATACTTTGGGACAATCCACCACTTCGTCTCAACCTGCCCAAATGATGAGTGTGCTTTCAGTACAATCATTGGACCAGAAGGGTAACCAACAACCTAGACGGAATAAAAAGAAGGGTAAGAATAATCGGAAGGGTGGGAATAGGAACGAAAATGCTAATAATAATGGCAAGAACAACCATGATGCTGGGGGGGACAAGCAAGCTAAACATAAGGTGAAGTTCCCTTGCAAGTTGTGTAAGGACGATCACCTCACTTACTTGTGCCCTCGTATCAATGAAGCCTAGAGATTCTTGGCACAGAGCCCAGCTATGCTAACTAACCCTTTACCTCACAATCAAAATATGAACTTGAGGACCCATGATCATTCTGGTGGTGATCAAGATCCACTGGAGGGTAGTGGTCGTGGTTGCATTAACATGGTATGTGCTGCGAAAGTTGTGACCCATGCAAAGGACTATGGTTCATCACAACCCATCCCAGGAAAGGAACCTTATCCACCAGGGTCTCCTTTGAGTATTGAGAAACCTATGGATAAACCTTAAGCTGCACCTTACATTCCTAAGGGAGTCCTTAAGCATTCGGGGCACAATCATAATGCCCGAGCCGCCCAAAACTATTCAGTTGTTGAGGATTTGGGCCACACTCCTTGTGCGATGTCTGCATTGGAAGTGCTTCAGAATTGTCCTTCGCAAAGGAAGGCTTTGCTTTCTTGCCCTTGGTGTGAATGATGATAATTCTTCCTCCGTGATTAAATTTGAAACTGCAGGACTTCAGCCTCGCTTTCCTTACTATGTGTCTCTTTTGGTTCACATAGAATTTCTTAACATGAGCATCAAGCACACTATGATTGACAAAGGTGTTGCTGCTTCTGTGATGTATTTATCATGTTGAAAGGGTCTGGGCCACACTCCTTGTGTGATGTCTGCATTGAAAGTGCTTCAGAATTGTCCTTCGCAAAGGAAGGCTTTTCTTTCTTGCCCTTGGTGTGAATGATGATAATTCTTCCTCTATGATTAAATTTGAAACTGCAGGACTTCATCCTCACTTGCCTTACTATGTGTCTCTTTTGATTCACGTAGAATGTCTTAACATGACCGTTAAGCGCACTGTGATTGACGAAGGTGTTTCTGCTTCTGTGATGTCTTTATCATGTTGAAAGGGTTTAGGTTCCCCTGAGATGTCTAAATCAGTGACCATGTTAACTGCATTCGATGGGATATTGTTTAGGCCACACGGTATTCTCCCTTCCCTTAAGGTCCGTTTGGGAAGGAAGACCGTTGCGATAGAGGTCGAGGTGGTTGATGCGCCCCTTGACTACAATCTCTTGCCAGGTAGGTGTTACCACCTAAGTTGTACTTAGTGGTTTTTTATCAAGTGACCCTGGTGAACCGGATAGGGTTAACTTGTTCGGACTTCAAAAAGACCTTTGGAAATACTTCTAGGAAGTGCTTGTTGTACTATATCACATGTTCATACCCCATGGGGGAGTTGTAATAAATGTTCTACATGATAGTGTCTATAAAAGACTCGGTCTCTTAGATTTATTCGTCAATCCAATCAGCCCAAGGTGTTTTTTCCCTTGGTTATTATTGGTTGTTGAATAAACGACTAATAATTTTTGAGTTTTTCACTCCATACCTCCAAAGTTGGGGTGGTCGGGTTGGCATTTAGGACAATTGAGGTTATTAGAGTCTATGTGTCAATTTATGAACATGCTAGACATCATTATCGAGTCATATGAACATGTCTAAGACCCCCTAGGTGTTTTTCAATTTTTCAATTTTTTAGTTTTTTCAGTGTTTTTTATTAAAATTTAATTTTTCCAAAACTTAGGCTATTTTTAATAGTTTAATTGGAAAAATTGATTTTGTAATAAAAGTGGGCCAAATAATTGGTTTCAGTCATGTAGGTGTCATTTTCAAGCTAAGAGCACCATGTAAACCCATGGACCCACTATTTCCTAAGTTTTGAGTGATTTTCCATCACTCAGGTCAGAAAGCCCCAAAAATCAATTATTGATTATTTTAATTAATAAATTGATGAATAATGGAGCAAATCCAAAATCCAAAATCAGTCGATTCTCAGCCGATTTGATTGAAATTAGTCAGATCTGAAGAGATTGACTGGATCTGACAAATCCTTGACTGAAGGAGGGGATCAAATCAGATCCAGAGTTGATATACAACTATCTTCATGGGGAATTGCACCCTCCTCTCTCTCCTCCACATGTGTGGACTCTCCTGGATGCTCTGTGGACTGATGTGTCGGTGTATGGGTTGATGTGTCAGTTAAATCAAGCCCCCGGTTGACAAGTAGGCTTAGTTCAGCTTCAGTTCTACATTGATAAACTCTCCATCAGTTGATTTCACTTGATTCCATGAGGAATTGCGCCCCCCTGGGCTGGATGGCCTGTAATTTGTATATATTTTGCTTGAGGCTCCCTCTTCCATAATAGTTAGAGCTGGACTGAAGGGATTTCCATTGTAACTCTGTATTTGATCATCATTTGTGAATAAATAATATTTGGAGGCTATACTGTGTAGTGCATGTGTATGTGTGGATTCTCAGTGTTATGCTGCTGATGTGGTAGCTGCAATTTCTTGCCAAATTCTGTGCTGCTTCTGTGCTCTGGCTTCAAGGATTTGGTTGAATCAAGTAAGGGTGTAAACTAGGCAAGTTATATTACTTGATCTTGTTTATCCATATGATGTATGCTCAAAAATTTCAGTTATATGCTTAAATAAGATTATTTTTGCATAATCTTTCATTTTTGTTGCTTTATACATCTATATCTAGATCTCATGAGGCGTGTGCAGGCTTGTGTTATTTAGTTGCAGGTTCCTAATTGGATGAAGGTGTGGATCTATATTGACACCATTCCTATCCAATAAGCTCAAGACTCTGTCCCTCAGCACTCCACAAAAGGGCCTCCTTTGAGCTTGCTCCCTTCAAGCAATGATCCGACCTTCTCTCCTCTTCTTCTCATTTCTATAAAAAAATAAATTTTCTTACCTGGTTACAGTGTGCAAAAGATTTGTTATCATTTGGACCTGTTTCATCAAAGTAAAATATACATAGATCTGATATTTCAGAGTTCATAGTCTAGATCTCAATTCTGAAAAATATCATCAAGTCTTCTAGATCTAGCATAAGGAAATCGTCCATTTTGCATGACAAGTTAAAGAGAATCAGTAGGCTACATGCACCAGTTTTACTTTGTATTTTAAAATATATTAAATCCATAAATCAGTGCATATTTCATTGGCTGCACAAACAGCAAGCCAAGATCCCAAGGAAAGCTTGCTTTCCTTGGTTCCTTTTTCGCCTATTTAGCTAGTTTTAACTTCATTTTTTTTGAGATAAGGTGGGCTGATCCAAAGGTACTCTTAAAGTGCTTTTGGGTGTATGTTATTATAACATGATTTCTGTTTTTTAGCAGGTCTGACAGAAAATAAAGGAAGCTACTGTCCGGAAGTGGCCTCAGGAGCATTCAAATCCCCCTAGGGGTCTCCCTTTTCACCAAAATCTTAAAATTTTTGCAAAGTTCTAAGATCTTGGTTTCAGCCTATATAAGGACCAAGAATTTTCTGATATTTCAGTTTGCTGATATTGTAACCTATAATAAATAAAACTATTTTTGGAATAGGCTCTTTCGAGCCCATTCCCCATCCCCCCTGGGGGGATTTGTGTTGGTGTCCTTTTTGTCGCTTTCTGCTCATTTATTTTCAAACTAGTATTGATCTAATATATAGGGTAGTATAATTTATTTCGTATTCAATATTTTACATTTCAAAGTAATCGTAATACTTACCCCACGATTTCCTGATTAACCCGAAAGGGGAAAGATTCGTGGTAGGACTAATTAAGAAACTAGAATTGTGTATTTGTTTTCTTTTTTTTATCATTTATTTATCAAAAATTATAAAAATAACCCCTCCTTGATTCCCCGATTGAGATCCACTTGGATCGAAAGAGGTTCCTGGAGGGTTTAAACGAGAACACCCAGTTTAAAACTTACTAAAATTGACAAGACTCCAGTGTGTATGCTCTACACTTGGTTGCGGTTCGTCTGATTAGTCAAGCTGTATCAAAAGCACTTGGGTGACTAGTATAATTAGGACTCACTCTCCCCAACTGACAAACCATCAGGTGAAAATCCAACACCTAGATCAAACCTTTACGGTGGCAAAATACCCAAAGGAAGCGGGAACTTCTGAAAGTGACCTCAGGGTGCCAATCTCTGTCACACCCTAATGGGTGCGTTATGAAAAATAGCCCCAGAGACTCCATTTCAGCCCACATATTCCTTGCGGGTAGCCGTGAAGGTTTAGTTTTGGACATACTCCAAGTACTCTCGGGTATATCTGGAGTCCCCCTTTAGCCTAATTTTAATCAACTCACACTTCAAATTTAACTTAAAACATACCAAGAGGCAATCGCAAAACACTCACTCCAAGCACATGCAAGTACATTGTTTCTATTTTTGACTCCATTCTAAGGAACTGGTTATTTTCTTGTTTTATATATATATATATTGTGTCTCAGCATTGTGCTTTCGTGTGTTCATCTTTTATATCTTGCCATCTTTGATTATCTATAATTAAATTCCAAACTCCTAAGTAACTCAGTCAGTTTAAACATCACAACACTAAGTAATCATCCTTAGTAACTTAATAGGGTCTACCCCCCTTGGCTTCGTTAGGAGTTGAGCCTAAACGGAGGAGTCAAGAACAAGGCGAAAACCTTAACTCGAGACTTGCCCCCAAGGACAAACCGAGTGGCTTGAAGATTTCTGCCATGTGACCCAGGTGTGTGAAAGGCGGAAACAATAGGAATTGGATGTACAGTATGCAAAACGTTGCTTCTTCCCTATTTCACGTTGTATGCTTTCCATTTAATGGGAAGATAGTCACGATTGATCAAACGAAATTCAAGAATTCATCTGTTACTGCATCCTTGGGAGCTTCGATCCCGATTGTAGAACACTCTCAGACGGTAACTGGGAGTGTGGGTGTAGGCATGTATCCATCCCTCATGGGAAGCTTTAGTTTCCCTGCACCTATCCTAATGATAGGGTCTAGTCCCAGTGAGGCTTCGACATCTATGAGATCGATGTCTTTTTGCACAAGTCATATGGAAGATCCTTAGATTATTCCTACATCGAGCACTCCGAATGAGCCCATCGTGATAGACGTGCCATTTCCTGTGACTATGGTAGCTTATCAAGCTAATCTTGAGTGTTTTGCAGAGCCCAGTCCTTCCTCTTTGTGGACGGAGGAGGATGACCCTTATGTGCTGTAGGCATGGGTGGTGCAGTCTTCTCACACACACGAATGCCTTGATACTATGTTCCCTTCAGATGAAGTGATTATTGAGGCCATGTCGGGAGTTGAGCCACCATGGGAGGAAATCCATCATAGATCTTATTTTCTTCCCGAGCTTGACCGCTTGGAGCATGAGGAATTTAGGGCGGTTCTTAGTGAGAGAGTTGGTAGTCCTATGGTTCCATTAAGCTTTCTTGGTCCGATGGTTGATGGAAACATGGCAAACATATCTTCCACGATTCCTATCAATATCTCTCGTGATCTTGGTAGGATAGAGAATGTTTATATTGGGGCAGAATGTTCCCATGCTGAGATTCTAGAGTACACCGAGCTGTTTAAAGAATTTCATGACATATTTTCTTGTTCTTATGATGAAATTCCAGGAATCGACCCTCGAATTGTCGAACACGAGATTAAGACTTATCCCAATGCTAAGCCTGTTAGACAATGCTTGCGTGCTGTGAATCCTAGGAAAGCACCCGCCATTAAGGCAGAGATAGAGAAACTGTTGAAAGCTAGTTTTATCTATCCCGTTCCCTTGACGGAGTGGGTTTCAAACCCTGTTCCAGTTGAAAAGAAGCAGGGAGCGATACGCGTATGTATTGATTTCCATGATTTGAATATTGCATGTCCTAAAGACAATTTCCCTACACCATTTATTGATCATATTTTGGATGAGTGTGCGGTAAGTGAGTTATTTTCCTTTATGGACGGCTTTTCCGGATATAATCAGATACAAATTAAACCTGAGGACCAACATAAGACTGCATTTATTTGTCCTTGGGGAACTTTTGTATATCAAAAAATGCCTTTTGGCCTTAAGAATGTCGGGGCTACTTTTCAGCAGGAAATGACCTTGATCTTCCATGATCTCAATTCAATTATCGAAGTGTTTTTGGATGACCTTACTGCTCATTCTCATATGAGAATGTGTCATTCCTATCACTTGAGATTGGTATTCGAAAGATTTCATCATTACTTGGTTAGGTTAAATCCTCATAAGTGCATATTTTGTGTGAAGTCAGGTCACTTATTAGGATTCATCATTTCCAAAGAGGGTATAAGAGTCAACCCTTTGAAGGTTGAGGAAATACTTCAGTTGTCTCCCCCAAAAAATATTCATCATCTTCAATGTTTGCAAGGCATGGAAAACTTCTTACGGAGATTTGGTATCAATTTTTCCAATTTGACTAGAGGCTTCATGCATCTTTTGAAGAAGGACACCACCTTTTGTTGGGATGAGTGAGCCGAGGATTCCTTTGATGTGCTCAAGCGAGCCCTAGAATCGTCCTCGATGATTAGTCCCCCAGACTATAGCTGTTATTTTCTACTTTATGTGGCTGCGTCCATAGAGACAATTGGGATGGTTTTGGTTCAAGAGGATGAGGAGCTCCAGGATAATGTCATATATTATCTGAGCCAGAACCTTATTGATGTAGAGATTCATTATTCTCATGTTAAGAAGCTTGTTTTATCTACTGTACATGCGGTTCAATGGTTGAGACATTATATTCTCCTTCGCCAGACCTTGGTTGTAGCCCATGTCAATCCATTTCAATTTGTCCTCACTCAAAGGATGATTGGGGGGAAATATAATAAATGGATTGTCATCCTGCAAGAATTCGATCTCGAGTTTGTTTCGGCAAAATCGAAGAAGTCGTTAATTTTTGCAGACCTTATATCAGATTTCCCAAGAAAGGCCGAGGAGTTGGCTTGTGAAGATACGTTTATCGATGAACACATCTTCTTAATATCAATTTTAGACCCATGGTATGGGGATATCATTATATATTTACAAACATTGAAGGTCCCTACTCACCTCTCATGGGATGAACGACAACGATTACGTCACTTGTCTAAGAATTACCTCATAGTGGATAACACTTTATACCACCGTGGGGTAGATTCCATTTTACGACGTTGTTTAACTCATGAAGAGGCTGAGGTAGTGCTAAATGATTACCACAGAGGGGCATGTGGTAGTCATTTATCTGGGATTTCTACAGCCCAAAAAATATTAAGAGTGGGTTATTTCTGGCCATTGATCTTTAAGGATTCTGTGGATGCGGTTAAAAGGTGCCACCCTTGCCAGGTGTTCACACGTAATATGCGCTCAAAACCTGCCCCATTACATCCCATCATCACTGTCGGTCCCTTCACTAAGTGGGGGCTTGATTATATGGATTGCAACCTAGCTTCAGCTGGGGGGCATCATCATATCATAGTGGCTATTGACTACTTCATGAAATGGGCTGAGGCTATGCCTACAGTTAAATCCGACGGTGAGATAGCCGTGCACTTCGTATTCAACCAGATTATTACTCGGTTCAGGATTTTGAAAGAGCTTGTCACTCACCATGGCTCGCACTTTCAGAATTGTATGATGGAATAACTGGCATCAAAGTTAGGGTACAAGCAAGAGCATTCCTCCTTTTACTACCCTCAAGCAAATGGACAGGTGGAAGCAGTGAATAAATCACTCAAATCCATTCTCCAACGAACCATCGCACGAAGCAAGAATAATTGGCACATTATGTTATATCCTGCTTTGTGGGCATATAGAACCGCTATTAAGACTACCACAGGTTTTTCTCTATATCAAATTGTACATGGAGTGGAGTCGGTATTGCCGGTTGAATGTGAGATTCCTTCCTTGAAGCTAGCTGTAGAACTCTTACCAAACACTTCACCATGGGAGGAGAATTTGGTCCACCTTGAGCAACTTGATGAGCACCGTCGAGATGCCTTGGTGGCTCTAGAAGTAAATAAACATCGCGTAAAGGTCTAGTATGATAATTCTGTCTGTTCAAGGAGGTTTAGTGAGGGAGACTTGGTCCTTTTGTGGGATCAACCGAAGGAACCCTTGGGGGCAGGAAATTTTAACCCCATTTGGCATGGTCCTTACATCGTCAAACGTGTGTTAGAGAGGGGTGCTTATGAGTTAGTGGATTATGAGGGAATGACCTTGGCGGAGCCTAGAAATGGGCTCTATCTCAAGAAGTACTATGCATTATTTTCAGCCAAGGCTGGTTATTGTATATTTTTGTACACTTTGCATAGTTAGGTCTTTTTCTTATCATGATCGGGTCTGTGATTATTTTCCGTTTCTTTTGGTAGATGTCAATGGAATCTTACACCTACTTAGGATTCACGGATGGTGCAAGCCGTCACACTCAACACTTAGCCTCTGCTGCTTGGGTGATTTATACTCTTATAGTCAGGTACTGTCTTCAGGAGGTGTATGTCTACGGCCATCTTCCAACAATGTTGCTGAATATAGTGCCGTTATTGAACTTTTACGGGATGCCATTTCACATGGCGTTCTTTCTCTTGAGGTACGTCTTGATTCAGAGTTAGTAGTGTCACAACTTAATGGTTTGTACCATGTTAGAGATCCGACATCATTAAGAAGATTCTTACATGTGATATTATTAGAACGACAATTTGACAATATAACATACATACATATTCCAAGAATTAATAATCAAGTTGCTGACTCATATGCTAACTACGTGTTAGATTGGCATTTGTTTCATACACAATAAATTCATCACAAACACAAATTTTTACACATGTAAATAAATAAACCGACCGTCATAAGAGTTTTTATAAACATCCAAAATGGGATAATACATAGTGTCATGATACAAAAATGGGGCTCTCAAGCCACCAAAATATAATACACAGTAATACAAAATATATCACTCCCAGGTCTCTAAGCCTGTGGAAGACGATGGGGGTTGTGATCATGGAAGGTCACTACGACTCTAGCTAGTCTTCGAAATAATCGCACCCATGCTCGTGGTACACCCACCACCGGGCACTGCATAGCCTCAGGAAAGTCCTCGACTTGCGCCATGGGAACTCTATGTGTCAGCCTAACAAAGTTGGTATGAATGCTGTGGAGCGTCCGCTCCACATCTACACCTGTGATATCATCTCCTCTTCCCCTTCATCTGTGACGAGGGAAGCCTTTAGGCCACCATGGTCCCACATCTGCATGCAAATGGTAGATGTCACTATGTATTGTCACCCAAAAACATGTCTTTTGATTTCATATAACCAGAAAACACAAAAAAATTAAATAACTCAAAAATTTAAAAAGAGGGTCAAGATTCGTTACCTATATCACCATATGCCGATTCTGGTGGTAGCGGCATGTTCGGGTCTCCTCAAAAATATATCCCCGCATAGGGGTAGTCATCGATGGAAACTATCTGTCGTCGCCACCACGAAAAGAAATTAGTTGGATAGGGGTCGACCACCCTACCTCCCCCCAGTCTACGCATCGCATCTGCCCAACGTCGTTGGGATGGATCTCGAACCTTGTGAAGAGGAACGTCAACTCTGGGGCTCAATCTTGGAACACACTCGAAGAAAAATGTGTTCAATATGCTTCTGAACCCAAAGTTTTGCACTATTCTCTCCTTACACTCACTGAGATGATGTTTCATGTTGCTCAGTGGTGTAGTGCTCCAGTCATAGACCATGGGTCTCATGCACTCCACTACATAAAACATCAAAGGCCGTGAATCCTGGTGGAGTGATGCCAAGCCTGCTATCCTACCCAATTTCAATAGAATGGTCTTTAGGCCCATCACCTATATAGAGTTGGTTGGGACCTGAATTCCCACCTTCTCTGTGTCTGGATAGCAGTACACTGCAATATACTCATCGATAGTCAGGCCACCTTCGATCCCACCATGAGAACGAAGGTTCACTACTTCCCCCCGTCGAGAAACTCCAATAATAAAGTATATGTCCTTCACCTCTATGGTGAGGGACATCCCATCTATCTGGAAGGGCTCAGATTCTGGATCCCAATAATCCACCAGCATCTACAATAGTCTTGGTTTGGCCCTCAAGCCACTAAGACACCAAAACTTGTAGAGTCCACATGGACATAGCACTTGTTGAGCCATTAGATTGGCCCTTACTACCTCCTCTACATCACCATGTTCACGTTCTCTCAATTCTAGGACCATCCTGCAAAAAAAATTGCAATTTTTCCCATTAGATTACTCAAAAAACCTTATGCACGGCCGCATACATGACTATTTTCCAAACAGCCGCGTATGTACGCGGGTTTGAGGGCATTTTCTGTGTATGGCCAGCCCTATACATTGAGAAACCCTTGATTTCTGTGTGGGCCGTAGTTCCCTTTTTGGATTGCCTTAGAAACCTAAAAAGACCATGGAATTTGATAAAAATTGCTTTGAAATGGAAGAGAAGAGCATGGGTAAGTACCTGGAAGAAACGGTAGTGGATTCTGCCGGTTGGATCTCCTGGAATTCGCTATTGAAAATATGAGCTCAATTGGGTAAAAATTTCAAATGTTTTATAATGTTTTTAAATATTTACTATTTATAGAATTTTTTGAAAATTTTTACCCCCTTTCCTATAGTTTGGACTATTTCTAATCATTTTGGACCGTTTTTGACCTAATTTATGATGTAGAAGACCTTTTCGAGTGTTGTTTCAGCCGTTGGATTGACCCCTTCATGCCAATTTTAGGTATCATGTCTAAACTGGCATATAGGTTAGGTTTCATCACCATTTGCATTTTTCATGACTTTATGACCATTTCATCATAGCCTTAGGTACGAACCCACTCTATTATGTCACTAAACCTTGTTGTTGTTTTAGAAGTGGCATGATATGAGTGGTAGAGCTTGACCTTACATGGGTAACCTAGTTAGCACCTTATTTGCATTTGGTTCCCATGCTGACATTTTGTATTTTAGGGTATGGGAGTCCGTTGTATAGTATTGCCATGACATTTCGCAAGAGCCTCATACTCCTCTTGATCTTTTGCTGGCCTATTTCCCTCAGGACTCCCATATGTCAAGTTGTAATTGTATTATCATGAGATTTGCCTACCTTATTGAGATTTATGCCGGCTTCCCTGACATTGTGTTTCAGCCATATAGCCCAAGCTTGTCTCATGTCTAGCCATGCAGAGCCATTTTATATATCCTTTGCAGCTCGATTCCCTTTTTACCGGGAGGGGATTTTCCCCCAAGTGTCGCTATCCTACACATGTATCCTTACATTGAGCATAGTTATGTTCCACTACTTGGAATTAGTTTGTTTGCCCTTATGACACTCATCTCCTCCTAGTCTGTAACTATAAAGCAGTTTTATTCTTTTTCAAGCTTTTGAAATATTTGAAAAAGTCCAAAAAAAAAAAAAAAACCAAAAAGCCAGACACGGAAAGATGTTACCTTTGGCAGCTGTCGAGTCGTGTTTCCTTCAAACAGAGTACTGTATATCACATCTGTTGGTTGGGTTTATAGTTTGACTTTATGAGCTATACTCGTTTATCTGAGTTTATCTCCACCGACTGATTAAGATTCCAGTTTCTATGGAGCCTCTGTCGATGCCTCCTGTGTTGCATAGATGTCCCAGTTTGTATATCAAGTCTATGCTTCCTTTATTTAGTCACCATTTGTCGTTATGCTCTTGTTCAAAGGAAGTTGAAACCTGAGTTGGCCATTCCTTAGTTATCTTGACTTTGCATGTTGGCCATTCCCAGTATAGTTACTGGTTCTTGCACCTTATGATCGAGTCCTTCCACATTATATAGCTTTGCTAAGTACCTCGTGTTGGATGATGAGGGATGCCTTAATGCCCTCCTTCCAACAGATTTCATCCCATCGAATTCAGATCATTTATTCTGGGATTGGAATCTAGAGTCATTTTGAGTGCCTTGAGACTTGCAGTCATCAGTGGAAGGTTCTCTCACCATCAAAAGTCTTTGGGAATACATCAATGTCCCCTAATCGATGGATCCTTTCAAGTGTTTGACCTCAACACATTTATTCAAACTTGTTAGTTTTCACTCTAGTACCTTGATTCCCATTTTCATTATCGATGGGTGATATCGCATCTGTTAACTGTATACATTAATGACCGGTAATCAGACGATGGACTACTATGTTCGACCTCGACACCTCTATTCACATAGTAGGACATGTACTCGTAGCGGTTTGTGTAGAAGACCTTCCAGATTGGTGGCATCTCTTATATGCTACCTCCTTGATCATGCCAGTGTTCATGAGATTTCAGCTCTCATGACTTGATTCCAGTATATGTCAGACATTTCTAGCTATTATGGAGATCTTGATCCATTGTATATATTTAGCCATTATGGAGGTCATGGTCCTTTGTATATCTTCATCATGAAAATTCTGATCTATGTATATTGTACGTGGTGATGACCACTTATGTGATATCTTGTATCATGCCTATTCATGGCCATTGTACTCTTATGTATCTGGGACTGCTATATGTATGTGCAGAGTTGTATCAGTGTACTATGTTGATTGGGTGGCTGGTATTCCATTTGAGATCCTTCATCACTCCACTTTTGGGACGGACTTATAATATATTTTGGCCATCATATGACCCCTCTGACCTCACACATTAGGGGCCATCTGTTATAGCTTATTTTACCACTCCAGGTGAATCACACTTGTATGGCCTTTCTCCTGTCCCTTTGCAGACTCCTTGGACCCCTTGGACCATTTTTTGTCCTTTGATGTTTCCTTGACCATCCCTAAAAACATGTGTAAATTGCTATATGTGACTTTTAAACCTATAATCACGTACATACATGGGTTTGACCAATAAAACCGTGTACATTGGGATGTGTACAAAATCCAAATCCTTTTGGAGTTTTCCTTGACATGTATCTGACTCACTTGACTCCTGGCCTTCTATATGCCTTGAGATCGCTCGGATTCGACCTTTCATTACCCCTTTGAAAAGATATATAAGGAAATCTTTGGTACATTGAAGGCATAAGAGAGAATTAAGAGCAAAGAAACTATAGTCCATTTTTTCCAGAACTTATGCTTGAGTTTGCATCCCTTTGTCCCTTGGAGCACTTTTGTGTTTTTCTGAAGCTTTCCTTTTGATTGTGAGCTTGCTATTGAGATATGGAGAATTGAGGTGGTGGAGGACCAGGTGGGGGATTCAGTTTCTCCAATTCATAGACGTGTCGACAGAGGTTGTATTCATTGTAATCTCTGATTTTATATTAATATAAATATCTTTTCCTGTCCAATAATGTGTGTTTGAATGAATATTGTATCCATGGGATGACTTCAAATGTTTATACATTATTGATTATATATGCTAGAATAGATCTAACACCAATATATATAGTATGATTGTATTGTTTACTTGTTGTTGAGGACATGATTAATCAATTCAAGCTAAAATTGGAAAGCTCAACGGGGATCTACTTCAACCGTCTGGAATAAGGTACGAGGACTGATCCTTTAGTATTAGATATTTAATTTCTATTGCATATTGGAAAGGATTGATTTATGGAGTCAAGCTGTCTGTTGTAGTACCCCAAGCCATAGGAATTTCTCTCCGTAACAGGCCCTCATAATTAAGATTTGGTATAAAAAACCAAAAGACAACGAGTCTCTTGACGGAGCTAACTTGTTGAGTTTCTAGGTAAAATATGTGTATGGAATAATTCCCTAATAGGACAATGTTCTTAAAACAATTGGGTATGGTAAAAAAAAAAGGAGAAGAAGGTATGGTAAATACTCAAAATAAAAATCCTATTACCTGGGTGATTATGGTTTGAATATCATGAAATAAACTCAGGTTTCTTACGCAGAAGCTCATCTTTAACTGCTAATTACTGATATTTCTTCACAGGGATGTTTTAACTTTCTTAACAGCTTTCCAATCCGTTGATAATTATTATTAATGATAATGGTTGTGTGTGATATCAATAATGTATTTTTCTCTACTAGATCTACTTGTCTCTCATTTTCGTTTACTGCTGAACTCCATGTCTTTATACTGACATTTTTTCTTTGAAATTTCATGTAGAAGGAACTAGAGATAACTATTTCTCCCCAGAGATAGCTTTTTCTCCCTAGAGATAACTGTTTTTCCAACATTCCAGATTTCGGATATCATAAACACCATTTCTAATATATGTCTTATCCACCTTTATGATTTCTGACTTCCGATTTCCAGGTGTTGGAAACCAAAAAATCCACATCCTCCTTAGCTGAATGTTCATTTCTCGATTCATGATTCTCGATTTTCGGAGATTGGAAATCAGAAACTATGAAAATTGGAAATTGTCAAATCCTGTATTCTATTTCGTCGCTTAGATCTCACCCATCCATGCATACGAAATCTACGGTCCATATTCTTTTAGCCGTTTGGGTTTTGGATTTTAAGGTTCAAAGTTATGAGGGTTTTTTACCATTTTTACCATGCTTTTTCACTGTGCTCATGGTTTTTACTGTGCATTTTCTCTTTGTCCCAGTGCATGGATTTGTGATTTCCTGAGCATTTTCATCCGTAAGTTTTCACCTCCTAACCATTTGTTTTGTTGAAATTGAACTCACATAATTATCATACATGGTGTCCAAGATCCAATCATAGAAGGAGTCCACCACAAATAGGAACACCAAGTCAAGAATAACTCTTCAAGAGCAGAAGAACAAAGATCCCAATGCCGGTGTTTTCACTAACACTAGTGGGCACGTATTTGATACCCTATATCTAGACTAGTTTAGAATTTACTCTGTCTTTGACAATGACAATTTTTCTTCTCTTTCCCACGGCCAACCCGCTTATCTCAATATTCGTAGTTCTCGACTCCACTGCATCGTTTCAAGACCTCCTTTCATGCCCTATACAGACCCTCTCAAGTAGGCATTTGATTCTTGACCATGTCAACCCTAAGGGGCACTTATTTCATGATGTGGATAATTCCCTTGTTGCTTCATTCCATCCTAATGTATATTCTAGGGATTATGCTTTGGGACCTCCCAAACAGCTTCTCTCGTCAAAAAATTTCGATGAAACTCTCTCTAGGTTCAATTACAAAGTAGTCAAATCCTGACTAGAAGATCCAACATTAGTCATTCCTGCTTCAATTCTGGTTTATCCAATTTTCTGGTTGAGAGAACATTTCTCATTATTGCAAGCCATGTTTTGTAGGTTATATGGGTTACCAAAATGTTCCTCATTCAGAGCGCAGTGGGTTCCTATGGCACACCATATTTTGCTTACAGGTGATTCTTTTAATTGGGCGCAAATTATGTCCTGAAATATGCAAGAATAAATTGAGAAATATCATAAAACCTCGGGCAATCGAAAGCCGACCTTCTATACGTCATGGTTCGCGATGGATGCATTCTACACATCTTCTTCTTTCCCACATTTGAATTGGTATTGGGATGAGAAAGCTCCGCCTGCACATATATATTACTCTGATATGTGGGAAGATAACTTCATTCCTTGGGTTTATGAGCTCTGTGACCTATTTCTTGGGTCAATGTATTTTAAAATTTTTAAGGTTGATGCTCCTGCGTTCTTTGAAGGTGCCAGGGCACTAATTTCATTTTATGGTGACTGGTACATAGGAGAATATTTCTCTTATATAAAAGTTTGGGGTGGGAATATGGTATACTTGTTTCCCAGAATAGTTATCGACCGCATGGTGTTACAAGAATTTTCCTATCAGACTGTCATCGATGGGGTTTTTCCTAAGTTTACGAAGCATAAGAAGAGGGATTGGCCCAAATTTCCTATGTCTCTTGACTCTATGGCACTATAGAACCCCATGCATGAATCCCTACTAGGTAAGTAAATTTCTATTATGTACTTGGGAGAGGCATCCAAGAGAATGCATGAACCAATGTATTATTTGGTGAATCTATTTCACATGAGCACGTTATATTTCATTATGTTCATGAAAATGACCCAATTGATTCCATGTTTTGAGCAACCACATATTTTCAGGAGGCAATGTGCAAGATCACTGATCCGAATATCAAGTACCATTTGTACAAATACCAAAAGGATCTAAAGGTAAGGGTTATCCATGAAAGGGGAGATAAACTCAAGATAAAACAAGATCTTTAGAAGGAGGAAATTAAAAAGGAAGCAAGAGAACATGCAACAAGTTATGTTGCTTCCCTTGTCGCTCAACCCAAATATAAGTGTAAAGGTATCCTTGATGTCACACCCAATCCTCATCTGGTTTCAATGGAAGATACGTTGCAAAAATGGGAAGAATTCAAGAGGAATCTTGAAAAAATAAATTCCTGACTGCAAACCCATACAGAAATGGCTAAAACACATCCCATGATAGAAAATATTTAAGTGGGCTCTGAACAAACTCAATTGCAGGAAGTGCCTGCAAAAGAAAGACCAATATCTTCACTCCCTATTGTTAAACAAGAGCAAGCACCCATGCCGAATTATTCTATACAACATGTTACTTCTTTGTCTTCATCTCAAACTAAAATTCATCATGTACATAGTGATCCAGAAGTGGAAGAAGATCTTAGTACTTTCCCAAAATCTATTTTGACTACCCTTCTATCATCTATTCCTAATCTCCAAGGTTTTCACACTATGTTGGATTCACCAGTGTTCCAACAATCCTACTTCGAGATAAATCTTTGATCAATGATGGAAGCTACTACTACAAATCCCACAATTTTAGTTGACTCACCAATTCATACTTCTCCTCTTCCTCTTTCACCACCTCACCCTATCTCAACATCCCCAATTTCCCAACTTCCTTAGGTGAACATTCCTTCTACCTCTATGACTCTTCCTCACAAAGAAGTTTTTCCTACATCTTATTCTTTCACATCCCTTAATTTTACCTCTGTTTATGCTCCCATGAATATCCCTCCCCTTAGCATAGAAATTCCCTTAACTTGGACCTAAACAAATCCCCTGGTTACTGTCTAGCACCAAATCACTTCATCATCAAAAGTGATGGCAGATTTTGGAGAGGATGTTGTGGTATCAATGGGAAAATACTATTGGATAAAAAAGGACAAAGCTGTGGTAAATAGGGGAACCAAGAGAGCCAAAGAAATTTTAGTTAAATAGGTGCTTTCCCATAACCAGGTTATTTGGATGTCAGATACCACTGACGTTTAGCAAGGGGTATTGGATATAAAATCATCCATGGGGGTTTTCACAAGTGCAAACTTTTACTCAGTTTCACAACTAATTTTTGATCTTGGGGATAAAGAAAAATAAAGGCAAAAGGCCAAACTAGATTTGGTAGCAGTGGAGCAAAGACATGAACAAGAAGTGAACCCGCTCAAGAAAAAGCATGAATAAAGTGTTCAACAATGGCAAAAAAAACTAGGAAACTTAGGCAAAAAATTGGGAACGAAGATGTTCTAAACCAGCAGTAAGCAAAACAACTTGTCCTTATCAATTAGTAGTTTAAGGATGCACAATTAGCCTCAAAATCCTCCTGCTTTCTAGGTCTCACACCAGAAGAGTTCAAACAGGTACTCTCTAATGTGCATTAAGAATTTCGACGGGCCATGGAAAATTCATACATTTGTTTTGATGAGATGCAAGGGTTGTATGATAAGTTTTCTAAGCATTCTAAAACCATCGAATCCCACCATGATCATATGAGAGAAGCATCTACAAATTTTTATTAACTAACAGGTTGGGAGAATCATATCAAAGAAAAACCTCATGTCTTGCCGATCTTGGACAGGCTGCAGGCTAAAACGACTGAGGTTACTATTGAGATGTGGGAGGGTATTTGTGACTCGATGGAGACTTTTCTCAATAAAGGATAGGAAGCTTGCAAGAAAATTTGGTCAGATGTTAAGTATTTTCTAATCTATTTGGACCTACCCATTTTGGATCCTAGTAGTCAGGCACCTTCACCTAAGCTTCAACTGGAATAGGTGGAAGAACGTTTTGATGCGGACAAGGAACTGATATAGAAAATAAATATTCTCATGATGCAATAAATCAATAGATAGATCAAACATTAGAGGAATTTTGGAGTCTAAAATGGGCCTCCTAAGGAAAATAATAAAATAATAGTTAAAATAATAAAATAATATTGATTAATTTTGGAGGAAGAAAGAAAAAAAACTACCTTTTGTGTTCGTATTTTCGACATATCTCCCTGTTTTTTTACTCAAATTTCGATCGGGAGAGCTTGTTGGATGTGGAATTTGATTCCGCATCCAACGAGTACCCACACTACATACTTTTGACGGACCCTGCTACCCAAAAAACAAGAAATACCTAAAAAAATGTGATGATGACATCATCATCACGTTTTTTCAGGTATTTCTTGTTTTTGGGGTAGTGGTGTCCATCAAAAGCATACAGTGTGGGTACTCGTTGGATGTGGAATCAAATTCCGCATCCAACAAGCTCTCCTGATCGAAATTTGAGTAAAAACACAATGAGATATGTCGAAAATACGAACAAAAAAAGTAGTTTTTTTTAATGACAAATATGTCAATTCAACCATTATGGTTGACTTATTTGATTGAAATTCTATTGGTTCTTGAATTCCAACTCACAAAAACTTATTTTGGCACGTTTTCTTATAAGGCCCATTTTAGACCCCAAATTTCCTCTAATGGTTCCTCATGCTTCGATAGCTCGAATATAGGTGTTCGTGAAAGAATGGAAGAAAATTAAAACAAGGGATATTTCCTCCCAGATTTGTAAAACAAAAGTCCACTTGAGGCATTCCCTTTTCTAGGAGATCGATGAACTTATGGACATATATGCCAAGTAGTGTTCCACCCTTGTACAATCCTCAAACTATTTGATTTGTAATGCCACGTTTGGGGAATTTTTTATTTTGTTATAAAACTTGTAATCTTATTTAAGGACTGAATTTCACAAGTAGATGGGGGGGAATTTTTAGAGAGAATGCTTAAGGAATATCTAGGAGACATGGATACCTAAAACATAAAAGGGAATTTTGTGGTTTTACTATTTTGTAATGTTTTGCAGATTAATAAAATTGCAGTTATCTCATATTATGTTCCATGGTTATTCATTGAATGTTTTTAATGAATTTCAACTCATCTCCTAATCTGTTTGGCTCACTGATTATCAGATCTCTTTTATTATATGATTGACTCTTGTGTTGATGTTTCTATATAGGAATTGACATATGTAATGTGCATGAAGTAAATGTGTTTGTTTGGTGTACATTAGCCTTTATGCCACTGATGATCGGTTATCAATCTCTGAGTATTGATTTGTGAATTAATATTGTCTCTTGGGGTTGTTACGTATCTCTAATACTTAGGACATAACACTTGCCAATTTTGTTTGATGAGTTAGTATTAATATAGTTGTACGGATTAATCTTGATCAGCATGTTTGCACGTCAAGAAATTATTCTTTTTCATCTGTTGTATTTCGCAACAAGCTTATTCTGAAACATTACCAACCCTGTTTAAGTGTCCTTAAGAAGTTAGTTAGAAATCACTTCTTTCAATTTTTCATTCTCAATTTATCCACATAGCAGATATTTTAGATCTAATAAAACCCCATGCTAGTGGAGGCCTAATATCCATAGGATTTATCTATTTATCGCCTTGTGTTGACTGCCTTGTAGATTTTTCCAGCCACCTACACATTGGTCCCGTCAACATGACCCATGTGGAAAACCTCTTGATTTCTGTGTATAGGGTCGAGTATATGCAGGAAATCCTTCGATTTTCACATATACATGCAACTGTTTGAGAAACAGTCATTTACAAGGCCATGCATACCAATTTTTTAGGTGGAAACTCATCAAACTCTTGTTTTTTTGTTCAGGATGGTATTGGAATGGCATGAACCCGAGCATGAAGATGTGGAAAGGGCCATACAAGGTGAATTGATGGCCCAAAAATATTTGAGGGCATGTGGCTTATATAAGTTTTGGTGTCTTGGTAGCTTAAGGGATAAACCAAGACTACTCTAGATAATGGTGGAATATTGGGATCTGGATACAGAGACCTTCCAAATTGATGGGATGCCCCTTATCCTCGAGGTTGAAAATATTTACTTTATTACTGGACTATACTACCAAGGCGAGGTAGTCAATTTGAGAGCTCATGGGGTTAGAGGTGGCCTCACAATTGAGGGGTACAATGATGTATACTACCTTCCAGACAAAGAAAAGGTTGGAAGTCAGGTCCCAGTGAACTCTATCAAGAAACTTGGCCTCAAGGCCATATTACTAGCACTAGGCAGGATTGCAGGGTTAGCATATCACCATCAGGCTTCCATGCCATTGATATTTTATGTGGTAGAGTGCATGAGGCCCACTATATACAACTAGAGTACCTCGTTGTTGGGTAACATGAAATAAGAGTTGTCGGATTGCAAGCTGGGAAGAATGAGAAACTTTGTTTTTTATAGCATCATGAGTACATTCTTCTTTGAGCACATATCGAGGCTAAGCCCAAGAGTGGAAATCACTCCTCATGGTCCTTGGGATCCAACTCAGCTATGCTGGGAAAATGTGATGCAAAGGCCAGGAGGAGGGGGAGTGGGTATGCCCTACCCTCTCGATTTTTTCCACTAGTGGCGAAGACATATCACAACTATAGACCACTACCAGTATGTAGGGATAGAATTCCGTGGTGATCCAAACATGATTATTCCATAGGGATCTGCATACAATGATATAGGTGACAATCCCAACTCTATTTTGTTTTTGAGTTACTTGATTTTTTTTTGTATTTTTTGATATAATGAAATAAAAAAACATGTTTTGGGTGGTGACACATATTGATACTAGTCATGTAAATGTAGATGTTGGTCCTATATGGACAGACGACTTCCCTTGACATCATCGAAGGGGGAGAGGTGATGATATAGTGGGTGCGGATATAGAGCGTACACTCCAAAAAATCCACACAAAATTTGTCTGTTTGACACACAAGTTGCCTATGGCGCAAGTCGAGGAATTTCTTGAGGTGATGCAGTGACAAGTAGTAGGTGTACCCCACACATGGTTTTGGATATTTAGACAAATAGCTAGGGATTTCATGTGTGTTCATGATCAACACCCTTCTCCACAGGCTTAGAGTCCTATATGTACTTTTTGTATCAACAGTGTAGTATATTTTTGTATCTCGAAAGCCCCATTTTTGTATCATGACATTATGTATTATGACATTGATTTTTGGACTATATTTTTAATGAAAAAATATTATGACGACCAGTTACTTATATTTACATGTATGAATGCAATGTGAATGCTTCATTTTCTGTGTATCAAATTCCAATCTAGTACGTAATTTGCATATGAACCAACAACATGATTGTAGTTCCTTGGAATGTGAATGTATGTAATGTTTTTAAATTTATTTTCTAACAACCTTACTTGCAAAAAAATTCGTAATAAATTTAGATCTCTAATACGATACACACCATTTAATTGTAATACCACTAACTATGAGTCAATATGTATGTCAAGATATAGAATACCATGAGAGATGGCATCGCATAATAACTCAATTACAGCATCGTATTCAACAAGATTGTTTGATGAAGGCCAGAGACATACACCTCCTAAAGACAAAACATGACCCGTAGGTGTATATATCACCCAAGCAACCAAAGCTGAGTTCTGGGTGTGGCGGCTAACACAGTTAGCTTATCCTACACATACCAAAGACTCTGTCGAGATCTGCCACAACAAACAGAAGCAAGTCAACAAAACCAATCACCATAAGAAGGCCAAAACTAAATATTCAACTGTACAATAATTTACAATGTATCAGCCTCGACTAAGAATTATGCATAGTATTTTTTAAGATAGAGCCCATTTCTAGGCTCTTCCAAGGATTTCCCCTCATAATATTCTAGCTCTTAACCCCCTTTCTCTAACATTTAATCCTATAAAAAGATCTAGGATTGTAAATGTTAAATCATTTTGAGATCGAATCATTGCAAGATTGAAACTATGGAACTGTGTTTTGATGCGAAGTTAATATGAGATGATGGAGAATTGAGAGAAACACTGTGTATGTTTACTTCTTCTTACTTTCCCGTTTTCCTGCAATGAGACGTGGATGAGTACTGCATTATGCTGTTTATTTACGAGTGATGCGATGATTTCCTATTATGAATGATGTTATGTTGGTATATATTTTTATGCATTGATTCCTCTATTGTGATCTCAAAATGTCAATATGAGATGATGAATGATTATGGCATGAATCTATGGATGTATGCCTCAATCTGCTAAGTAATGCTGTGATTGTGTGACAATAGATGCACAATCCTCCTTCTTACTGTGAAAACTTGGTTTCGATAGTCCTCCCTTGAACATCTTGGGTGAGATCTCATCTTCTCTCCAGGTGTTGCTGGATAGGGTAAAACCTGTCTGGGTCGGTGCTCAAGGAGATTGTTGTGGTAAGGGTGTCAAGAGAGAGTGAACCCATGTCGATGGATTTGTGTCAAAAAATGGTATCGTTTCTAGGAACATAGTGCATGGAGAAGGAGGACATGTTGTGGCATCCGACGATACCATATATTCAATATTGGTTTGATCAGAAGGCATGGGAATTTGCTGTGTTGCTACCTTTCACACAACTGGGTTACGTGGTAGAAAAATTCAAGCCACTCGGTGTGTCCTTGGGGGCAAGTCTCGAGTCAAAGCTTTCACCTTGTTCTTGAATCCTCCATTGAAGCTAACTCCTAATGAATCCAAGGGGGGTAGACCCTATTAAATTACTAAGTCCAATTACTTAGTGTGATGGTGTTATATTGATTAAGTTGCTTAGGAGTTCTTTGAAATTAACCAGTGGAAACAGAAGATAACAAGATGCATGATTTAAAGAAGAGAAAGCACAGTAATGAAACTCAATATATATATAATCGAAAGAAATGATCAAATAAATCACTAGTGCATTAAATGGAGTCAACAAAGAAAATAATGTGCTTGCATGTGCTTGAAAGAATTTTTTGCAAATGTCTCTTGGTAGATTTTAAATTAATGTGGAATGTGAATGAATTAAACTAGTTGAAAAGGGGACTCCAGATATACTCGAGGGGTACTTGGAGTATGTCCAAAAGTGAACTTTCACAGCTACTCGCAATGTGTTTGTGGGATGGAACGGAGTCTTGGAGACTGTTTTTCATAATGCACCCATCAGGGTGTGACAAATATTGATGCCTCGAGGTCACTTTACAGTTGTTCCCACTCCTTTGGGTATTTTTCCACCGCTTCTAGTTTGTTCGAGGCGTTGAATATTTGCCTGATGGTTTGTCGATTTGGGAGGTGAATACTAATTAATATAGTGACTCAAGTGATTTTGAATTTAGCTTGACTGATCAGATGAACCACAGCCAAGTACAGAGCATACACACTGGAGACTTTGTTATTTTTAGAAAATTTTAAAAAGGGTGTTCTTATTAAAAAGAAAACCCTCCAGTAACCTCTTTCGGTCCAAGTGGACATCAATTGGGGAATCAAGGAGGGTTTGATTTTATTGTCATTATTAGAACAATTAGTGATAGTAGATGAAGCATAAACAAATAATCAAATCACAATTTTCTAATTAGACTACCACAACCCTTTCTTCACCTTTCGGCTCAAAGGAGGCTCGTGGGGTAAGTATTAAAACTACTTTGAAACCACTAGATATGGAATATGACAATGACTATAATTCAAATTATACTACCCTTGCAGATTATAACTACACTAGATTGAAAAAAGATGGAAAAATGTAAAAAATGACACGGATGCGAATCCCCCCAGAGGGGATGGTGAATAGGCTCGAAAGAGCCTATTCGAAGATACTTTTATTTTTATTAGAAGAAATTAAAATATCAGAAAACTTAAATTAATCCACTTTCTCCTTATATGGAATGAGACCAAAGGTTTACAAATTGTGAAATTTTGAAATTTTGGGAAGACGAAAACGCCCTGGGGGGTTTCGAATGGTCCAAAAATGATTTCCGGACAGAACATCCTCCTATTTTCTATTATACCTGATAAAAACCAGAAATATTATCACAATTAAATATTCCCAAAATTAATTTGAAAATACTTTTGGATGAACACACTTTTTACCCAAAAATTCTAAGTTAAAACTAGTTTTTAAAGAAGCAGAAAAAGAACAAGGGAAAGCAAGCTTTCCTTGGGATATTGGCCTTATTTTGGGGAATCCAATATGAAGCACTTCAATCTCTAAATATAAATTTTTATATTCTAAGGAAACAACCATGCATTCAACAAGCTTTAGATCTACTTTCACAGCCTTGAAAAATGACAATTTTCCCTAAAACTAGATCTAGAATGCTTGTAAAATTTCTATAGGAATGAGATATAGTTTATGAGATTTAATGAAGAAATATCTATGTAAAATGAATTCTGAAATTGATATATCTAAACAATTTTAAAGCTGCAAAACAAGTAACCAGACTGATTTTAAAAAAACTTGAAGGAGGAAGAGGAAAAGAAGAGCGCTCGTTGCTGGAATGGATCTACAAAAAAGACTAGTTAGTGGAATGTAGAGGGACAATTCATTCACAAAAAAATCATATTTTGAATGGATTCAAGCTATATCCACAGCTCATCCAACCCCTGCTACCTAAAAACTAACAAACAATCCTGCACAAAAACCTTATGAGATCTGGATAGAGATATATGAAAAAAGAGAGGGATTACATGCAAATAAACTTATTTAAACATGTATAACTTGAATATTCAAACATATATGCTATGAGATATTGAAAAAAAAGAAAGCGTACTTTCCCAACTATACTCCTATAGATTCAACTGAATCATTCAAGCCAGACAAGCTTCAGATGCAAAAATTGAGAGAAAGACATCGATAATAACAAAAGCTGCAAGACAATGTTAATTCCACACACATAAGCGCATTACACCATTTTGGCCTCTAAATCTCCACTTTATTCCAATAGCAAAAGATATTACATAGTATTACAACAAAAATATCTCCTTAATCCAAATATAGCTCACTCGGAAAGGAGGCAGCCATGCTTTATTTATACAAAAAATTGAAATCCCAGCCCAGAGGGAGCACACATCCCAAGGAGACAGACAACTGCAACTGAAGGAGAGTCCATCAATTCCAGATATGAAGCTAAAATAAGCTTCCACTAAGTCTAACTATCGATTGGAGGGCTAATTGAACTGACACATCAACCTGCTGACTGAATCATCAACCATAGAGCTCCCAGAAGAGCCCACATGTGTGGAGGAGAGAGAGAGGGTGCAATTCCTCATAAAGGAGGATGAAATTCAACTCTGGATCTGCCATGATTAGCTCCTTCAGTTAAGGAATTGCAATATCTGGTTAATTTGGTGCTGATGAGACTAATTTCAATCAAATCAGTTGAGAATCCATTGATCTAGGATTTTGGATTTGCTCCATTATTCATCAATTAAAATAATCAATAATTGATTTTTTGAGGCTTTCTAACCTGAGTGATGAAAAATCACTCAAAACCTGGAAATAGTGAGTCTATGGATTTACATGGTTCTCTTAGCTTTCCAATGAGCACCTCCATGACTGAAACAGATTATTGAGCCCACTTTTATTACAAAACCAATTTTTCCAACTAGACTATTAAAAAATAGCCTAAGTTTTTGTGGAAAAAATAAAATAAAAAAAACTTAAAAAATTTAAAAAAAAATTTTAAAACCTAGGGGGACTTAGACATGTTCATATGACTCAACCATGATGCCTATAATGTTTATACATTGAAACATAGACTCTAATAACATCAATAGGCCTAAATTCCAAGCCAACCACCCCAACTTTGGAGGTATTGAGTGAAAAACTCAGAAATTATAAGTCATTTATTCAACAACCAATAATAACCAAGGGAAAGAACACCCTAGGCTGATCGGATTGACAAATAAAGTTAAAGAGACCAAGTATTTTATAGACACTATCATGCTAGAACATTTTATTACAACTCCCCCATGGGGTATGAACATGTGATATAGTACAACAAGCACTTCCCATAAGCAATTCGGAAGGTATTCTGAAGTCCGAACAAATCATCTTTGTCTGGTTCACTAGGTGTTGTTCAGGATTAATCACCCTTGTAACCTAGGGTATGGGGTTACCAACTTACTACTAACCTTGTAGACAACCAGCTTTACCAGAGAATAGAAAGTGAATAGGAAGAAATTCTTGACTTACCCGATTATCGACGATTGATGCAAGCTTGATCTTCTCCCACTCCTATTCTCTCCAAAGCTTCCAGGGATGCACCTCTTTCACCTATAAAGGAAAAATTCTCCAAGAAATAGCTCATGCATGTATATATAATAGGTTAGATAAACAATATGTCAAATACATAATCAAATATATTCATTAACCATGATACATGAAAGATACTCAACAAAATGTTGGAAGAAGATTTCTCTTTATTAACAATCAGTGAATGAGATAAGAGTACAACCCAGCTTCTGAGACAAGGAGTCCTCTACAACCAAAGGACTTTGATTTCTTCTTCTCCAAGACTTCTGAAGATATACCACTAGCATAACTTTGCTCTCCAATATTGATTGATTAATGCCCTCCCTAAGGCCTCTATTTATACTTTGGGAAATAGAGTAATTTCTAAGGTTGGGGTGGTTGAAATAGTTAGGATAGTTAATGATTAGGGCCCAACTAATATCCATTAATCATGTTTTATATTTTTTAAGTTCAAACTGAGGTGTACATGACTATTAATATAGGAAACCCGCAGATGACATGCGAGTTGCTGAAAGGAAACCTGTGTACGTTGATGTACGCGAGATGCAATGCAGATAGTCGCATACGGTATACGAGTTGAAATGGAGATAGTCGCATACACAACTCAACACTTAGAAAAATTATGTACCAAGATGGTTTAAAGGTAAATGCATCCCAAGACATGCCCATCTATAGTGTTTTGGCAAACTTCAATCCTAATTTGTCCTTTTGTGTACCAACATGAGGAATGTTTGCACTCGAACAGAGAAGTGCCATTTGGGTTGATAACAAATGCCCCCTAATGTGTGAGGTCAAAGGGAAATGATGGCTGAAATACATTATAATCATTATCTTGGAGAACTCATAATTCCAATGGAGCAGAGGAAGTACTTGAAAAAATATATATTAATGTCATATACAAAGTCATATCTGAGGATGCCATGTTCAATATACTCGAACACTAGTTCCTTTACAATATTTGAGTACATCATATGATATGGGTTCAAGACCACGTATATTACAAAGGTGGATCAAAGCCACAATATACAATAATGATGAGTCTTCAAATATCTGGAAGCTATGTAAGTGATCACAACATAATCTTGCACAACTTAGGACATAGATATGAACCTAAGGTATTCATCAAAAATCAAAAGAACCAGTACAATCTAGGCCATGTGAATAGGTGTTATTGAAGTCAAACATTGACAGGATGCAACAAATTTTCAACCAATAGGTGATAATCGACAACTGAAGCAAAGGAAATCACCAATAATGAAAGTGAATCCTAAGGTATGATCATAAAAAACTCTAGGTCTTCATCTTCAGCAAGTGCCGATGAGAAACCATACTGTGATGAGGAAGGAAATAGATCCTCCAACGGATCACAAGAGTGAGTAGGAGCTGGGTAAAGGAAGGGATACACAAGTAATAACAGATAGGACAATGATGGAATCAGGATACAGATCAGATGGAGAGATAAATCCTTGAACAGTGGGCACAACACAAAGATGACCCAAGATAGCTTTTGACTTTGCAGATAGTACAACTAGACTTATCTATCATGTAGGAGACATGATCAGATTCCCCAAGTATAACTGATAAGAGGAGGAGTAAGAAACTCGAAGTGATAGCTGAACTGAAAGTGAACATTAAGACATGAGTATTGGAAAAAACATAGAGTACTATGTTCAAGGAAGACATGCTGCCACCAACTAAGAACCAAAAGAAAACTTCTTCCTTATCTTTCCTGTGAAATTTTAACGAGTCCAGGAAAGTCAACTCAAGTCTCTCTTCATTTTTTGACAAGCTTGAAGAGAAGAGGGAATAATGCTTGATAGTGTCACTAATTCACAGATTTTATGATCCTGAACTAGTACATGCTCACTTGGAGTTTTCATGTTTAGAGAGTCTAAAGAATCTGAAGAAGACTGCAGGGGGGTCCTTTTTCATCCAATTTAGTCTCCTGAGGCCAAAAAAGTATAAAACATACCACAGAAGAACTCTCTTGACTTTCGTAGAAGAAAATGTGAAGCTTTTTCATACTTAGTCAAGGAGGTTCAAAAAAGGTTAAATTACCACCTACCCAACGCTCCTTCAAGAGCATCATATAGCTTGAGTTTTACGAGAGCGAAGGAAAGCAAGATCACTCAGAAAGATCCATTTGAGTGCAAGAAATGGGGCTTACAACAAACTCTATGTTTTGTTATTGGTGTTTAATGAGCATGACAAAGACATAAAGTACAGTCAAAATATTTTTCATGTTTAGGTCCAGAGCATGAAAAAGAGAAAACTGAGCTCATACTGGGTGTTGCTTTTCCATAAATTTAGTTCCCCAAGTCCAGAAAAGTGATGAACCTACACTTGAGAATACTCTTCTCAATTCTGCAGAAAAGAGAGTGATCATTTCTCATATTATTCCACATGGTCCGAGAAATAGATAACCTACCACCAATGTGGATTCCCATTCACATATTCTTAACGAGCTTGAATGGACAAGTTTACTCAACAGTCAAGTCTATTTTGAGGAGTTAGACCTGGGCCTAAAGAAACTCCATACATGTGGGGAGTCTTATAAAAGGATAACTTGTGAAAAGAGACCAAAATGAGGCTCAATTTGGTGTGAAAAATAGCTAAGAAGACTCCCCTGAACCTATGACAACTGTAGCATGAGTATAGAAAGACAACAAGTGGGTTCTAAATGAGGATACTCATGTGAGGACAGTCCTATCCACGGAAGAACAATGGCATAAAAGAGGTACTAATGGTTAAAATACCATATTCCATGGTCAAAGTGGTAATGCTAGGATTAATATGGATTATGTATGAATGAAAAATGCATGTGAATGACCAAAAACCATCCTATATGAGTGAAAAAACAACTTTAAACGACCATAGACCTGTCACATTGAAGAAAAGGATATGGTATTAGTTTGATTTTTATATAAAAAATATGAACTATAGGAAAAAACCCACTTTTAAAATAATGTTTCTATAAATAGTTCAAAATAGAAATCAAAACTCACCATTTGATTTTTTACCCAAAATAGACAAGTTTTACCTCTACCTTTGATTGCTCGTTGAGGACAACTCGGTGGACAATTATCGAAACCGAAAGTGCCAGGTAAAACTACACTCCATGCTCTTTCATTTGATCAAATAAAATTTCAATTTTTGGCTAAATTTTCATGTTTTCCAACGTTCTCAAAGCAGGAACATTGTTTACGTGGGTATGGTATATCAACAGTCGCTTACACACGGGTTTCCCGAAGGCTAGTTGCGTACAATATGCTATTTGTCCAAAGGACAGTCACGTACACTGCGCGAGGTAGGAAAAATCTATGTAGGGCCAAAAAATAAAATTTTTATATGAATTTAATGGTTGATAAATGGCTTGTTATCAGATTGAAATATGGTGCTTGAGTGGAGGGAGAGGGAGCATGAAGACATGGACCAAGAAGCTCTACAAGATGCTCCCACGGTGAATGCTTTGTGGCAAAGTTGGTTTTTAAGATTCTTCTGTACCTCACCTATGTGATCAAATGTTCTCCTACTAGAGTTTTTGATAAACAATCATGATCTTGGTATGTTTGACCTACAAGGTGAGTTTCTATAGGTTACCTAAAAATATGTCTACTTTATCTCTGGATTATCACGACGGGGAGCTTCGGTTAACTTAGAAGGTACCGGCAGAGGTGGTGACCTTCTAAGTGTACATAACTACATAGATATATACTACACGCTTGGTACTCAAAATAGGGGTAGTTGCATCCCTATTGTTCATATTCACAGCTTGCCATTACAAGTATTGGTGAGTACTATAGTGAGGGTTGCAGGGTCATCATCACTTCACCTTGCAACTCGGAACCAAATGAGACTTGTAGTGGATTTTCTACAGGGAGCTCTATATTACTGGTATTCGGGAGTAATCCCGATAATGAGGAAGCATATCTCTGACTGTAAAAGAGGCCGATGGAAAATTTTGGTTATTCTAGCATATTGTTGGCCCTTTTCTTTGAGAGGGTGCCTAGTTTAAGTCCTGTAGTACCATTACTAGTTCGTTCTCCTCGTTAGCCTAGATTGAGTAGTTAAAGAGAAATCTTTCTCTGCTAGGTAGGAAGTGGATTGGTTCAGAGCGTATACAACAACGAATTCTGCTTTTGGTGGGAGCGACAGGTACCAACACTGGAGTAGTTTCCATATGATGGACTATATTTTTGAGGTGACATTGACCTTGTCCTCCCTCTTGGAGGAGCATGGGGAGAGTCAGGTAAAGTTTGTTTTCAAGTTTTCAAATTTTTATGAATTTTTAATCATAAAGATATATACATATGTATAAGAGTTTTTAATCCTTTGAAATGTTAAAATGCAGATATTGGACTAGTCCGCCCTCCTGGGCATCCACGCATGTATGTGCATCCTATGGTGGGAGAAGACTAGGGTTCGATTATTTTTCTTGAGGGAATGCTGGCTAGGCTTACCCAAAGAGTACCTACATTACGCATTGAGCATATCCCTACCGCTATGCAAGAGCTAGTGGTTGGTATACCACCTATTTGGATACGCCTTATGAGGCGAGTAGCTAAAGTATTACTTGTATATATCGATGTCGTTGAGGCTGCAGCAGCCGAGGAGGCTGAAGAAGCCCGAGAGCAGAGTGATCAGGATGATCAAGGGGACCAGGGTGGTCAAGTTTAGACCTATGTGCATTTTATGGACTTTGATCCATGTTTTGTATATTTTTTGTATATTATACAATTCTGACTGGATCTAAGGATCAGAAACTTGACCTATCTATATGGACAGGTATTCACACACACACACACACACACACACACATATATATATATATTTGGTTTTATTTACATGTGTTTTGTAATGTGTTTGTTGTATATTTTTATGCAAAATGTGTTAAGTGCCAGTCCAAGATATAATTAGCATATGCATTAGTTAATGAATTTTGATTTCTTGGAATATGATTGAATGTGATAAACTCAAAATTTATTTCCAATAACCTAACTTGCATAAACTTATGTAGTAAAATAGGGTTATGCACCTGATAAGCTCGATTGAGCTGGGAAAACACCAGTTGAGAGTCAACTCGGACTTCCAGTTGAGTGATACCACATGACAAAGCATCCCATAAAAGCTTAATGACATCCCTGTATTCGGCCACATTATTGGTAGCAGCACCTAACCAGGCACCTCCAGAGGCAACTAGTTGTCCTGAGGGTGAGTAAATGACCCACGCACCTGAAGCCAGGTTACAAGTGTGGTGACTGGCACCATCAGCGAAACCTACAAACCACTAGAAATAAATCTGTAACAACCAACAGATGGTATACAAACACAAACTGATGAACTATTGTACATAAAATACATAGAATACAAATACAGGAAAAAGCGTTAAGCCTAAGCATAGTACTTTTTCAAGTAGAGCCCATTTCTAGGCTTAGACATCTATTCCCTTCGAAATATGTCAATTCATATGCACGTTTCTTCAACACCTTTGACACGACATAAGGTCCTAACCGCATAGACCTAAATTTTCCTACCCCGAGGGGTTTTTTGTCCTGATCCTATAGCAAGACAAGCTCCCCTTTAGAAAAATATGAGGTTTGACTGATTTATCGTATTGGTTTCTTACCCTATTTTTATGGGCCTCATTAGCTGTCAGCACATCTCTATGCTACTCATATAGGTGTTCTAAATGTAATAAACATTCTTCCAGCTCAGTTGTATCAGGTAACACATGAATAGCAATATTTAAGGATGGGACTTCGCATTTGACCGGGGTGACTGCTTCCACTTCGTGAACGAGTTGGAAAGGAGAAAACCCTGTAATAGTTTTCACATTGGTATGATATGCCCAAAGTGCATGGTACAACATGATGTGCCAATTGGAACGGGCTGCATTAATAGTGCGTTTGAGAATAGTCTTCAAGGTTTTATTTACAGCCTCAACTTGACCATTTTCTTGAGGATAGAAAGAAGATGAATGTTATTGTCTAAACCCTAGCATAGTGGTCAGTTCAGTCATCATACTATTTTGGAAATGACTACCATGTTCAGTGACAATCTCTTTAGGGATATCGAATCGTGTGATAATTTGTTTGAAAACAAAAAAAGATGCAATTTCCCCGTCATCTTTATAGGTGGAAATTGCCTCTGCACACTTCATGAAATAATATACTGCGACAATGATATGTTTGTGCCCCCCAACTGATACTGGGTTGCACGTCACGTAATATATCCCCCACTTCATGAAGGGGGCCACTGAGATAACGGGAAATAATGGAGCAAGATGCGACCGCATCTTTTTGGTGTAAAGCTGACAAGGTTGACATCTCTTCATGGCTTCCACACAATCTTTAAAGATCGTGGGCCAGAAATAATCGGCATGTAACATCTTCTGGGCCATTGCTAACCTAGATAAATGACCCCCACATGCTCCACTATGGGAATCGTTTAGGACAGTATCTACTTCTTCATGGGTAGCACATCGATGCAAAATAGAATCTACCCCCCTACGATATAAGGTATATCCAATAATGAGGTAGTTCTTGGCATGGACGCATAGTTTACATCGTTCTTCTCATGAGAAGGCTATAGGGTACTTCAAAGTCTAGAGATAGACAATTATATCTCCGTACCAGGGATCAGAGGTGGAAATAAAAAAGATATGCTCATCTGGGAATGAGTCTTCTTCAATGGCTACATCTTCATCTACTAGAAATTCTATGAGGAGCTCAACAAAAACTAAGGATTTTGTGGATTTTGTGGATTGGAGATATAAGTCAAACTCCTGAATAATGACTATCTATTTATTGAATTTTCCTCCAACTATTCATCGAGACAAAACATATTGGAAAGGATTAACATCTTCCACTACCGTCATGGTCCTTAGTAAGATGTAGTGAAACAACCTCTGAATAGCATACACAGCTGCCAAGGCCAACTTCTCGACGTGGGAATACTTAAGTTCAGGGCCAGCTAAAGCATGGCTGAGATAGTAGATGACATGCTCCTGGAGCTTATCGTCCTCCTAGACTAGTACTACCCCTATGGTCGACTTTGATGTGGCCAGATACAATATAAAATCATGAGAGTAATCTGGCAGGCACAATAATTGTGCCGACGACAAAGATTTCTTTAATTCCTCGAATGCAAGTTGTGCGATTTCATCCCATACAAATGGGGTGTCCTATTTCAATAGGCACATGAAAAATTTAGTAATCTTGGCATAATTTACAATAAAATGTCGAAGAAAGTTGGACTTCCCCTGCAGGATTTGAAGCTGCCTGATAGAACGAGGAGGAGGCAGATTTACGATGGCCTAAACATTCAAAGGATCCACTTGAATGCCTTTGTTGGAAACAATGAATCTGAGCAGTCTCCCTGAATCGACATAGAAAATGCACTTCTGGGGATTCAAGCAAATTTTGTAGTATCTACATCATTCAAAAATAAAATGCAAGTGATCTAGGTGATTGATCCTCTTATGAGAATGTGCTGGCAGATCATCAAGGTAGGGTTCGACAATGGATTTAATGTCATGAAAGGAAAATTGCATTTCCCACTGAAAGGTTTCCCCTACATTTTTCAATCCAAAGGGAATTTTCTTGTATGTGAAGGTACCCCAAGGACAAATAAAAGTGGTTTTATGTTGGTCTTCTGATTTAATTTGGATTTGATTATACCCGAAGAAACCATCCATAAACGAAAAGACTTCACTTCCTGCACATGCATCAATAATTTGATCAATAAATGGCGTGGGGTAGTTGTCCTTGGGACAATATTTGTTTAGATCTTGAAAGTAAGTAAAAACACATATATTCCCTTGCTTTTTGTCAACAGGAGCAGGGTTGGATACCCATTCTGTCAAAGCTATGGGGTAAATGAAACCGGATTTCAGCAGTTTCTCAACTTCAACCTTAACCGCTGTCACTTTACGGAGGTTGAAAGGTCTCAACTTTTGTCGAACGAGTCTAGCATCATGGTAAGTTTGGATTTCATGCTTGAATATTGATGGATATATTCCTAGAATCTCCTCATATGACCAGGAAAATACGTCGCGGAATTCCTTAAGCAAGGTAGGATAGATTGCAATCTCCTCCGGAGAGCAGTTCACGCTGATGTGTACATTTTCCACAACATTTGATTTTGCAGAGATGTTGATCGAAATCGTAGTGAAAATGTTTGCCATATTCGCCTCAGCAAATATTACTTCCATTAGTAAGGGATTAATAGGTGTATCAACATCACCTGCTAGTCTCATATGGAACTCCTGGTTCTCGATCCTGCTTAACTTTGGAAGAAAATAGGATCGATGGTGAAGATCTTCGCAGATCTTATCTCGTCTGCACATAGCTTCCATAATGGCTTCATCTGAAGGTAAAACCATATATAAGCAATCTCTAGAATGCAAAGACTTCTCTACCTAAGCAAGCATATAGGATTATTTTGGCTCCTCTGAGACTATGAGAGGGACCGAAATGGGATCAACAATGGTATGAACGATAGATTGATAAGCTAATTCCACTATCCATAAGGGCACTTCAGGTTCATGGTGGGAAGGAAGAACCCAAGGATCTGTTCTATCAACAACTTTTTCTATAGACTTCCCTACACTAGTAGAACCTATATAATTAATCGGAGCTGGAATATCAAATGTTCCCATCAATGATGCATACATTCCATCCCCTAAGCTTTCTAAAGTAGGTTTAACCTGATCAAACAATGGTATGGTGGACTCATTAGTTTCCATGCAGCCTTTTCAAGTAAAACTGAGTTGGTCTATAGTAACCAACTTCCCTTCGTGTGGAAACACTACCACCCAAAATATGGCTGATGCAATAGCTGACATGGCGTAAGTACAACTTCTCCCCAAGAGTAAGTTATAATTCAAAGGTGCATCAATCACCTCTACCTCAATAGACACTACTTTCCCTACCAACTTAATTTTGAAAGGCAGTAGGATACCATGTGGACGAAATGACCTTCCGTCGAAAGTAGTAAGTAGGGTGTTCGATGGAACCAGCTCTGGAGATCCAAGAGCTTTTGGACAAGATAGGGACATGACACATGTAGAAGCACCCTCGTCAACAACTTCCCTTCCAATGGTTTTTCCACCATGGATGACATCTATCGATAAGGATACATGATATGGTAGGTGAATTTGACATCAGACAAATTAAACTTCACCAAGAGGCTCTATGAGTCCATACTGCCTAAGGCTACTAAGAGTGCATCTCGCTGGGCGGGACAACTCTATAACAACTCTAAAGATGACATCACACAAGGAGTCTAGGATAAATCCTCAACTACAGATTAGTTTGCTGCAACCCTAGCATTAGGATTGTGCAAGTTTTTCTTGAAGACACCTTTCGGTATATTGGGCATAGGTTCGGCAGGCTTATTAATCGTGAGAGGGTTGGAAGTTTCACCTATTGAATTAGCCTTCTCTGAGGCCTCTATTACATAGTTCTTATTCCTAGTATGGAGTAAAGTCTGGAATCAAACCATGTTGATATAATTGGGGTCAGGAGAATTTGGGGTGCCCCCTGCTACATTTGAAGCCGAAGCAAAATTTTGTCCTTGGGGACAAGGATCCTCCAAGACAGCTGGTTGTTGGCCTTTTAACATCTTTTGAGCTTGTTCCATAAGGGGACATAGATGGGTCAGGTGATCTTCATGGCACAACTTACATGTGAATTTCACCTTCTTCTTTTCTTTTCTTCCCCCATCAGCATTGTTTGTGGGTTTTTTCTTGTTTCGGTTTCCCTCACCCTTTTTTCCTTTCTTATTTTCCCACTAGGCTGCTGATTGCCCTTCTGAGAGGATTGTGCAAAAACATTTGCATTTTGGGGTGAGGGGGCAGCCTTTGCTGCCTCCACCATAGAATATTTGATAGACAACTCATGGATTTGTTTATCCAAAGACTCTATAGTGGGAGATTTTACAGAACCAACCACACCATCGGCATGGGGTCCAGGATTAGGTTTCTCTACATTGTGGGTTGTCCTCGGTGCCTCAGGGATGATTTCATATAAAATCCTAGATTGAGAATATATCAAATCTAGCTGCTAGGCCCTGAGGATAACCTCTTCCTCATTGGTCACTCCCAAAGTAGACACATCCTGAGATATATATGGCAATAAGGATTTAAGGAACCATTCTAATAAGAACTCAGGAGGAATAGTGGCTTTGATAAGGCTCTTCCATCTTCTCCACTCTTGGATGTTGTTACAGCTGATTTTACCACACATGGTGAATCACATTTTTATGGCCTTCCCTGTCCCTCTGCAAACTCCTTTGACCCCATGGACCATTTTTGTACCTTTGATGTTTCCAAGATCATCCCTAAAAACATGCGAAAATTGCCATACACAACTTTTAATCCCTTTCTTGCGTATATACGTGGATTTGAACCTTAAACCCACATACATCGGGATGTGTGCAAAAGGCCAAATTCTTTTGGAGTTTCCCTTGATGTGGATCTGACTCACTTGTCTCCTGGACTTCCATATTCCTTGAGATCACTCGGATTCAACCTTTCATTACCCCATTGAAGAGCTATATAAGGAACCCTTTGGATACATTGAAGGCACGAGGAATCAAAGAGCAAGAAAAATATAGTCCATTGTTGTCGGAGCTTATACTTGAGTATGCATCCCTTTGTCCCTTGGAGCACTTTTGTGTTCTTCCTAAGCTTGGATTTTTCTTGTGAGATTGCTATCGAGAGATGGAGGATTGAAGTGGTGGAGGCCCAAGTGGAGGACTTAGTTTCTCTAATTCGCAGACGTGCTAACAGAGGTTGTCTCTATTGTAATCTCTATTTTATATTAATAGAAATATCTTTTCCTGTCCAATAATGTGTATTTGAATGAATATTTGATCCATGGATGATTCCAAATGCTTATATGTTATTGATTATATATGCTAGAGTAGGTCTAACACAATTATATATAGCATGATTGTCTTGTTTATTGAATGTTGAGGAAGCAATTTATCAATTCAAGCTGGAGTTGGAAAGCTCAACGGGGATCTACATCAACAGTCCAGAATAAGGTACGAATCAAGATCCTTTAGTGTTAGATATTTGGTTTCTCTTGCGTATAGGAAAAGATTGATTTCTGGAGTCAAGTTGTCTGTTGTGGTACCCTAAGCCATAGGAATTTCTCTCCATAATAGAATTGGTGACTTCACTAGAGAGTTCCTAGTAGTTGTCCTTTGGGGGTTTTTATTGGCATTCAATGTTCTTGAATTGCTCTGATTTCTCTGTTTCTGAGTCGGGTCTGGGGGCATGTTTTCCTGGTAGTGTCTGATAGGTGTGAATTTTGTCTCAGCTTATCTGTTTGCCTTCATTTTTATCTCTTTTTCTTCTTGTACGTGAGTTTTTGCCTCAAAGTCATGTGTACATGCGGTTTTTCCTGGGATATCCGCGTACATACGAGGGTTTTCTGCATACAGTCGCATATGCCGTGAGTTTTTCCTTTTAGAGGAAGATTGAGTGTTTTTGGGTGAGTTTTGATGATTGTTGAGTCTCCTTTGATGCTTCTAGAGTCTGTATACACCTCTGTTTCTAACCAGAGACACCTTTTAGGATAAATGTTTTTAGAATGTTCTTGTCATTGCATTTTTTATTTTTTATTTTTGGATTAGTGCATTAGATCTCTTTTACCTTAGTGCTTTGTGTGAGTTATATTTAATTGTGCTTGCAGAGTTTGGGGGTGTTATATTCATTCTTTTGTTTTATTATCTCATTTTTATTCAAAAAATACAAAAATATTTGGTTTTTTGCATCATTGCACTTTGCATTTTGCATGGTACTTGCACTAGATTTGCTTAGAGAAGTATTAGTCAGGATTTCATATAGGAATGACTACATTTGTCATTTGAAGAAAATTTTGCATTTCACGTAGTAGCATGCCTTGTTTTTCATTCAACACAATGCATTTGCATTGATTGTTAGGTGTGCATTTGCTTCATGTTGCATCATAACACCATTGGTTGCATGGTCATATACCTTTTTTGAGTAATAAAGCCAAATAAAATAAACGCTTAATTAAAATGGATTACACTATTTTCTTTGATAGGGTACACTGACAAGATTAGGTTTTAGAGTCTTGGAATAGTTCATTGTGAGTAAATTCTCTAAGACCACTAAACAACAAGATGTATGTGTCTGTCCAGGTGAGAGTGTGAAATTCCTTGGTATAATTAGTGTTTTTCAGGATCTTCCTCTTACAAGGGAGTTAAGCACAAGGTATTGTGAGTGGTTATTGATTGGGATGACCCCTAGTCATAACTGAGTAGCACCAGAGATATTTCTAGGATTGTATTCATATCTGGGGGCTCTTTCGAGAATTTCGAGCTTTGCTACCCTGCCCTTATGGTAAATCCCACCTATGAATGTCCACCTAAGCATTGATTATATTGAGGTGACCTTAGTTTCCTTACCTAGGTTATCGAGGGGGTACTTTGCAGGGGTTATTTTGCAGGTGTCTCGGCCAGGTTGTGGTAGGACAGCATAGTCGCTATACACATTGAAGCTAAGGGCCACAATAATTGGTTATGAACCTCTGCTTATTGTGTATGGGAGTCTCAAGCCTCTCCTATGAGAGACATACCTGCTTCATTCAGGAGCTCACATATTCTACCCTTGTTTGCTTATGATTGGCTTTAGATTATATTGGTGTATGCTCTATGCACGCTATATTTCTTAGGGTTTGCATAATTAGAAGATTCTTTTTCATTTTTTGAGTCATTGTGGATTCAAGTGCGGCACCTCACTATTCTCATCATTTAGCAAGAATTCCACCTTCTACATCTCCTCCTCCTTTGGGAGAGAGAAACGGACGGTCCAAGCGGACTACTTCTCACATTGATTCACAAATGATGGGAGATCATGAAGATGAAATTCCTAAGTTGTCTGCTCCACCTCAAGAGGTTGGGGAAGAAGGTCCTATTCCTGTATATGATCCTTCACCTGATATACCTACACACTCTAGGTTCGATCCTTCACATGATATACCTACGCACTCAAGGTATGATCCCTCATTCATAGGTCACTGGTATTGGATGTCGGGCGATGAGACTCATCATGAACCTATGAGCACTAGTTATGTTAGTTATGGCATGACTGGTATCTCTACACATGATCCAGCACATCATGCCGAGTTAGAGTTTGATCCTAGCACTATGGCTGGGGGCATTCCCATTCCTTTCCATGCGGAGAGATTTGGGAGCATGAGTCACATTGCACCATTTATCCCAGTGGTGGAGGATACATCACACGTTCATCCTAGACCTGGTGTTAGTAGTCCTATTACGATACCAGAACCAAGATGAGTGATGGTAGGGAATACCACTTACATAGTTTCACATGTCCCTTTGTCCTCTATTCCTAGTTCTTTGAATTCTATTCCTCCCCCTCATTCACATGGTTCTTCAGGCTGGAATGTACAAGTCATGTGTGTACTGTTGCTACTCATTGTTGGAGTAGGGTCCTGCAGCTACAGGAAAAGATGCTATATCGAAAGAAGAAGTCAAAAGAAGATAGTACCTGAGCGACCGATAAGAGAGAGCTCAACCACTACACTTAAGGCAGCGGTGAAGACAGGAGGGATCAGCCACCCTCATAAAGGAAAAGGAGCAACGGGTCCAGGTATTGAAGACAAACGACAGCATGAAGCGGCACCCATACCCATGATCAGTGCCAGGAAGCATGGAAGACTGCAGGAAGCTATGGTGTGACGGTAAGCGGCAACCCATAGTACAGACACGTCGACTGTCACAGTTAGGGTTTTTGGGTTACTGTTGGGAAAGGCCCACAGTTTTGTAATGGAAAAAACTTCGGGCCATCTATATAAGAATGTATTTTGTAATGTAAAAGGTTAGATAGTGATACAATTGGGTAGTTGCTTAGACAGTCAGTCATAAGGGAGCTTCTGAGTCAATTAGCTAGCCAAATGTCTCTAGAGTCTCAGTATTGTAAGAGTTAAGCTCTGGCTCTGTTATTCAGTCTGTAGTTATCTTATTGTAACCAGTAGTTGGCTCTAAGAGCATGTATGTAACAATTCGCAGGGATTGAGAGAGAGAGAGACAGGAGGAGTATATTGTAAGAAGGAAATATAAAAAGGAGAAGAGATCTAAGAGAGAAGGGCTCCCGGTTGTGTGTGTGGAGTTTCCCAGAAGATCTCAGGCTGCATAGTAGGTTGCAGCGGAACTATGTTTACCCTCTCAAGACATAATATAAAAACCAGTTCCTGTGGACGTAGCTTCCCCCCTGGAGGTGAACCACATAAAATCCGTGTGTTGTGCGACTATTTCATGTGTTTGTACTTTACTTATGTGTTATCTGTTACCTGTTACATGAATGTTGCTTATCAGTGATGAATGTATGTATGTTATGCTTCAGTTATAGCACATAGAAGGTTAACCGCAAGTTGAATGTATCAAGTAGCCTGTATATGAGTTTATCAGTGCTTGGTTCATGTTAGTTGATAGTTATTGCATTAAGTGACTCTGGTATATGAGTTTCGCGAGTTCAGTAGAGTTGATGTTAAGCATATTAGACTATAGGAGTCTAAGTGAGGCTATTTAGCTTAACTAGTATACTAAAAGAGGAGCCTTTGGACCATGAGAGCCATATTGAAGTCTTACCATAAAGGATAGCGCAGTATAGAAAGGCGATATCGCACCGTCGGAGGAATCGTGGTGTGAGAAATCGTAGTATAAGAGGGTAGCCAAGGAGATAGTTTGCGCATTGCTCCAGAGGAAGCGATGTGATAAGAGACCACTCCCTCCCAGGGCCAGCGAGTAAGAAAGGTCCTCATCACACAGAGAGAGATCCCATGGGCTAAGAAGAGCCACGAACCGATAGGATGCTATAGAACCCGGTTGAGGACACTTGAATCTTCAGCCACCCCATATAAGATCACTTCGGGTGAGACTTCAGGCTGCTCTGCAGTCTGTCACCGAAAGGGCCAGTGAGCTAGGGGTTTTGTTGGTACATAACAAGTAAACTCGGGTCTGCCCCAGACAGAGAGAACCAAAAAATGGTTCCATTTCCGGCTTTGAAAACATTGACGAGATAATGTTCTATTGGCATCCTACTAAAGAAGAACTCAACCATTGGGTTGATTCTAAGGAGAAAGAATTTGCTAAAAAAGAAAACAAGAGTCCTAGACTTAGTACAAAGGACTGGTTACAAAAACATATCTTCACTGATCTACATATGATATTTTTTGCGACCTATGCAAATGAGTTGTATGACTGGTTATCAAAGTTGATTGATTAGAACATATTCAAGAAGAAAAGGAACATTGTATGGACACCGGAGCTGATTCAGACCGTGAAGAGTATAGATAATCCCATTTCACGGGCAGTATACTTCTGGCTTGCAAGTTTGCTGGAAGGCTTCATTACAGAGTTTGCAGTTAATCAAAGAAAAATATTCAGCGAAGCAGAGAGGTACTTCTTCAAAGGCTACCGTGGTAAGTACCTAAGCTCTTTAAACTTGTTCATTAAGATGTTATTACATGAAAAAGGAGTAATGGATTTATTCTCAGATGAATAAGCTAAGTCAGTGTAATGTCACAAGAGTTTGAGAGTGATTTTGATGAAATTGGATGTACACGTAGTGGTAAGAAATATAAAGTAGATTTCATATCTTCTCTCTTTGAAAATAGTTCAGACAGCACTAGAGAACAGAGTCACAGTAATACAGAGAGACCAGTAGGAGGTATCCCTTACCACCCTTATACCCCGCAAAAAACAACCAGGACTCAGATTAATCCCATAGGAACTACATCTAGTAGTTCACATACAGTACATACTACCGATACATCACCTACACTTACACCTCCGAGTGGTAGTAATACAACAAATAAACATCCACCACGTAGAAACACAATGGGGGATGACATGAAGTTACCTACCTTCAATGGTACAGGGGCAGAAGACCCAGAACAACATTGGTTCCTATGTGAAGTCATATGGACCATTAAACAAATCCAGGATGATAACATTAAACTTGTCCAGTTGGTCACTACACTTAGAGACAGAGCCTTAACATGGTATATGAAGTATACAACAACACCAGCCAAAACGCTCATACAGATCAAGACCGTAATGATTAAAGAATTTAAGAAACCTAAGTCTGAGTCACAGTGTATCACAGAGCTTAAAGACATTAAACAGTTGCCTATAGAGTCAGTATGGGACTTTGATCAGAAATTCAAAGCTCTCATAGACTAGGTTAGCTTTGAGTTTGCACCAGAGCAGCATAATGAATGGTTCATCACAGCACTGCTTCCTCACATTAGACTTCCATTAATGCAACAAAGACTCCATACATAGGATGAAGCATTGGAGATGGAAATGAAACTAGAGGCTTCACCTCTAGCTAAGACCAGTACAGGAATGACAAGCTTATAGAACCAGTTAGCCAATCTCATGTTATAGATGCATGAGATTAAGAAAGGAAAAGAGATTGCACAAGAACTATGGTGTATAAAGTGTAAAGGACAGGTCCATACTAAGGATAATTGTCCAGTATTTGTAGAGTATTTATCAAGTGGGGCTCCTAACCCCCTATTACAGACTCAAGGGCCATGGTGTGAACTCTGTAGAACAAGAGGACATCAACCACCGGAATGCCCTCTACTTCAGAAGTATGTACAAACCCCTAAGAACTTATTATGTAACTTCTGTAAGTCAATAGGTCATGATGAACATAATTGTCGAGCTTATGATCTTATGATAGAAAGAAAGCATGACTTGTATAGAGTCCAGTTAGAAACAGCAGGTCCAGCAGCCGGACCACAACATGAAGAGGCTCATGTTGGTCGTGGAGGAGGATTCAGAGGATGAGGCCATGGAGGAGGATTTGGCCGTGGAGAAGGCTTTGGCCGTGGCCGTGGACCTATTACTTGTTACAATTGTGGAACTGTAGGACATTATGTTAGGGACTGTCAGAACCCTAGTACGACATGTAAGTATTACAAGTCCTATGATCACCCTATAGAAGAGTGTACGATCTTGATAGCCAAGATTAGGGAACCTAAGCCAGCAGTACACCAGAACATCCATCTTATTGCTATTGAGAAGAAAGAGCCAGAACCAAGTGTCAATATAGTGACTCACAGTGGTGCTTCTACTAGTAGAACATCGCAGGATGATACAGAAAAGAATACAGGTCTGCAATGGGTGCATAAAGCGACTAATAAATCAACACCACTCGACCTGTAGAAGAACAAAGAAACGTTTCAGCAAGCAAAAAATTTCTTTACTAAACCTATAGCATCAAGATCACAGGTACTTCCATACAGGGGAATACCACAGCAAGAACCTTGTGGCGTTAGTCCTATGCAGATATCGTAGGCTACCACATTGGGAAGATGCGAAGAGGATGAGTCGACATGAAGTGTACAATCCTTCCTACGGAGCTGCTTGAAACTCGTTAGAAATGAGAAATCTATCGGAGAGCTTCAGCGCATCATAGATCAGTGTCAGCCATCTTCTTCCATGAGCAATGCGCAGTGTGCTGCTCATAATATTATGGGACATACAAGAACATGAAGAGAGATGAGACTCACAGCACAAGTTGGAGAATTTGAAATGGATGAGGTAATCCTAGATTTAGGATCAGAGGTAAATGTTCTGACTAAGCAGACATGGGAACAGATGGGTAGTCCTAAGTTAGCCAGATCACCTATCCATCTATTCTTAGCCAATCAACAGCGGGTATCACCACTGGGTCGATTACTGCAGGTACCAGTTAATATTGACGGAGTTCGCAGCTTTGCATACTTTGAAGTTATAGAAATAATCAACGATAGTATACCATACCCAGATTTACTAGGTATCAATTGGGAAATTGATAACATGGCTATTATCGACTTAAAGAAAAGACAAATGACCTTTGACGATAAGCAGATCCGGGTCATCGCACCGTTGGATCCTTTCCAGGGTCCTCGCTACATTGAACCTATCAGGGCAGAGGAGGAGGTGCGGAACATGGAAAGCCTTTATCAGATGACTGCTAATCAGAGTGATTACATCAACCCTACCACAAAAGGAAACATTAGTTGGTGATGCAAAATCTCATGCGCATCAGACTCAGATGTTGGTCTAGAGAACTAGCAGAACAGACTTTACGAAGTCTCAGCTCGCAGCTGTGCGTTTATGACTAAGTCACTGCGATGGATTGGTGCAGAGATCATTGATATTCCATCATTTCATGGCTTAGCGGATGTCAATAACTTTTTACAGCAGTTTGAGTAGGAAATTCCTCAGGAGCAGAGGATAGCAACTATGGACCTTGCAGTAAAAGCCACACCTGCAAGATGGTGGCATGCACATAAAGAACATATCGCATCATGGGATGATCTTAAGAGACTGATGGCGATCATATTTTCTAACGACAAGGGGCCGTTTCAGTAGAAATACACAGGAGAGAGTGACCCCAGGTCACATATTCAAATTTGCGAACAAAGTTGGTCGGATATGCCAGAGGATGAATGGGTTCACTTATTCATTCACACCTTAGATACAATTCCAAGGAATTGGTACACTGAGACAGAGTTGCGCAGAGGAACCATCACATGGCCACTTATGATAGACAACTTCCTACTCACTTTCACTTTTGAATCTGAGTATCCAAGCATTGATTAGGCTCTAGATGTAATAAATACTAAGGTATTTGACGACTGTACCCTATCAGTGCCTGCTTAGCCTGATTGGGCCAGCCAGTTGGAACATGCGCTAGAATGTTACAAATTCACAGCACAACCAGATGATGAGGATGAGAATCCTCACAGTGTCAACATTCCTGAGTCAGAAGGGACTCGTGACGTTGATGGACCCAAACTAGAAATTCCAGCTATCACAGAACCTATCAAGATTAAAAATATCAATATTGGCACAGAAACAGAACCTAAGTTTGCCTCTATTGGAAACTATTGGGATGATGAAACAGCAGGACACATCGCAGATCTCTTACATGACCATCAAGACCTATTTCCCACTAAGTTCACAGAGATGAAGGGAATAGTAGGAGATTTGGGAGTCATGCGCATACCATTGAAAGAGGATGCTAGACCAGTTAAGCAACGCCCATACAGATTGAATCACCGCTATAAAGAAAAAGTTAAGGATGAAATTGATAAGATACTAGCAGCAGGCATCATTGAGCCAGTAGAAGAAAGTGATTGGGTTAGTCCCATGGTCGTTTAGGAAAATAAAACCAAAGGAGAAATCAGGATTTGTGTCGACTTGCGCAAACTCAATGACGCATCACTTCATGACCCATTTCCGACACCTTTCACTAATGAAGTGTTAGACAATGTGGGAGGATAGGAGGTCTACTCCTTCACTGATGGCTTTTCAGGCTATCACCATATCAGAATCCATCCAGAGGATCAACACAAGACCATTTTTGCGACAGAATGGGGCTCATTCCAGTACACGGTAATGCCCTTTGGTCTTAAAAATGCACCAGCTATCTTTTCTAGAGTAGTAGTTGCTGTATTCAAGGAATACATCCATAAATTCTTAGAATTCTATTTTGACGATTGGACTGTATTTGGATTAATCGACAAGCACATAGGAGATTTAAGGCTCATGTTAGAGAAATGTAGGCAATATCAGATTTCTCTTACCTTGAATAAATGTATATTCTGTGCACCATTTGGTATTCTGTTGGGTCATATTGTTTGCAGAAAAGGCTTGATGGTAGATCCTGCAAAGATTGCCATCATTGTACATCTCCCAGTACCCAACTCAGTCAAGCAATTGAGAACAGTGCTCGGTCATAACGAGTACTATAGAAAATTCATCAAAGGTTATGCAAAGATCACAACACCTATGGAAAAGTTGTTAAAGAAAGACGTGAAATTACTATGGAATGAGGAATGCCAGCAAAGCTTAGACACACTTAAAGAGAAGATGGTTACAACACCCATCTTAGTATTCCCATATTGGAACAAGCCATTTCATGTACATGTGGATGCATCTGGCATCGCACTAGGAATCGTCTTAACACAGCCACGAGAAGGAGGTATTGATCACCCTATCGTGTACTCAAGCAGAAAGCTATTTACCATGGAAAATAACTACACCACCATAGAAAGAAAAGGATTAGCTATGGTGTATGCTCTACAAAAGTTTAGGCAGTACCTATTGGGTGCCTCATTCAAGATGTTTACTGACCATTCTGCTTTAAAGTATTTGCTCAAGAAACCAGTATTAGGAGGAAGGATCTGTAGATGGTTACTCTTATTTCAAGAGTATGATTTTGAAATCATTGTAAAACCAGGAAAATTAAATGCTGGACCTGATCATCTGTCACGGATCGATTCAGGAGAAGAACCAAGTAATTTAGAGGATAATCTGCCAGATGTGCAATTATTTTCTATCCAGATCGCAGATGAGTACTACGAAGATATTATTCAGTTTCTCACTACAGGGTGGGCGCCAGTTGACTTTACTAAGCAGCAAAAGAAACAGTTAGTTGTGAAAGCAGCAGACTTCACTTTGATCGCAGGACATTTATATAAGTTAGGTTCAGATGAAGTCCTGCACAGATGCGTGATGCCACACAAGAAAGAGACCATTATCAGAGAAGCTCACTCAGGTACCGCAGGAGGTCATTTCGTAGGAAATCCGACTGCTCAAAAAATCATGACTGCAGGGTTATGGTGGCCTACATTGCATAAAGATACTAAGGAGTTTTGCAGATGTTGCGATATCTGCCAGAGGGTAGGAAAACCTTCGCGGAGAGATGAAATGCCGGTGCGACCACAGATTACGCTGCGAGCATTTGACAAGTAGGATATAGATTTTTTGGGTCCTATCAACCCACCAGGGAAACAAACTAGTGCGAGATACATCATCACAAGAACAGAATACCTCACCAGGTGGGCAGAGGCTAAAGCAGTAAGGAATTGTGATGCTGCTACAGCTGCACAGTTCATTTTTGAAAACATCATAACTAGATTTGGATGTCCAGTAATTTTGATGAGTGATCAAGGCACACATTTTCTGAACCACACTATTGACGCCTTGACAGAGGAATTTCATATCCAGCACCATAAGAGCACTCCCTACCATCCTCAAGCTAATGGTACGGTGGAGGCATTTAACAAGATTCTAGAAAATGCTCTTACTAAGATCTATGACAGCCAAAGAAATGATTGGGACCTCAGGGTTAATGTTGTATTATGGGCTTATAGGACTACATGCAAGAAATTTACAGGACACACACCTTTCAGCTTGGTGTATGGACAAGAGGCTGTTATTCCTATGGAATATATTATTCCCAGTTTAAGAGTTGCTCAAGTTACTGAGATAGCTGATACAGATACGATGAATGAAAGGCTAGCACAACTGCTTGCCATAGAGGAAGACAGATTCATCGTAGGATTTCATCAGAAGGTGTAGAAGGCACGAGAGAAATCTTAGCATGAAAGGCACATCAAGAGCAAGAGTTTTCAGATAGGAGACCTAGTGCTCCTATATGACAATAAGTTTGTTAAGTTTCCAGGGAAGTTCAAGACGCATTGGTTGGGGCCATATCAGATTCAGTATGTTACAGAAGGAGGTGTCGTTCAGCTTAGCAAACTGAACAGGGAACTTCTTCCTATGTTGATTAATGGCAGTAGGCTTAAGCTCTATAGTGACAGCCACTCCACCCCTCCGCCCTAACCCAGAAAACTTTGAGTGTGCAGATGCCCAGTGTAGTTGAAACGAGGCATCGCACCGGTAATTAGTCTACACCGACAGGTAAAGAGTTCTAAGTATTCTAAGTATAAGGTATCGCATGAGGAAATTTTATGTTGCATAAGTCATAGGATGCTTTTGGAGGTGAGAGTTCAAAAAAAAAAAAGAGTTTATGTTGCTCAAGTCATAGGATGCTTGCGGAGTTTTTGAAACGTTGCGGAGTTTTATGCCAGCATGTTGGTTTAGAATGATGCGGTGTGACATCGTAGCAATGCGATGCTCCCCATGCCATGTAGACAAGTTCGAATAGAGACAGAGGGCCATTCACTTCGCCTTCTGACATGCAGTTAATCCAGAAATGACCGGTATACGTTACCCTAGATTTGGCAATAATATAATGATTTTTCTAGATTTGCTAAATCTCGGTCGAGACCGGTGCCTATACACAAGTTTCGAGGGAAATTTGATTGGATTTTTAGCAATTAATGAGGATCAAAATGACAAGTATTATCTTGTCCATGCAATTAATACCACCGATGGGTCTAGCTAGATGACTGTTGCATCGAAGAGTATCACCTTCGTTATAAAATCAGAGATCATTCATACAGAAGGGTTACTTTTGCGATTTCTGAGAGTTATAGAGCAATTTGTAAGAGTTTCCCCTGTGAAGAGATACTGCAATTACAGAGTGCTGGTTTTTCCCAAATTCGTAGCCATTTCCAGTTCAAAGTATTGCACTGAGTGGTTTCTGTCCGAGACAAAACCTTTAGAAGACATTGTGAAAAGATTCCAGCGTGGTGGCCTTGCATCCGCTATGAAGACGCCGCCCAGGGTTGCGAAAGTAGGAACATCACAGATCAGATAGTCACCAAGGATGAGGATTCAAACCCAGGATGTAGAAGATATCATCAAAGTCTTTGCTGCAGAGAAGCAGAAAGATGACCAGATCACTGAAGATAAGAAAGCAGAGAAGAAGAATGATGAAAAGAAATCTCTAGCCAGGAAGAAAGTAAAAATGAGAAAAAGATGGCAATAGGAGAAGGAAGATGACCTATATCATCCCCTAAGAGAAGAACAAGAGATTGCAGAGGCAAAGAAATGAAAATATGAAGATCAAGGCAGCATGAAAACCTGGAGCAATTTACTGAGAAGAAAAGTGAAAGGGGAAAACAAACCAACAAGCAGAACTTCAGAATGCAGACAAAGGCTTGTTCTCGGAATGGAATTCATGGTTTGTATAGTTTTCATATGAAAGGATCCAGACCGAGTGAAATGTTTAAGAAGGCTGGAAGATACAGATTTATATTTTCTTTGGGATACGAGTTCTAAATCCAGCTAGATAGGAGTTCTCGTGATACCAAGGATTTGAATACTTGTGATGAACAAATGGATGGCAGGTCTTGCAAGCGACGAGAACGAGAGCATGAAAATAAGGGAAGGAAAGCTAAGAAAGACCAACAAACTAAGTTTACAGAAGATTCTAGCATTAGTCAAGCTATGCTTGAAATGGCACAAGAGTGTGTCGAGGTTATGAATAAAGAAGTCGCAGGACTTCGCAAGAGACTTACAAAGACTTCGCAGGAAGCCAAGGAGAAGCTACAACAGGAGAAGCTAGCTGTTAGTGGCTTAGGGATGAGCCACAAGTAAGTGTTAGGGGACTGTTGGAGTAGGGTCCCGCAGCTACAGAAAAATCTGCTATATCGGAAGAAGAAGTCAAAAGAAGACACCTGAGCGACCGAGAAGAGAGAGCTCAACCACTGCACTTAAGGCTGTGGCGAAGACAGGAGGGCTCAGCTACCCTAATAAAGGAAAAGGAGCAACGGGCTGAGGTATTGAAGACAAAGGATAGTAGGAAGCGGTGCCCATACCCATGATCAGTGCAGGGAAGCATGGAAGACTACAGGAAGCTGTGGTGTGATGGTAAGCGACAGCCCATAGTAAAGACGTGCCGACTGTCACATTAGGGTTTTTGGGTTACTGTTGGGAAATGCCCACAGTTTTGTAATGATGAGACCTTTGGGCCATCTATATAAGCATGTATTTTGTAATGTAAAAGGTTAGATAGTGAGACAATTGGGTAGCTTCTTAGACAGTCAGTCGTAAGGGAGCTTCTGAGTCAATTAGCTAACCAAGTGTCTCTAGAGTCTTAGTATTGTAAGAGTTAAGCTCTGGTTCTGTTATTTAGTCTGTAGTTATCTTAATGTAACCAGTAGTTGGCTCTAAGATCATGTATGTAACAATCCGAATGGATTGAGAGAGAGAGAGTAGGAGTATATTGTAAGAAGGAAATATAAGAAGGAGAAGAGATCTAAGAGAGAAGGGATCCCAGTTGTGTGTGTGGAGTTTCCCAGAAGATCTCAGGCTGCATAGTATGTTGCAGCGGAACTGTGTTTACCCTCTCAAGACATAATATAAAAACTAGTTCTCGTGGACGTAGCTTCCCCCCTGGAGGTGAACCACATAAAATCCATGTGTTGTGCGACTATTTCATGTGTTTGTACTTTACTTATGTGTTATCTGTTACCTGTTACATGAATGTTGCTTATCAGTGATGAATGTATGTATGTTATGCTTCAGTTATAGCACATAGAAGGTTAACCACAAGTTGAATGTATCAAGTAGCCTGTATATGAGTTTATCATTGCTTGGTTCATGTTAGTTGACAGTTATTACGTTAAGTGACTCTGGTATATGAGTTCCACGAGTTCAGTAGAGTTGATGTTAAGCATATTAGACTATAGGAGTCTAAGTGTGGCGGTTTAGCTTAACTAGTATACTAAAAGAGGAGCCTTTGGACCATGAGAGCCATATTGAAGTCTTACCATAAAGGATAGCATAGTATAGAAAGGCAATATCGCACTGTCGAAGGAATTATGGTGTGAGAAATCACAGTATAAGAGGGTAGCCGAGGATATAGTTTGTGCATCGCTCTAGAGGCAGTGATGCGATAAGAGACCACTCCCTCCCAGGGCCAGCGAGTAAGAAAGGTCCTCATCATAGAGAGAGATATCCCGTGGGCTAAGAAGAGCCATGAACTGATAGGATGCTACAGAACCTGGTTGAAGACACTTGATTCTTCATCCACCCCATCTAAGATCACTTCAGGTGAGACTTCAAGCTGCTCTGCAGTTTGTTGCCAAAAGGGCCAGTGAGCTAGGGTTTTTGTTGGTAGATAACAAGTAAACCCAGGTCTACCCCAGACAAAGAGAACCAACACTCACATAGTCATGTCTCAGATTCAAGTACCTTTTATTGTCTCGGAAGGTCATATTCCTACTTTTGGAGGTCATATTTCTACTTCTTGAGGTCATATTCCTACTTATGGAGTGTCTCATGGGACATCTCATGGGACTTCTTATGGACCATATTATGGACTGTAATATGCAAAAATTTATTCACCTGATGGGTATGGGTATGAAAAACCCGCTTACTCCTCAAATTATGGCTTTGTAGCCCCAAATAGTCAAGGTACACCACATTATGGTGCTTCCATGTCACCCTACATGGGTCAAACAAGAGGAGGATAATACGACCATGGCCATGGTGGTTAAGGTAATTAGTCCTATGTGAACCAAAATTATCAGGGAGCATCTCATAGACCTGCTCAACATAGGCTCCCTTTCCTCACAACCTTAAATTTTCCTGACTTGTTGAGACTAACGAACGATCTGGTATGTTATGACCCGGCTTGGTCGGCTGTCCCTACGAAGCTTCCCTCAGACATTCCCAAATTCGAGGGCAAACTAGGAGAATATCCTAGTGAACATGTTACTACATTTCACCTTTGGTGCTCTTCTAATTCCTTACATGAATATTTGATCCATTTAAGGCTGTTTCAACACACCCTCACAAGGCGTATAGCGAAATGGTACATAGAGTTACCTAGGGGAGAATTCACTTTGTTCGATGACCTAGCTATGACTTTTCTCAACCACTTCTAGCTACCAGTGCGCTAAGATGTTGGTATGGAAATTTTGTCGACATTTCAGCAAGACAAATCCACACATATCTAGGGCCATATCCAAGAGTGGCGTAGATGGAAGAGATTGATTAAAGCCTTCATACCGCTAGAGTTTTTCCTCGAGTGGTTCCTTAAATCGTTACTACCTTATATAGTGAAGGATGTTTCTACATCTGGAGTTTAGAATAAGGAGAAAGCCATTTTTAGGGCACAAGAATTGGATTTGATTTATGCTCAATCTAGTTTGTTATATGAGATCATTCCTAACACTCCGCGTTCTAGCTTTGACCCTAAGATCAAACCGGGACCACATGCTGATGGCATTGTTGGTTGTATGAGTACCAAACCTATGGATTTGGTTGTGAAATAGGTCAGTCAATTATATATCAACCAATCTACCTTGGGACAAGCCACAGATTCATCTCAACCCACCCAAATGGTGAATGTGCTTTTGGTGCAATCGTCAGACCAAAAGGGTAACCAGCAACTCGGAAGGAATAAGAAGAAGGGTAAAAACAATCATAAGGGTGGGAATAGGAATGAAAATTTCAATTCTAATGATAAGAACGCATGAAATTTTGGGGGGAAAAGCAGTCTAAACGTAAGGTTAAGTTTCCTTGCAAGTTGTGTAAGTATGACCACCTCACTCACTTGTGCCATCGAATAGAAGAAGCCTTGAGGTTCATAGCACAGGGCCCAGCAGTGCTGACAAACCCTTTACCTCATAATCAAAACATGAACTCGAGGACCCATGATCAGTCTGGTGGAGATCGAGATCCATCAAAAGCTAGTAATGGTCATGGTTGCATCAATATGGTGCATGCTACTAAGGTTGTGACTTGTGCGAAGGACTATGGTTTGTCACAACCAGACCTTAGAAAGGAACCTGCTCCATCCAGGATTCCTTTGCATATTGAAAACCCTATGGATAAACCTGAAGTTGCACCTTGCATTCCTAAGGGAGTCCTTAAGCATTAGGGGCACAATCCTAATGCCTAAACCACCCAGAACTATTCTGTTGTCAAGGATTTGGGCCACACTCGTGCGATGTCTGCACTCGAAGTACTTCAGAGTTGTCCTTTGCAAAGGAAGGATTTGCTTTATTCTCTTGGTGTTAATTATGATAACTCTTCCTCTGTCATCAAATTTGAAACTGCGGGACTACAGCCTTGCTTGCCTTACTATGTGTCTCTCTTGATTCATGTAGAATGTCTTAACAAGACCGTTAAACACACTGTGATTAACGAAGGTGCTGCTGCTTCCATAATTTTTTTGGTGTGTTGGAAGGGTTTGGGTTCCCCCGAGTTGTCTAAATATGCTACCATGTTGACTGCATTTGATGGTAGATCATTTTAGCTGCACAACATTCTTCCTTCTCTTAAGGTCCGTTTGGGAGGGAAGACCATCGCAATTGAGGTCAAGGTGGTTGATGTGCCCCTTGAATACAATCTGTTACTGGGTAGGAATTGGATGTACAGTATGCAAGCCATAGCTTCTTCTCTATTTAGATTTGTATGCTTTCTGTTTAATGGGAAGATAGTGACGATTTATCAAATGTCATTCAAGAATCCGTGTGTTATCGCATCTTCGGGAGCTTCTGTCCTGATTGTCGAGCACTCTCAGCCAGCAACTGGGAGTGTGGGTGTTGGCATGTATCCATCCCTTATGGGATCCTTTAGTTGTCATGCACCTATTCTTATGATTGGGTCTAGTTTCGGTGAGGCTTCATGAATCATCGTCAGTGCGTTTGGTGTCTTTTCGCACCACTCATATGGAAGATCCTTGGATTCTTCCTACACTAATTCCTTCCTGTGAGCCTACTGGAACAGATGTGCTATTACCTATAGTAATGATATCATATAAAGCTAATCTTGAATGTGTTGCAGAGCCTAGTCCTTCCTCTTCGTGGACATAGGAGGAGGACCCATATGTGCTTCCTGCATGGGAAGTTGATTCATCTCATGTGCATGACTTCCTTGATAGTTTTTTTCCGTTAGATGAAGCTATTATTGAGGATATGTCTGCGGTTGAGCAACCTTGGGAAGAGTTGCATCATAGATCTTACTTTCTTCTCAACCCTGTCCGTTTAGAGTGTGAATAATTTTGGGAGATTCTTAGTGAGAAAATTGGTAATCCCGTGGTTCCATTAAGCTCTCCTGGTCTGATGGCTGATGGAAATTGTTGGTACTTAGGGCAGACCTGAGTTCTTATACTATTATTTTAACCAACAAAAAGACCGACAGTGTCGACCCTTTCGGTAACAACCTGCGAACAGGTTGCATTCTCACCCGAAATAGCTATGGGGTGCCGCAGAATCAGGTTTCTGTAGGAAAAAGAGGGATATTACTGTACCTTTAGCCTTAACAAATATTAATCATACAACACAGAGCTTTGAAAGTCACTTAATTAGCTTTGCAGTTTAGATAAATAGACAGTTACTTGCTTAACCCTTAACTGGGAATTCATAGTGAAGTTAATACTTAACAATATATATTACTTATCATTCACCTACTTATCAAATGCATAAAACAAAATAGCACAAAACAAAAAGGAACCACCACAACACAAGATGTACGTGGTTCACCCCCAGTGTAGGGGCTACATCCACAGAACTACGTTTTATTCAACTCTTTACAAAAAACAGTTCTGATCTGCGCACTCAGATGTAGGTCTTCTCAATAATCCCAAAACTGCGCACTTAGCTACAGAACCTTTCTGCGATCTGTGCACTCAGTTGCAGATCCTTTCTTACAAAACCCTTTGCGCACTCAACTGCAGAGGTCGTCCACACACACAACTGGGACTTAACCTTAACAAAACCCTCTACGCACTCAGCTGCAGAGGTCATCCACGCACACAGCTGGGACTTAACCTAAAACCCAAAATAGGCCTTAGCTTCTTCGCATCAAATTATCATCATACAAGAACTTTCGAAAAAGCTCTTTTCTCCTTTACATAAGTGCCTATTTATACAAGTGCACTATTACAATACCATGTGTTTAAACCATGGGCTTAAAAACCATGGGTTAATTACAAAAAGAGGGGCTTTGACCCAACCCTGAAACCCCTAAGACTATTTTGAACCATGAATTTGCTTACAAGCTTCGCACCAAAACTGTGAAGTTGCCAAAATTAAGGACCTTCAAGGTCCGTGTTCCAACAGGCCCCTAAGACTCACCAGTGTCCCATCCCGGGACACTCTGCTGCTTTTTCAGAGGGAGAATCTTGTTGGCGAAGATAGTAAACTGCTTGTTGAGGCTGCGCATGATATCTTCGGCTGCTTGCTCCTTCTCCATGATCTCCTGTAATGTTGTTGACGATGCTTCACTGGCCTTTTCCTGTGTGAATGCATCATACTCCTTCAAAACTTTGAGCTAGTTGTCCGCAGTAGTGCTCAAATCCAATGCCTCGTTAATGAGAGGCTGCATAGAGTTCACCAACAATGTTTCTTTCCTTATGCATGCCTTGATTTCTCGTTGGAGCTCATTTCTCTGCTTTACCTTAAGCATCTTCTACATAGGAGGCAATTTCTTAATCTCTGCTTTTACTGCATCCAGCTCTGTCTATCGCTGCTTGATAGTTTCTTGCAACTTTTCCACTTCTGGGTTGTCCTGCAAGTTTTCCCAGGCTTCGACACTTTCATCTAGAAGCTTTGATGCACTGTTCAAAAGATCTGAGATCTTCATTGCTGAGGGTTGAATATCCCTGTGATGCTATTCCCTGACCTCTGGTGGACTCTCCGGAATGATGCGAAGTTGAAGCTCCACAATCTGAGCCTCATGCTCTTCTTTCATCTTCTCTATCAGGCTGCAAGACTATTGTGCATAGTCTTTCATCTTGGTGAGTCTCTGCTCTGGTTCTTCTTCAGCCTGCATGTTGAAGTCAGGGAGACTTCGACACGCCTCATCCAATGCTCGAGCCAGTGTAGCCTGCTTGCTTTCTGCTTCCCTCTTATTTTTCTCAGCTTCTTCCAACTGCGATGTGAGGCTCTCACTCTACTTCATGGAATTTTCCAACTTCCTGTGTGAGTACCTGTCGCGCTCTCAGATCTCGTTCATAATTGGCAATTGACAAAGATGCAGTTCTGACATAGACAACTTGGCGTAGTCTATCTCAACAGTCATACTCATCTGCGATCGAGAGGCTGCATCAGTTATTATGAGTGCCACACTTGGTACCTATCCTATGTTGTTTCTGGCTAGCCATTACCGAGTATCTGGCTGCGTGCTTACTGGCGCACTGCTTGCTGCAGCGCCAGTCGCTGATCTTTCTGCTAACTCCTTCAATTCTATAATTCGTTGTGCTATGACCGAGAGTGCATCAAGTTGCGTAGCTGCAAACTCTGACCATTTGTTGGTTAATACTTCTATGGACTTCATCAGAGCCTGATCAAGATCTTCAACTGTCACAGCGGGCTCTTCAACAATATTCTTTCCCTTCGATGCCTTACCTTTCTTTCTCGACGAAGGCTTCATCCCTTCCTCTACTTCGAGAGACTTACGCTTATCTGGGAGATTGGGGTCGGAAATGGTTTTGACCGATGCTTCTTCTTCTTCATCAGCTCCATCAGCTCCATCATCTCCACCCTGGTCATCTCCTCTCTGCTCCAACTCATCTTTTTCGTCGCTTTCATCGAGTGGGTCATTCTACTGCGTCTAACTAGGAATTCTGCCCACATCTGTCACTAGGGGGATTGGTATGCTGGGCCTTGTTCCTGTGTCCTTCATCCATTCATCCAGCCATTGCTGGACTACTGCGACGATATCTTCCTGGGTCACCACGTATGGAAACTTCCAACATGCATGTTTTTTATCTGCGCGGGCCTGGATGAAGACATTGTGCATGTCAGCCTTGAAGTTGGCCACTCCTGCATAGTGATAAAATAGCTCATTAGTGAGCCATGGTGCCTTCAGGATTTCATATGAAAGACTCATCGAATAAAAGGAGAACACATAGTTCGTCATCTGCTACAAGGATTTATCCTGCGACACCCATAGGGATGCATATCTTGCTGCACCAGGCATGTTCGTAGGCACATCAACAAAATGTGCCTCGGTAGGCTCTCTCCATCCTACCAGTGCAATAAGCACTAAAAACCATGAGTAATGAAAGGGTATACCTTTCTCCTGTGCATCGTGGACATCTTCGAGGAATTCTCATGCAATGTACTCTACCCATTTGTAACTATAGCCTTCGGCACAGTTCGCAGCAATACTGACAATCGGGGCAGATACTTCATTCGGTCTACACTTCTGCATTAGCTTGCATGCTAGTATCTCTATGGCAAAGCGAATGTTTTGATGCCGGATGGTCGAGGTTGGATACCCTCGCTTTCCTTTCATCAGCCCGAAGCGTTCCTTCATGTGCTGCGCCAACTTAGTGTCTTCGTGTTTTCCGACAAACTCAATGCTAGGATCAAACCCTTCCTTCGACAAGCCTATAATCTTATGGATCATTTCTCCATCAATAGGAATTCTCTGGCTTCCTATCCATAGGTTCCCATCATGCACCAACGCCAATAGCTGCTTGACCACTATGGTAACTGGTGTGCTACGACCGAAGTGGGGAACATTTAGCATATTCAACAAGCCAGCTTGCTCCAAGCCAGCGGCCCACTGTTTTACTTCCAGTAGCATCATACCGGTCTCCAGATAATGGAAATAGTGGAGGTATTTCCCTGGTGCGAACTGTAGAAACTTCCCATGATCATTCATATCCTGGTCTGTGTACTTCAGCTGGTCTATTTTTCCTGTCATTGTTCCAACCAGCTGCACACCCTGTGGCAGCGACGGGGTGCGTAATGTGAACTTGGTTGTCTGTCGAGGTGGTTGAACTCCTGGTCGCACAGGTGGAAGATATGGTGGACGCTGCGGTGCAAAATTATCATCCTCACCAAGGTCTTCGAATTCTCCAGGAGGATTCATCACGGGATCCTCTGGTGTCTTTCCTGATGGTTGGTTCCTTTCTTCGTTCCACTTAGAACGAAATTCTGCACTAAACTTCTTCCTGGTTGATCATGTCTGCATTGGTTGACTCGGTGCAGATGCAGGGGGATTTATCATAAGGTTCTGCAGACCCCTCTCTCTGAATTCATTCAACAATTCTTGGACTTCATGATCAGCTGACATGGTCTCAATTGTAAAACTCAAGAAAATGCGTAATGCAAACTTTGCAGGCCTGGGTGTCTTCTTATAGAATTCAACGACCAAATATGCCATAACTATGCATTGAAGACACCAAATCTGACATAGCAGCTATAGATCTTGTCCAAACGGCGCTAGATTCCTTAAAATCTCACCATTATAGGAAGTTAATGCAGTTAACGTACCGGTGCCGCCAAATCTGATTTTTTCAAACGGTTGCATTTTGAGCTTCGACACATGTTTCCTCTTCGCCATAGGCACTAACTTCAGCTTCACCACAATAAGGACCTTTGACACAGTACATACCTTCAACATATCTTGACACCACGTCAGAATTTCTTTGACAGCCTCAATGATTCTAATAGCGAGCATCTTATCTAGTTCCATCCTAATTTTTTCTTTATACTTAGGATTCAGCCTATAAGGCCGCTGCTTCACAGGCATTTCTTCATCCCAGTAATCTCCAATGGTAGCGTACTTAGGAATTTCTTCTGATCCAATGTTTACTTTCCTTGTCTTCAAGGGCTGAGTTACTTAAGGTGCTTCAACTGTTGGTCCATGTACTTCGCAGTGTCCTTTTGACTCAGGAATATTAATGTTGCATGGGTCATCATCTTCATCAATGGCAAGGTTATAACATTCTACTGCATTAGCTTCTTGTTCCTTCCAATCAGGTTGGTACTCGGCTATTTCTTTATCATCAAACACCTTAGTATGGATCAACCTAATAGCTGCGTCCAAAACAGGGCAATCCTCATTAATAGAAAATGTAAGAACAAAACTATCAACAAGGTTATCCCAACTTACAGTACCATGGCGAAGCTCAACCTCTGCATACCAGTTCTTTGCTACAGGTTCTAGAGTGTGTACAAACCTATGTACCCATTCTTCACAAGGTACATGCTTCCATGCTTCATAACACTGCTCCAAATGTTCCTGAGGGCTAGACTTACCATTAAATATGCTTCACACCTCCTGAGGTTGATCCATGAATCTCAGGCGAAGAATATTTTGACAAGCTCTCCAACTATGAATATACTTTTTATGACCATTCCACCATCTGGTAGCTGGCGCTCTAAATGCTGAATCTAGAGTCTCCATTTTTTGTGAATCTGGTACTTGCTCTGAGAATTATGCAATAAAATCTTTTGGGTCCGTCAAGCCATCAAAAGTAGGGAATATCTTTGTCTGTGAGCCAACCCATCTGATAGACTTGGTAATTCTTGCACATTGGTGTCCATGTAGCTCATCAAGTCTATTCTGCCAATTCTCTAGGCCTTCGTCTGAATCAGTCATGCAAGAACTGTCACACTGCCAATCCATTATGCCTTCAGTAGTAGGGTTAACATAGTCTTCTTCTTTATCTGTGATGTTGTAAATATGATCTAAAACATCCTGATCTTCATGTCTGACTGGCTCTGTATACCTTTCTCCTTGAGAAGGGTCCAACGGTACTATGACTCTCAATCCTTTTCCTTCAAAATTCATCTGTCTATTCTTAAGGTTGATTACTGCATCATTTTCTATTGCCCATTCAATTCCTAGCAATGTTGGATAGGGGTTACTATCATCAATTATTTCAATGACTTCAAAATCTGCTAAGGTACTAACTCCATCAATGTCCACTGGTACACTAGGGAATCTTCCCAAGGGCACAATATTCTGCTGATTGGCTAATCTCAGCTATATAGGGGACTATTCAAGCGTAGGTCTTCCCATTTGTTCCCATGTCTGTCTAGTTAGGAAATTCACTTCTAATCCTAGGTCTAAAATAATATCAGTCATGTCATAATCTCCTATCTAAGCATGCAATCTCATTTCTCTTCCAGTCCTTCTAACTCTATTAACATTTTTTCCTCTTTCAGAGCTTTGTTGAGGTTCGCAAGATGCAATAACTTTCTGTAGCTCATTCAAATCATTCTGATTTCTTAATAGCTTCATACAAATCTGTAAAAATGATGTTAGTGTACTTACTTGAGCTGACGAAGTTTCTTAAGACTGTAACTACTGTTGATGCTGTTGCGTAGTTGCTACTGATGTTCTTGAATCAACAAAGTCTTTTTTGGCTTCCATAAATGTTCCTTTTTCTCTTCCAACATCGAATATGGGAATTTTTTCTGGGGTCTTGCAGACCCAAGCCTCGTTAGGCTGTTTCTCCTTATTCTGCACTTGTGTCATAGCTCCACTCCGTGTAACGACGTTAACGGCTGGGACAATTCTTTTCTCTATAGCAATCATCTGAACATTTTGAGCAGGAGTGCCATTTCTGTCTTGTATCTTGGCTATCAACTGTGGACATTGCTCAATCACATGATCAACTGCTCTGCAATATCGACATGTCATAGTTGGGTTCTGACAGTCTCTAGATACATGTCCTACCTGATTACAATTATAGCAAATAACCTAGCCTCGACCTCTTCCAGGCATACCACCATGACCTCGACCTCTGAAATTACCTCGACCTAATGTACTACCATGGTAACCATATCCATCATTACCTTGTGCATCGGGTTCTACCCTATAAGCATCATAGGTTCGCTCTCTCATGAGGTCAAAGCTGCGACACTCGTCTTCGTTGTGTCCAACTAACTTGCAGAACTTGCAGTAGGGATTCTTAGGTACTTGAACATATCTCTACAGTAGGTAGCAATCTTCAGGTCGATGCTAACCAGTTTTTCTACAGATCTCACAATATAGGACAGTAGGGTTAAAGGAGTTTGGTGCACCAGTATTCAAATAGTTTCTTACTACAGGGCACTGTTCTTTGTCATGACCTTTTGTCTTACATCATGTACACCAAACCTCTTCACGAGTAGATTTCCCTTTCTTCATGTCGTGAAGCTCCAAATCCATTTCTGCTAACTGTGCTTGTATTTGGGCTATTCTATAATTATCTCCGATAGGATTTGTTTCGAGCTTTATATCAATTTCCAATGCTTCTTGCTGATCAACAACCTTCTGTTGCATAAGTGGAGTCTTGATATGCAGCAACAGTGCTACAATGAACCATTCTTTATGTTTCTCTAGTCCAATAGTGAAACTAACTTGATCCAACAGAACATTGAACCTCTGATCAAAGTCCCAAACTGATTCACCTCGCTTCTGCTGAATTTATTTCAGTTCAGTTATAGACTGTGACTCTGATTTAGGCTTCTTTAATTCTTTAATCATTGATTTTTTTAATATCAGCCAAGACATAGTTCTGAGTACTGGAAAAATTCATAAACCAGGTCAAATCTCAGTCTCTAAAATATGTGACCAGCTATGCTATTCTTGTATTCTGATCCATAATATTCTTATCAGTCCAAACAGCTTCGCATAGGAACCAAAACTGCTATGGATCCTCTGATCCAGTTCCTCTAAAGACTGGGAGCTTGATATCATCATTTACATGGGCCATAGTGGATCAAAGGGGGGGAGGAGGGGGAGGAGGAGGGGGAAAACTGGTAACAGGGGGAGGAACTTACTAAGATAGACTGACCTGCGACAGGACTACTCGAGCTAGGGTTACTTTCAGACTACGAAGGGTTCTCAGGGATAACAAATCTGCACTGTGGAGTTATAGGAGGGTTTCTAACAAAAGGGGTTTCTTCAGATTCAGACTCTTCTGGGATTAAAGGGGTATAATCGGTATTCTGGCCTAGGGTAAAGGATCCAAAAGTTCTCTTGTATCTTATACCGCTTCGAAGCAAGCCACTTTGCTCATCAAAGTCACTTTCACTTTCAAACATAGGTTAGTAGCACTAAATATAGCAATCTGATTCAATAAGCAATATGCTTTTTTCAGTCAAGAGAATTTTAATTTTCAAACTAAGTGAGTTCAAGTACTTACCCCTTGGTCCTTTGAAGAACTGTCTTTCTGCTTCACTAAAAGAAGTATGTGTGTCGATGGTGAACTCCGTCACAAATGCTTCAAGGGTTCGTGTTGTCCAGAAGTCAATAGCTCTAGATACCGCGTTGTTCACTCTTTTCAATAGGTTAATTATTTCTAGGGTCCAGGAAGGAGACTGATCTTCTTGGAATTTTGTCCTTATTTTTGTCAACCTGGATAACCACTGGTGCAATTCTATGTGGATACTACCAAAGAAAATTTCATAAATATAAAAAAAAAAAGCGTACCTTTGCAAGAAGTCGTCTGAGCTACGACGAGGATCTTTATTTTCTTGTTCAGCAAATTTCAGATAGGTGTCCTCAACCCAGTCACCGATTTCTTTTACTGAGGGCCTCCAAAACATATCCCTCCAGGTACGACGTAGATCCCTCTTGAGCAGATACTGGTTCAACTGGAAACGAAACCAATTTTTTGGTACTTAGGGAAGACCCGGGTTCTTATACTATTATTTTAACCAGCAAAAAGACCCACAGTGTTGGCCCTTTTGGCAACAACCTGCGAATAGGTTGCAGTCTCACCTGAAAAAACTATGGGGTGCCACAGAATCAGGTTTCTGTAGGAAAAAGAGGGATATTACTGTACCTTTAGCCTTAACAAATATTAATCATACAACACAAAGCTTCGATAGCCACTTAATTAGCTTTACAGTTTAGATAAATAGATAGTTACTTGCTTAACCCTTAACTAGGAATTCACAGCAAAGTTAATACTTAACAATATATCTTACTTATCATTCACCTACTTATCAAATGCACCAAAAAAAACAACACAAAACAAAAAGGAACCACCACAACACAAGATGTACGTGGTTCACCCCCAGTGTAGGGGCTACATCCACAGAACTACGTTTTATTCAACTCTTTACAAACAACAGTTCTGATCTGTGCAGTCAGCTGCATGTCTTCTCAATAATCCCAAAACTGTGCACTTAGCTACAGAACCGTTCTCCGATATGTGCACTCAGCTGTAGATCCTTTCTTATAAAACCTTCTGCGCACTTAGCTACAGAGGTCGTCCACGCACACAGTTGGGACTTAACCTTAACAAAACCCTCTGCACACTCAGCTGCAGAGGTTGTCCACGCACACATCTGGGACTTAACCTTAAACCCAAAATAGGCCTTAGCTTCTTCGCATCAAATTATCATCATACAAGAACCTTCTAAAAAGCTCTTTTCTCCTTTACATAAGTGCCTATTTATACAAGTGCACTATTACAATACCATGTGCTTAAACCATGGGCTTAAAAACCATGCATTCAAACCATGGGTTAATTACAAAAATAGGGGCTTCGACGCAACCCTAAAACCCCTAAGACTATTTTGAACTGCGACTTTGCTTACAAGCTTCACACCAAAACCGTGAAGTTGCCAAAATTAAGGACCTTCAAGGTCTGCGCCCCAACAAAACATGGAAAATATATCTCCTTCCATTCCTATCAATATCTCTCGTGATCCTGGAAATATTAAGAATGTCTATATTGGGGCAGAATGTTCCCATGCTGATATTCAAGAGTATACCAAGCCATTCAAAGAGTTTCATGACGTATTTTCTTGGTTATACAAGGAAATGCCAGGTATTGACCCTCGCATTGTTGAACATGAGATTAAAACTTATCCCAATGCTAAGCCTGTTTGACAATGCTTGCATGCGGTGAATCCTAGAAAAGCACCCACGATTAAGGCTGAGATAGAAAAACTGTTGAACGCCAATTTTATCTATCCCATTCCCTTAATGGAGTGGGTTTCAAACCCCGTTCTAGTTGATAAGAAACATGGAACGATCTGTATATGCACTGATAGGCATGACTTGAATCGTGCCTGTCCTAAGGATAATTTTCCCACACCATTTATTGATCAAATTTTGGATTAGTGTGTGGGAAGCGAGGTATTTTTATTTATGGACAGCTTTTTCGGATACTATCAGATATAGATCAAACCCGAGGACCAACATAAGACTGCATTTATTTGTCCTTGGGGTACCTTTGCATATCAAAAGATGCCTTTCGACCTTAAAAATGCTGGAGCCACTTTTCAACGGGCTATGAACTTGATCTTCCATGATCTCAAATCAATTATTGAAGTCTTTTTGGATGACCTTGCTGCTCATTCTCGTCAGAGGATGCGTCATTCCTACCATTTGAGATTAGTGTTTGAAATATGGTGCCATTACTTGGTCAGGTTAAATCCTCATAAATGTATATTTTGTGTGAAATCTGGTCGCTTATTAGGGTTCATTGTCTCCAAGGATGGTATAAGAGTCAACCCTTTAAAGGTTGAGGCAATACTTCAATTGTCTCTTCCGAGAGACATTAGAAATCTTCAATGTTTGTAAGGCATGACAAATTTCTTGCGGAGATTCATAGTTAACTTTTCCAATTTGACTAGAGTCTTTATGCATCTTTTGAATTAGGACACTACCTTTTCCTGGGATGAGCAAGCCCAAGATTCCTTTGATGCACTTAAGCGATCCTTAGCATCGGCCCTAGTGATTAGTCCACCTGACTATAGCCATTATTTTTTACTTTATGTGGCTACATCCATGGAGACGATTGGTATGGTTTTAGTTCAGGAGGATGAGGAGCTCCAAAAGCATGCCATATATTATTTGAGCTAAAAACTTATAGATGCAGAGATCTGTTATTCCCATGTGGAGAAACTTGCCTTAGCTACCGTTCATGGGGTTCAAAGATTGAGACACTATATTCTCCTTTGCCAGACCTTGGTGGTAGACCATGTCAATCCATTTTAGTTTGTCCTCACTAGAAGGATGATAGGGGGAAAGTATAATAAGTGGATTGTCATATTGCAAGAATTCAATCTCGAGTTTGTTTCAGCAAAATAAAAAAAAATCGTTGATTTTTGCGGAGCTTATATATGATTTTCCAAGCGAGGAGGAGGAGGAAGTTTGTGAAGATACGTTTGTCGATGAGCACATTTTCCTGATCTCAACTTTGGATCCATGGTATGGGGATATTATCATATATTTACAAACATTGAAGGTCCCTACTCACCTTTCATGGGATGAGCGACAATGATTACGTAATGTATCCAAGGATTACCTCATAGTGGATAACACATTATACCACCATGGGGTAGATTCCATTTTATGTCGTTGTTTAACTCATGAGGAGGATGAGCTTTTGATGAATTATTGCCACAGAGGCGCATGTGACAGTCATTTATCTAGGCTTTCTACAGCCCAAAAGATCTTGAGAGTGGGTTATTTTTGGTCGTCTATATTTGAATATTGTGTCAATGCAGTCAAGAAGTGTCACCCTTGCCAAGTGTTTGCACACAATATTCGCTCACATCCTACCCCGTTACATCCAATTATCACCACCGGTACCTTCACTAAGTGGGGGCTTGATTTCATGGATTGAAACCCAGCTTCAGCTGGGGGGCATCATCATATCATAGTGGCTATTGAATATTTCATGAAATGGGCTGAGGCTATGCCCACGGTTAAATCCGATGGTGAGACATCCGCACATTTCGTATTCAACCAGATAATTACTCGGTTTGGTATTTTGAAAGAGCTTATCACTGACCATGGTAGGCACTTTCAGAATCGGATGATGGAAGAGTTGGCCTCGAAGTTAGGGTATAAGCAAGAGCATTCCTCTTCTTATTACCCTCAAGCAAATGGATAGGTTGAAACAGTGACCAAATCACTCAATTCCATTCTCCAACGAACCATCGCACAAAGAAAAACCAATTGGCATATCATGTTATATCTTTCTTTGTGGGCTTATAGGACCACAGTTAAGACTGCCACCAGTTTTTCTCCATATCAGCTTGTACATGGAGTGGATTCTATATTGTCAGTTGAGTGTGAAATCCCTTCTTTGAAGCTAGCCATAGATCTCTTACCAAACACTTCCCCATTGGAGGAACGTTTGGTCCACTTAGAGAAGCTTGATGAGTAGCATTGATATGCCTTGGTGGCTCTAGAAGTGAATAAGCATCGCGTTAAGGTCTAGTAAGATAAATCTGTCCATCCAAGGAAGTTTAATGAAGGAGATTTGGTCCTTTTGTGGGATCAAGCTAAAGAACCTTGGGGGCAAGAAAGTTTAACCCCATGTGGCATGGTCCTTATGTTGTTAAACATGTGTTAGAGAAGGGAGCATATGAGTTAGTATATTATGAGGGGATAGCCTTGGCGGAGACTAGAAATGGGCTCTATCTTAAAAAGTACTATGCATGATTCTCAGCCAGGGATGACTATTGTATATTATTGTATAGTATTTTACATAGTTAGGTTTTTCTTATGGTGATCAGGTTTGTTGATTAGCTTTCATTTCTTATGGCATATGTCAATGGAGTCTTCCATCGATATAGGATTCACGGATGGTGCTAGCCGACAAACTCAACACTTAGCCTCTTCTACTTGGGTGATTTATACTGCTACGGGTCAGGTATTGTCTTCAAGAGGTGTATGTTTACAACCCTCTTCAAACAATGTTGCTGAATATAGTGCCATTATAGAGCTTCTATGGGATTCCATTTCACATGGTTTTCTCTCTCTTGAGGTACGTCTTGATTAGGAGTTAGTAGTGTCACAGCTTAATGGCTTGTATCTTGTTAGGGATCCATCATTATTATGAAGATTCTTACATGTGAGATTGTTAGAATGACAATTTGACAACATAACATACATACATGTTCCAAGAATTTATAATCAAGTTGCTGACTCATATGGTAACTATGTGTTAGATTGGCATTTGATTCATAGACAATAAGCTCATCACAAACATACATTTTTATACATATAAATAAATAAATTGATTATCATAAATGTTTTTCATTTAAACATCCAAAATGTGATAATGCATAAGTGTCATAATACAAAAATGGGGCTTTCGATCCACCAAAATAGAAATACATGGTAGTACAAAATGTATCACTCCCAGGTATCTAAGCCTGGGGAGGAGGAGGGGGGTTCTGATCGTGGAATGTCACCACGAATCTAGCTATCCATCGAAATAACTGCACCCATGCTCATGGTACACCCACCACCTGATGTTGCATGGCCTCAGGTAGGTCCTCGACCTGCACTATGGGTACCCTATGTGTTAGCCGCACAAAGTTGCTATGAATGCTTTGGAGCGTCTGCTCCACATCCACACCCATAATGTCATATCCTCTTCCCCTCCATCTATGATGAGGGAAACCATCAGGCCACCATGGTCCTACATCTGCATACATATGATAGGATGTCACTATGTGTTGTCACACAAAAATATGTCTTTTGAGTCTATATATATCAAAAAACACAAAAAAAAATTAAATAATTCAAAAAACTTAAAAAGAGGGTTGGGATTCGTTACCAATGTAACCGTTTGCTGATCCTGGTGGTAGACGCATGTCATGATCTCCCCAAAAATCTATCCCCGCATAGGGATAATCATCGATGGCAACTATCTGTCACCACCATCGTGGAAAGAAATCAGTTGGATAGGGGTTGGACACCCTACCTCCACCCAGTCTGTGCATCGCATCTGCCAAACGTTGTTGGGATGGATCTCGAACCTCGTGAAGAGGAACGTCAAATCTAGGGCTCAATCCAAGAACACGCTCAAAGAAGAACATGCTCAGTATACTGCTGAAACCAAATTTTTGTACCTTTCCCATCTTGCAGTTGCTGAGTTGTTTCTTCATGTTGCTCAACAACACAGTACTCCAATCGTAAACTATGGTTCTCATGCACTCCACCTCATAAAACATCAAGGGCCGTGAGGCCTGGTGGAGTGAAGCTTGCCCTGCTATCCTACCGAGTGTCAATAGTATGGCCTTTAGGCCTAGCACTTGTATGGAAATTGGGATCTGACTTTTGACCTTCTTCGTGTCTAGATAATAGTATACAACTATATACTCATCTATGGTAAGGCCACCTCCGGGCCCGCGAGACTGTAAGTTCACCACTTCCCCCCGTCAGGACAATCCAGTAATGAAGTATATGTCCTCCACCTCTATAGTGAGGGACATCCTGTCGATCTAGAAAGATTATGAGTTAGGATCCTAGTAGTTTACTAGCATCTGTAGCAGTCTTGGTTTGGCCCTTAATCCACCAAGTCACCAAATATTGTAGATCCCGCATGCACGAAGAGCTTGTTGTGCCATTAGATCACCATGTACTTTTGCTTCTACATCCTCATGCTCTTGTTCCATCCATTCTAGTACCATCCTACACATTCAATTTGAGTTTTGGTCACTAGTTGTCTTAGAAAAACATAAACACAGCTGCATACGCGACTGTTAGCTAAACAGCCTCGTATCTATGGGACTTTGAGGCATTTTTCCATGTATAGCCAGCCCTATATGTGGAAAAATCCTCGATATCCACGTGGGACATGGCTCATAATTTAGAATGGCCTAGAAATCGATTTTCACCATGCAAATTTGAAAAATTTACATGCAAATGAAAGAGCATGGCATGGGAAGTTACCTAGAAAAAACAGTGTTGGATTCCTCCTATTGAAACTCCTGGAATTCGTGTTTGAAGTTCTGACCTCAATTGGGTAAAAATTTCAAATGTTATATAATGTTTTGAATTTTTTACTATTTATAGAAATTTTTCAATTTTTTGAAATTTTTTACCCCCTTTCTATAGTTTTGGACCGTTTCTGACCCTTTTGGACCATTTTGGACTAATATAATGATGTAGGAGACCGTTTTGAGCACCGTTTCAATCGTTGTTTTTTCCCATTCATGCCGATTTCATGTATGATGTTTAAACTGTCATATAGGTTATACTCCACCTCCATTTTCATTTTTGCATGACCTTATGACCATTTCATTATAACCATAGGTACAAACCCATTCTATCTTGTCACAAAACCTTCTTGTTGTCTTAGAAGTGACATGACGTGAATGGTAGAGATTGAACTTACATGGGTACCCTAGTTAGCTCCTTATTTACATTTGGTACCCATGCCGATAGTTTGTCCTTTAGGGCATGGGAGTCCGTTGTATAGTATTGCCATGACATTTTGCAAGAGCCTCATACTCCTCTTGATCTTTTGTTGTCCTGTTTCCCCAGGACTCCCTTATGTCAAGTTGTAATTGCATTATCATGAGCTTTGCCTGCCTCATTGAGCCTTATGTCGACTTCCCTGACTTTGAGTATCATCCATACAGCCTAAGCTTGTCACATGTCTAGCCACACGGAGCCATTTTATATATCCTTTGCAGCTTGATTCCCAATTTTTACCAGGAGGGTACTTTCCCCCGAGTGTCTCTATCCTACACATGTATCCCTTCATTAAGCATACATATGTTTTACTTCTTGGAACTAGTTTGTTTTCCTATTTGACACTTGTCTCCTCCTAGTCTGTAACTTTAAAGAAATTTGATTCTTTTTCAAGATTTTCAAAAGTTCGAAAAAGTCCAAAAAAATTAAAAAGAAAAAAGCTGGACAAGAAAAGATGTTATCTTTGGTAGCAGTCGAGTCATGTTGCCTTCGAATAGAGCACTATGTATCACATCTGTTGGTTGGGTTAATAGTTTGACTTTAGGAGTTGTACTCATTTATCTGAGTTTATCTCCACCGACTGGTTAAGCTTCCAGTCCCTATGGAGCCTCTGTCGATGCCTCCTATGTTGCAGAGATGTCCTAGATTTGTATATCGAGTCTATGCTACCTACATTCAATCACCATTCACCTTTATGCTCTTGTTCGAAAGAAGTTGAAACCTGAGTTTGCCATTCCTCAGTTATCTTGACTTTGCATGTCGGCCATTCTCGGTACAGTTACTGGTTCGTGCACCTTATGATAGTGTCCTTCCACATTATACATCTTTGCTGAGTACCTCATGTTGGATGATGGGGGATTCCTTAATTCCCTCCTTCCAGTGGTTTTCATCCCATTGACTTCAGATCATTTATTCTAGGATAGGAATCTAGAGTCATGTTTGAGTTCCTTGAGACTTGTAGTCATTAGTGGCAGGTTCTCTCGCCATCGACAGTGTTTTGGAATACATCAATGTCCCATGATCGATGGATTCTCTCAAGTGTTCGACCTTAACACATTTATTCACACTTGTTAGTTTGTACTCTAGTACCTTGATTCCCATTTTCATTATCAGTGGGTGATCTTGCGTCTGATAATGGTATACATTAATGACTGGTAATCAGACGATGGACTACTATGTTCGACCTCAACACCTCTATTCACATCATAGGGCATGTACTCGTAGTGGTTTATGTAGAAGACCTTCCATATTGGTGGCATCTCTTATATGCTACTGCCTTGATCGTGCTAGTGTTCATGAGATTTCAGCTCTCGTGACTTCAATCTAGTATATGTCATACATTTCCAGCCATTATGGAGATCTTGATCCATTATATATCTTCAATATTCATCATGGAGATTCTGAGCTATTTGAATTTTACATGGAGATGACCACACATGTCATATTTTTTATCATTCCTATTCATGGCCATTGTACTCTTATGTATCTGGGACTGCTGTATTTATTTGCAGTTATATGCAGAGCTTTATCATTATATTGTATTGATTAAATGGCTAGTTCTTCCATTGGGTTCTTATTACTCCACTTCTGGGATGGACTTATAATGTATTTCGGCCATCGTATGACCCCTTAGACCTCACACATTAGGGGGCATCTATTACAACTGATTTTATCACACATGGTGAATCACACTTTTATGGCCTTCCCTATCCCTCTACAGACTCCTTAGACACCATGGACCATTTTTGTACCTTTCATGTTTCCAAGATCATACCTAACAACATGCAAAAAATTCCATACGTGACTTTTAATCACTTTCTCGTGTATATACATGGATTTGACCCTTAAACCCGTGTACATCAGGATGTGTGCCAAAGGCCAAATTGTTTTGTAGTTTCCCTTGATGTGGATCCAACTCACTTGTCTCCTGGCCTTCCATATGCCTTGATATCGCTAGAATTTGACCTTTCATTACCCCATTGAAGAGCTATATAAAGAACCCTTTGGATACATTGAAGGCATGAGGAATTGAAGAGCAAGAAAACTATAGTCCATTGTTTCCGGAGCTTATACTTGAGTCTGCATCCCTTTTTCCCTTGGAGCACTTTTTTGTTCTTCCCAAGCTTGCCTTTTGCTTGTGAGCTTGCTATCGAGAGATGGAGGATTGAAGTGGTGGAGGCCCAAGTGGGGGACTGGGTTTCTTTGATTCGTAAACGTGCCAACAGAGGTTGTCTCTATTGTAATATCTATTTTATATTAATAGAAATATATTTTCTTGTCCAATAATGTGTATTTGAATGAATATTTGATCCATGGATAATTCCAAATGCTTATATGTTATTGATTATATATGCTAGAGTAGGTCTAACACAATTATATATAGCATGCTTGTCTTGTTTATTGAATGTTGAGGAAACATTTTATCAATTCAAGCTAGAGTTGGAAAGCTCAACAGGGATCTACATCAACCGTCTGGAATAAGATATGAATCAAGATCCTTTAGCGTTAGATATTTGGTTTCTCTTGCATATAGGAAAGGATTGATTTCCGGAGTCAAGCTATTTGTTGTGGTACCCCAACCATAGGAATTTCTCTCCATAATAGATGTGATATGAAATATGAGTGGCCTTGTCCTACTGAAAGGTAGACAACAAGTCTATCCCAAAATCATATCAGACAGGAAGTTGGAAGTGACTAAGGAATACATTAGCCAAGTCCCAGAAACTATTAAACGCAGCAGAAGGTAGTTCAATATACCATTTTGCTGCAGTACTAGTTAGATTTATTTGGGATAGCCTCAACCAAACTGAATCATCGTTTAGTGAGTTCGAAGAGCACCATAAATGGAAAGTGGTGACATGAGCTCCTGGATCATCACCAACTTTTCCTTCGAATTTTGGGATATCCGAGGGTATCTTGGTAGGAACAGGTGGCTAGGAGGAGTTATGTCTCACCGAGTCATTCATTAGTTTCGACAAATCTGGAAAATTTAATGTTGTGAGGAAAGGGATATTGGGTCTAACCAGAGCACTAAAAGTACTAGCCTAGGAATTAGAGGGACTTGCCCCCATATTCCCATATGTGAAGGTGGGGTTGCCCCCTGCTACCGGTTGTGAAGTAGTTGGGATGATTTGGAAAGGATTCCATCCATAAGCCAGTAGAGTTTTTATGTGTGTTGTAGTGTATGAGGTTCTAGCTTCCGCATTCGAAGCTGGGGTTTGGAACACAGGAGCAAGTATCCCTCCACTAAAAAGAGAAAAAGGAGAGCTTGTGAAAGGAGCTAAAACCGGAGTTTGAAAACCTTGACCATAAGTATTATGGTTTCCAAACTGCACTGGTACATATGCGGGTGTTCGGCCTACATATGGAGTGGATGGGGGAATGTGCCCCCCATTCCAAGGAAAACCTTAGACAAAATCTGAAGATCCTATAAGACCACTCTGAGCAGTGTATGTGAAGGAAGTAGGAACTATAGGTACACTAGGAATCCCAGTGACCATACCACCAGAAGTACCTGCTAAACTTGTGGGAGCCGATGGTTGAACCACCCAACTAGATAGAGTTAATGGTGTAGTAGGTATACTTATTCTAGGGGAACCTACCAGGGGAGGTGGCACCCCTTCAGCCAAAGTAGCTGAGGTGGAAGTAGTAGAACTTTCTCCTATAGTAGACATTAATCTTCCCAAAGGGACACCAATCATGGGTGGATTGAAAGGACAAACCTAAACAATCACAGGATTGTTTAAGTCAGTTAAAGGTGAATTAAAGTTCCTTGCAAAATCATCAGCTTGCAATTTTTCTATCTCAACTGTGTTTAAATTAAAATGGTTTTCCCTAAGTTCTGGTTCACCCAGAACTTCACTAACTCCTATCGGTTTGAAAGAACCATCTGTGTCCAATCTCCACCTTTGAGGGGTAGGTGGAGGTTTCAAAGTGATAAGCAGATGAATGTTTTGTAACCTTCATGACCTTTTGATATATTGGTCCTCCATGATTGTAAATTTGACTCTTCACACCCTAAGGTCGGATAAAAACACAGAAAAACCATAGAGCAATCACTAAAAAATTTCCTAAAGTCTCAACAATCACAAGGCCCTATAAGATATGCTTTCCTGAAGAAAGTTGAGACACAGTTACTTGGCATCCTTGAAGAGGTTCTTAGGCACAAGCGAAGGAATCACCCACCGACCTCCTAAAATTTCAACAAGGGCTACCTTCAAAGCCCATCCAAGGTGAACAGAAATAGCCTTTTGGTTTACTTGTGTATAAACCCTAGATGTCCAAGAGACTAGAGGCTACCTTAACTATATCAATAGTCTTGGGGGACAGTCGTAAGCCTAATTCATATGTATGGGTAGTGTATCAAATCTTGAAACTCTATCTAGGACAGAATCCTCAGATGTGTAAAAACCTTGGTCTATGTTTTGACAAGGAATCAAGGGGTTATCTCCTCATTCCAAGCCTCCACGCAGCCTCGTGCTTAACTCTAGTTTGAGAGGAGCTTCCCAGATACTATCAACACAGAGAAGGATTTACCTATTTATCGGAAACTATGTCTGAATTTAAGTACTTGTGGGGATTTTACACTTCCTATCCCACAATTCTATCCTAAACTAGTAGGTGTATGACTCTATAAAACAAAACTTACTAATAAATTTTAAATTATAGCGTTCATTTTAAGGGCTATTCTTAGTCAGAGGGTAAGTGGCGTGAATGACTATGATATTATAGACTCGATAAGAAAAGTTAAAAATGTGTATAAAACTGAAAATAAAACTACGATATGCAATTCAAATGCAAATGTTTCCAATTCTTTTTCTTCAATTTTCAAACTCTTTAAAAATTACTATGCACCTAAATGCAAAAATTCTTGAGAATGCTTGAATAATCAGACCATAAAGCAAGCAAAATGAAGTATAGCATACTTGTAAGAACCAAAATCAACCACTTAAGGAAGAGACTTGGAAAACACCTAGTTTGGGAAGAAACAATGAATGAAATCCACTGAAATCAATAAAAGGAAAGTGACAAACTGAAACTACTTGGAAATAGCACAAGGTACAAGGTATCTAAAATCTTGATCACTGACTCAGATACACAGCATTGAACCTATCACCCAAACAGGATAATCCACCTCAAATTGCTAAAAGAAAGAAGACTCAAACAACAAAAAATCAAGGGCTTACTGAAAAGCACAAAGTATGGTGCACAGGGCTCTCAAACCTACAGTAAAATGCCAGCACTACAAGACCCCAAAGCAGAGAAAAATCCAAATAAGACAGGAACAAGAAACCCTACCTAAAAATATACTACTAAGAGATGTACATGACTGTCTAACAGAACAACTTGCATATTGTATGTGACTGTTCAGTATAGCAAAGAATGGTCAAGTATCTACAGGACTAACCCATAGTAGGCTGGACTCCCCAACAGACTTGCCAATTCTATTGTTCAGGATTAAGCACCCTTGCAACCTAGGGTCTGGGGTTACCAACTTACTACTAACCTTACAGACAATAATATTTACCATAGAATAGAAAGGGAATAGGAAGAAAGTCTTGACTTACCTGATTATCAACGGTTGATCCAAGCTTGATCTTCTCCTGCTGCTCTTCTTTCCAAAGCTTCTAGGGATGCACCTCTTTCACCTGTAAAGGAAAAATTATCCAAGTAATAGCTCATGCATGTATATATAAGAGTTTAGATAAACAATATGTCAAATACATACTCAAATATATTCATTAACCATGATACATGAAAGAAACTCAACACAATGTTGTAAGAATAATTCTCTTTATTAACAATCAGTGAATGAGATAAGAGTACAACCCAACTTCTAAGACAAGGACTCCTCTGCAACCAAAGGACTCTAAGTTTTGCTGCTCTAAGAATTTTGAAGATATACCACCAGCATAAATTTTCTCTCCAATCTTGATTGATTAATTCCCTCCCTAAGGCCTCTATTTATACTTTGAGATATAGAGTAATTTCAAAGGTTGGGGTGGTTGAAACAGTTGGGATAGTTAATAATTATGGCCCAAATAATCTCCATTAATCGTTTTTTATATCTTTTAAGGTTGAACTGAGGTGTACGTGACTATTAATATAGGAAACCCGCGTATGACACGTGAGTTGCTCAAAGGAAACCTATGTACACTGATGTACGCGGGTTGCAATGCAGATAGTCGCGTACAGTACACGAGTTGCAATGGAGATAGTTGTATACACAACTCAACACCTAGAAAATTTATGTAGCAAGCTGGTTTAAGGGTAAATGCATCCCAAGTCATGCCCATCTATAGTGTTTTGGAAAAATTTAATCCTAATATGTCTTTTTGTGTACCAATATGAAGAATGTCGGCACTCAGATGGAGAAGTTCCATTTGGGTTGATAACACCAGGCTCACTTGATAAAAAACACTAAGTACAACTTAGGTGGTAACATGCTGTAGAAGAGAATCATAACCCTAGAGTAATGAACCAAGAGTGGTTGGAAAGGAACCTATATTCTGATCTACACGAGTACTTTTTTTTTAAGTTTTTGATCATCTTGTACAAGTGGTTGGTGCGATTGGCCTATCAAAAGACAAATTTTCAAGGATGTGAGCCCACTTGGTGGACCCCAGAGATGATCCAACAACTATAGGAGGTAGATAACAAAGCGTAAAGGTTTTTTGAATTCTTGCTTGCTAGCATATTGGAGGGTTACTATTTCTAGGAATATCACACCTCTTGCTGACAAGAGTTGTTCCTCTAGGCCTGAATGGTTCATATCTAGAACAAATGACTGATAACATAGATGGAAGACTTCCCCTAGAGCTTGTAGATATCTGGAATGAATCCTTTGGCTATTATGTAGTGTGATGTAGTTGTCCCCTATGGTAATGAATCCCCATAGATGTACCTGCACAAACACATCAAACAAACAAGCAACATCAAAGGTACCAAAACATAGTCTATAGTTCTATATTAGTGACTAAGGAATCCAATAGTAAAATGAATGATTGAAACATAACACATTTTACGAGAAAGGAACCAAATTTTCATTAAAAATGAAGAAGAAAGATTACAACCGTTTCCTTAGTGTTGTGATGCTCCTTCACATGCCATGCCTTGTCCTCAAAATCTCCAACTTGCACCTTCTATGCTCACCCTATATTTGGCCAGAACCTCAGTGCAGCAGTATAACATTTCTCTCTCTCAACCATGGGGTATGAGCCAAGTTTTATAGGACTTGGGAGGATAGGGATGGTTAATAAAATGGTGGGTGAGGTGGAAGGGAGATCCCACGAGGGGGTATCTCGAGTCTAGGTGGTCCACAGAAGTAGGGATGAGAGTTCCACAAAGTCTTTCTTCGAGACGCTTCGTGAATATTCTATTTTTCTCTTTTAAACTTGAGCACCTCTTTTCTTTGATGTCGAAAAAGTGTTACCAGGGTGGAAACAGTCTTTGATCAAGGGGCATAGGCGGTGGCATCGCTTATTGTTAAGAGACAATGGGAGTTACTGAAGAAGGTAACACCTTTTGCATTAAGGGAAAAGGAGCTGTTGGACTCAAATATGAAAAATAGGAGTCTGGGCTAATGTTTGACTTCACAATTTGGGATTTTAGGGAAAATTTTGATGTTTTAGGCCTCAATACATTCTGGTGATGATATTTATGTGCAACAAAATCCCCCCTAAAGCATTAGGCTGGAGGGATACGATAGGTGAGAAATTTGAAAGAGCAACTTATCACTTCGTCGAAATAAATCACTTGATTAGAGATCATCATCAACTAATATTTTTCAATACACCAATAATTTTTACTCGTATCCAAATGTCTCCTCATCATGGCTGCAGACCAATACAAGTCAAATCCAAGAGGGAAATTAATTGACATGGCTACTAGAATACAATGAAAATCCATGTGAAGAATATTCAAACTTGGACATAGATACCAGACATGCAATGTAGATCTATGTCAAATGGACACAAATTTGAGCACAACCATGACCATACAAATGTGGATCCATGTTAGGAATTATAAAAAAATACTCCATCGAAACCTAGGGAAACAAATGAGTGCTTAACAAGTACCCAGGGTATTTGTCTCATCTTCCACAAAGTACAATTCTATCCATGTGATTACAATGTCTTGATGTCGAACATGGTAGAAACCACTTGATTACTGGTCACTAATTAGAACCATTAACAAGTGCAAGGGAGATCACCATTGATTTCAATGATTCCAAGGTACCCTAGTACAATATCTTGAGTGTGGATAGATGACTTGATGTCGAACACTCAGTCAAATATTTCAATCAGAGGTCAATGATGTGAGCTTATGTCGAGAGCAGGAGAATATGTCATTAATGCATACATATCTCAAGGTACTATCTTTTTGTTTCTAAGACTAATTCCTGGATGATGATCCGATGTCGAAAGGAATAGTCTTGTCGAAGGAGGGCCATGATGAATCCCACATCGATGACACAAAAATTGGAAAAAAGTTTTGGAATTTTGAATATGATGCAACCATAGGAATGACTCAAAAGGTATTGACACAAAGGCTGTTTTGACTACAGAGGTAAACTTTCAATTTTCCTTTGAACATCAGGCGGCACGACCGAAGACTTGGCAACATTGGCTTAGACCAGACAGATACCAACACATAATGTGATGGTAAACGATGCATTCTTTGAAAGAATCAAAGGAGTGACATGAATCATGAAAGTGGATTGAATTGGAAGCAAGCTAAATACCCAATTGACTAAATGAAATGCAGACAAGTGCCATGTTCAAAGGTGACTAGTAACTTCCATTTATTTTCAAAATGAAATATTTCCCTTTTCCTTAATTTCCCCATCATGATTGACGAGTGAATATTTTAATTTTTATGAGTTCTAAGAGGGTAACAAACACTCATTGTAGCTTATCCTGAGATAAGTCCATTTTCATATGTTTCACGAACCTGAGAAAGGAGGGGTTCGTTCCCAAAAGAGGGTCTCTCAGTGTTTAATTTAACGAGTCCATTGAAAGTTAACTCGATATTTTTAATGTTTAGAGAATTTGAACGAAGACGGAAGAAGAGTATACAGGATTATTTTTCATATAATTTAGTCTTTAGGGATCGAAAAAGTATAAAATAATACCCGAGAGAACTCTTCTAGTCATGATTGGATGGAGCAATCCTTTTTTGTAAGTAGTCAATCTGAACCGAAAAAGGGGCAAACTATCAATGGAAAGATGACTCTTCAAGTAATTTTACAAGTGTGAAGAAGACAAGTTCGCTTGATAATATTTTCACATTTAAGGAATCCAAAAAGAGTTTAAAGAAGACTCCATTAGGGTTTCTTTTCACAATGAATGGGTTTAACAAGCCTGAAAAGAAGCAAAAATGACTTGAAACTTTGATACTAGGATTAAAGAGCATGATCGAAGTATCAAAATTAGCGCTCGATGACTCTTTCCATTTTATGTAAGTATAAAAAAGTAAAAAAATGAACTTACCCATAGTCAATTCTATTCACTTTTGTCCCTGCAATTTTTTTTAAAAGACTATTATCTCCCCAAAAATATTAATAAATGACTTTTATAACTATAGAAAAGGGCATTTTTTAATGAAATGATTAAAAAAAATTAAAATAATGTAATAAAACCCTAAAAAATCTCATATAAAATTCAAAGGAAATAGTAAAAACATTTCATTTTACCATTTACCAAGTTTGGAGAGCTGCTTGGAGCAATTGTGTGCAGATTTCTAATGGAGATTTTGGAGTCGTTACTTGTGCAATTTTCAATCTGTTTGTCTCAAGTAGGAGCTAAAACCATTATAATCATTCCTATGGTTGAAAATTTTCGTTTCCAATGCATTTCACCATTTTTTGGGGATTTTTACCCAACGGTAAAAATCACATCTCGGGTAATGTGCTCCTCCTTTGCATGAAAAGAGGTTCCCATGGAAAACCATTTTTTTATGCCTGTAGAGACGGTGGCACCATTCTGTCTAAAGGAGATAGAAGCGGTGCCGCAAAGCACACCCAAAAGATGGGTTTTCTATCAAATATAATGATTTTGAAGTATTTTTAAAGGTTGATAATGTGTCTAAATGCTTCAAATTTGGTTTTAAGCAGGTCATTTCAGTCAAAATGGTGGTGTGGAAAGAAAGAAAACATGAGGACGATGATGCTAGAGCTAGGGAAGATGCGGATTCTATAGTTTCTTTACAGGGTTGTGTCCTTGTGAAATTCTTCCATGCCACAAGTATGATATCTCATATAAAACTATTGGAATACATTTTGCGAATGTGGAACCCAGAACAATAATACTTTGAAGTGGGGTCCCACATTATTACAGTGGAGGTGGAAGATATTTACTTTCTTATTGGATTATCTAGGCATGGAGCACCAATATTATTGACAGGTTCTTGAGGGGCAGACATCACGACACAAGAACTCATAGTTCACCATTGTTTTCCAGGCACTAAGATGTTTGGGAAAAAATCCCAATAAAGGAAGGGATGGATTTTCCTCTTTGGACACTACTCTTCACTATGCAGACGGTTATTGGGATCCAAGGGGCTCATCAAGATTCCTGAGTGCACATGCTCTATTCCCTGGAGGCTATGGAACCCACAATTTTTAACTTGGTCGAGGCATTGCTCAGTGTGTTCAAGGATCAACTAACTAAGTGTCGGCAGGGAGAGTTAAAATAGTTTGGTTATGGGACTATCATGGCATGTTTCATTTTTTGAGCGGGTACCCCTCTTAAGGCCATATATGGTTTTCGTCGAGCTGAGAGGTTGAGACCCCTGCATGCTACGGTGGGTGGAGATCATGGCCCATACTGGAGGTGGCAGAGCCAAGGTTAAGTACATGAATCCATTTTTCCACTGGTTGGATGACCAAATCCTCATGATCAAGGATTATGACTATTTTGGGACCGACGTCCGAGGAGATACAGATCTACCTTTACTAGCAGATGCCCAATGGGGTGATATTGGTAAGAAAAATGCTCAAGATGTTGATTATTTTTTGTATTTTCATGTTTTATAATTTTTTTATACGTGATGACAAGACCTAAATTTTTCATGAAAATGTAGAAGATGCACGATTTGGGGGTTCATTCCCAATGGATAGGTGAGCGGGGGATTTCTTCATACACAAAGGAGATGCCGAGTTAATCGATTTGGAGGAAAAACTCAATCGATTGACTCTATAAATTCCATATGCTACTATAGATGACCTCCCTAGGAGGTACCAGAGCCACATAGTTGGAGTGTCAGGTCAATTCAGCCGACTGCTATGAAGTGTATCTAGGGCTATCATGTGCTATCATGAACACCACTAGACGTTCTACATGATGTATACACTGAAAGCTAGCTAGCTTCATGAGTTTTTCCATTTTTGTATATATGAAATCCAGAGTGCTTCAGTCGGGGTCTCATGACCATGTTTTGTTAAAAAAATTATATATATATATATATATATATACAGACTTATTTACGATGTTTATATTTTTTCAAATGGAAAATGATATTTACATGAGTTTTTATGTGTCTTTTACTGTTTATTTTATTTTACAATGGACCCTGTTTTATTTATAAAAGTTATGTATGGTAAATATACCAGTATACAATGTAGTTTTCCTATGACCGTGTTATAAGACCTAGGAATGTGCCAGTAAGTGATTGATTCAAACAACCTTTCTAACAGATGCACTCTTCGAAAAAGACAAAGAAGTGTAGGGTTTTTGATGGTATAAACGTTGTTTAAATGATAAAACACTAGCTGTGAGTCCATGAATACCACCAAGTCTTGAATGTACTGAGATGCATCCTTAGTTAACAAACCTATCACTGCATGATACTCGACGATGTTGTTGGTAGCCAGACCAATACAAAATGCTCCTAAACTAACTAATTCATGTGCCAGGGAATACAAAACCTAATCATATGAATCAAGGTTCAAGGTATGACAAAAAGCACCATTAGAAAAACCATAAAAAGCCATCCGATTTGCATAACCAAAACATGGTATAAACAATATTGACAAGAAAATCAAGAGCATATTGAAAATCCAAAAACAAACCAAAAATTCAAACAATATACATGTATACAAGGTACCATACATAAATGACTTCAAGAATAGTACCTCTCCAGGTACAACCCATTGTGAGGTTGCCCGAAATGTATCCCGTCGTAGTCTACAAGCTCGTAGGTCCCTTTCTCTAAAACTTTACTGACGATAAAGGGATCATACCACACAGATTACAAATTCCCTTCCCTATCTTGCCATGTCTCTGATAGTAATTCATAAACATGTCACCTTCATTAAAGACACGAGGCTGAACAAACTTATGATATAGGGACTTAATTCATTTTTTATGTGCCTCATTAGCCAAGGAATCATCTCTTCTATTTTCATCAAGGTTCGGTAAGTACAAAAACCGTTCTTCTTTGGTAGAAGCATTCAGGAGAAGTTCTACTACAATTTTGAGCGATGGGATTTAACACCCAATAGGAAGGACACCTTGTAGCCCATAAAACAACTGAAAAGGTGTGAAACCAGTTGTTTTTTTAACTGAAGTCCTATAAGCCCACAATGTGGAAAAAAGAGTCAAATTCTAGTTGGATTTATGATCTCCAACCATGCTACGTAACATAGTTTTCAAAACTTCTTTAATGGCCTCAAACTGACCATTATCCTGCGAATAATATGGAGTTGAGTTTTCATGGCAAAAACCTAGCTTAGCACTCAACTCAGGCATCATCTGATTGCGGAAATGAGATCCGTGGTAAGTGACTTTGGCTTGTGGAACTCCAAACCTAGCTATCACATGGTTACATAAAAAGAGGGCTACAGTCTTTCCATCCTCTGCATATATAGTCATTTCCTCGGCCCATGTTGTAAAGTAATCAATGGCTATGATGATGTAACCATGCCCCCCAGCCGCGATAGGATTACAATGCATGAAATCAATACCCCACTTGTTGAAAGGGCCAACAACAATGACGAGGTGTAAAGGAGCAGGGTGGGTGTGCTGTTTAGGATAAAAGTTTTGTTAGGGTGGGAATTTCTTAACTGCCTCATGACAAACTTTGAATATTGAGAGCCAAAAATACCCAGCATGAAGTATTTTCTGAGCTGTCACTATCCAAGAATGATGACCGCCACATGCTGCAGAGTGGAAATCATTCAAAACTTGTTCATAATCTTCATGTGTAAGGAATCATTGAAGAATGGATTCAATAACATGTTGATACAACCTATCATTTAAAATGAGATAATACTTTGCGTGGTGACAGATGTGACGATGATTTTCATGGGACATGTCAGGATGAAATATATGGGTCTGGATATAAATTATCAAATATCCATACCACAGGTCGATTGTGTTGATTAAAAACATGAATTCATCTATAAATGAATCATTGGGCTCAGCTTCCATCAGAGCATAGGGAAGGTCACACATCAACTCCACAAAAACCAAGGACTTCTTTGAAGTAGCCTTAGTGAACTTGGGATCGAATTCCTGTAAGATAACGATCCAACGGGAATACTTGCCCCCTAGTACCTGACGAGTTAGAATGCAATACATGGGGTTTTGGTCCGCGATAACAATTATAGTGCATAGTAATATGTAGTGATGAAATTTTTTCACAACAATGACCGTAGAAAAATCTAGCTTCTCCACATGCAAGTAATGGGTTTCAGAGTTAAGAAGACTCTTATTGAGGTAATAAATCACGTTTTCTTGGACATTAAGATCTTCCTACACTAGAACCATACCAATAGTAGTATTGGAGGAAACAACATACATCAGAAAGTCTTTTGAGTAATTTGGGGGCTGAAACACTGGTGAATGTGTCAAAGTGTGTTTCAAATTGTCAAAATCTCATTGGGCTTGGCCATCTGAAAAGAATAGAGTGTCTTTCTTAAGGAGATGCATATAACCATGCATGTTTTCTGCGAAGTTGCATACGAAACGATGAATAAATTTTTCGTTCCCCTTCCAACTTTGGAGTTGAGTAATATTAGTCAAGGCGGGTAAGGCCAAGATAAAAACCATTTTCAAAGGATCTATTGGGATTCCATATTTGGAAACCACAAATCCAAGAAGATGTCTAGTATCAACACAAAAGATGCATTTATGTGGATTAAACCAAATATTATAATGACGACACCTACAAAAAATGTCTCTAAGGTGCCCTAGGTGGTCCTCCCATTGCTGTGAATGAGTAGGGATATCGTCCAAATCTCCATGATGTGCTTGATATCATTAAAAGAATAGGACATGGCATGTTAGAATGTACCTCCGGTGTTTTTTAAACCAAAGGGTAACTTTTGATATGCAAAGGTTCCCCATAGACAAATGAATATTGTTTTATGGTGATCGACGGGTAGAATTTCTATTTGACTATAGCCGAAAAAACCATCCATAAAAGAAAAGATGACACTCCCTGCACAATTGTCACTGATTTGATCGATGTGTGGAGTAGGGAATTTTTCCTTGGGACAATCCTTATTTAAATATCAAAAATCGATACAAAACCTAATAATTACATGCTTCATAGCCATAGGGACAATATTAGACATCCATTCCATCAGTGGTATGGGATAAATAAGCCCCGCTTTCAGAAGTTTATCGACTTCTTCTTTAATAGCCGCAACCTTCCCAGGATGGAATTGACGTAGTTTTTGTCGGACTGGACTTGTCATGGGATAAGTTTTAATCTCATGTACGATGATGGACAGATCAATCCCAATAATTTATTCATACATTTAGGTAAAAACATCATAGAATTATTTGAATAGAGCTCTATAACTTTTAGTTTCTTCTGTTGAATAGTTCTGGCCTACATGAACATGCTCAACAGTTCCAGGCTTGACCGCTATGTCAATAGGGGTTGTTTGAGTTATGTTGCAAAGGTTTCCTTCAGAATCAGTTCCTTGGAACAATGCAGGTGTTTGAGGATTGATGACAATATCAGTACTAATAATAGATACAAGATCAAAGTCTACCAAACTGGCGTTGGGAAGGAAATAGGATTTATGGTGATGATCTTTCCATACAGGTTCATTCACACTCATTATCTCCATAATGGACTCGTTCGATGGAAAAGTATGCGAGATAATATAGAGTGGTGTGAGAGGGTTCTATCCCATAGGGAAATTGGTAAGGATCCGAAGCCACAAGATGAAGATACTCAAGATTGACATCAAAAGAATATTGAACAACATCATAAAGTCCTTTGTAAGGGCCTAGAGAGGATGATTCAACAAATTCTTTGCTTCTCGGACTGTGGCCAGTTGTGGAAATCATTTTCATAGGCACCAATTTCATACTAGGAGGGGGTCAGTGGATCACTCTTGTTATATTTCCAAATGACACATCTCTTCCTGTGACCACTTTCCCATGATTCCATCGCACGACGTCACTTCAGGAAAGTCATTGAAAAAACACCTAAATTGGAGGACCCATAACTTGAGTTTTGTAACTCCATTTAACCTCATATTTATAGTGTTAGAAATGTATATGTGTTAGATAAAACATTCCAGAAGACAACAAAGTTTGAAAATTCCCAAAAGTACCATAAAAATGAGTTTTTTGATGTGTATGAAAGTTTTCTTAAGGAAACCTGCGTACGTACATGACTTGCTATATATAATACTCGCGTACAGCTTAAATACATGACTTTATGCATTGAAACCCATGTATACCTCCTCGTGTATGTGACCATTGTTTCTGTAACCCATGTACACCTCCTGAAAATGTCAAAAAAATACGTATTTTGAAATTCGGGTAGTTTGGGTAGTTATGCGACTGACTCCTTCAGTTGTAACTACTTTGTCTTCGACCCTAACTCTTCATTAAGCATATAAATAGAGGTAGGGAGGTCCATGAGAAGGGACTTGAATATTTGCATCATTATGGTAGAGGAATTGGGACTCTCTTTTCCCACACCTTTGCATCCACCTTTCAACCCCAGTACATTGATGACCTCTTAAACCCTAGCCATAGGAAACATTCCTTTCCAATAGAACCGGTGACTCCACTAGGGAGAGCCTTGTATATTTGGGGTTTCTCTATATTTCTTTCAGTATTTTGCATTGTTTTAGGTCCTTCTTACCACTTAGGAACACTTTATAAGTCTGATAGCATACTGCCCCTGCCTTCCTAAGGCAGTTTTTGACCTTTTTTGGGATTTTTTCCACCCATACGCGAGTTGCAGACTAAACAGTCACATGTCTATTTTGGTACACATGAATTTCTATACTATCAACCCACGTATGATATGCAACTTGTCAGTGGTACAACCCATGTGTGCTTGTACACATGACTTGTTGTACTGTCAACTCGCGTATGACACGCGACCTGTCAGTAGTACGACCCGCGTATGATACATGACTTGCCAGCGGTACAACCCATGTGTGCTTGTACATGTGACTTGCTTTAATATCAAATCGCATATGAAACATGACCTGTCAGTAGTACAACCCGCGTGTGCCCCTAAAACAGTGTTTTTTCCTCATTTTTGTACTTTTTTCTGCTGTTGTGGGCTATTTTGTAGGTCTTTTGGTGTCCTCTACAGGTGTATGGATTCAGGGAGTTAGTGTCATCCATTTTGGTTGTTCTTTATCTATATGGTAAGCCTTTTTTATATCATTAGGGTTTTCTCTTTGCTCTTTTCCCCCTCCTCCTTTGCTTGGTATGATTGTTGGCTTATGTTTCTGGTCAGCCTCTGTTAGTGATCTTTGTCTAAGTTCAGAAGCTTGTTGGTGTTGGTTTCCTTCTTGTTTTCTTGGTTAATTTCACCATGCCAAATTAGTTGACTTGTCTCTTATGCAAGATTTCCTTCCAAGTAGGGTTTTTACTGACTTTAGGGCATTCTAGAGTTTGTTTGGTGGTTGTATAGTAGAGTTCCTTTTGCTTTGTTCTTGTTATCTGCATACTTTGCTTTGTAGGTAGTTTTTATTTTGCATTTATAAAATAAAAATAAAAAGAACATATACTTGTTTAATATGCATGTAGATTAGGGTTTTTCCTTTAATACACTGCATATCATTATTTTTGAAAAAATAAAAAGAATTGTTCTTTTGTGGCTTTCAAGTTTTCTATTTGAAAAAAGAAAGAGAATAGTTTTTGCTTTTTGCATTTCATTTCTCTTTTATTAGTCATTTTCTTTTAAATTTGAGTCAAAACACCACATAAGTTTCATGCCATTTACCCTCTGACTAAAAACAACCCTTAAAATAAATGATATAATTTAAAAATTATTAGTAAGTTTTAATTTTTAGGGTCATACAACAACTAGCTTAGGCTAGACTTGTGGATTAGGGAGTTTCAACTCTCCAAAGTGTTAAAAATTTAGACATAGTTGGCCAATCTGATCCAGATGGAGATCGGTGGCCACCCACCTATTCCACTGGCTCAAAACAATTGTCCATTGTGGCAGTTTCCTAGTTATTTTTCTACAGTTTTTCAAATCCTAAACTTCTGGGGCCGTTTTGAGGCCCTAAACGATGTTTTTTGGAGATTCGGGGCCAAATGGTTTCCATCAAAATGCATTTGGTTGAACAAAAGTTGTAAATATTAGACAAACCTTTCCAACAAGCTATTGAACACCCAAATCGGAGATCGTATGCAAAAGTTATGACCACGGGAAGTTGAATGTTCAACTTACCACCTTGGGGCCACAAAATTTATGACGCTTCATCTTCTAGGGTTCCTTTTTGGAATTTTGGGGTTCTCACCTCATTCTTATTATAAATAGGCCCCTTTGGCCTCATTTTGTATTCAATTTGGCACGGATGAGCGTAGCAGCCACATCTCTTCTCAGAGATAGCTACCACCATTCTAGCAATTGTATTACAGTTTGTTCTATTTCTGCCATTTAATAGAACATGTGTTTACTGTATCTCTGTTATCTTTGCAAAATGTCTATGATTACGATTATGTATATGTTCTTTCATTTTTTTCATGCATAAATCCGTATCAGTGGTATCAGAGCAATCTGCTCTTTGATTGTTTCTTGGCGCATGTCCCCAACGAGGTCTGAGTATAGAGAGTTTGGTCTCGAACTAGTTTCACTTGATCATTCTCACCGTCCAAAACAACCTCCCATGGCGAAAGAAAAGAGAGACGATGGAGCAAAAGATCCTATCAATTTGTTGCTCGAGGAATCCCTCGAGCGACAGAGGAATGAGATGATGGATAGTTTCACCCAAATACTTCGGTGAATGCTGGCAACGGCAAGTGCATCTTCAACGAGCAACCAGTTCAGGGATGTAACTCCCTTCAAGGTACAATTTAACTTTGATATTCCTTTATTTGAAGGAAAATTTGATGCAAATTCCCTAGATAATTGGTTGAATGTTATAGAAGGGTATTTCTCTGTCCACAATTTTTTCGACAGAGAAAAGATCACCTTTGCGCTCCTTAAGGCAGTCCCCCATGTCCAAAATTGGTGGGATACTTATTGTGAGCAAAACTCATCAGACAAGTCTGGAATGTTTGAAACAAATCCAACTTGGGCCTCTTTCATAGATGCCATCAGAGAAAAGTATTACCCTGTGGGAAACTATGATGACCAGTACACAAACTTGACCATTCTGCATCAAGAAAGGGACCAGATGGTGTCGGATTACACCAATAACTTTCATACCCTGCATACAAAGCTGAGTATCAAGGACTCCGGGCAACACTTGATTCTGAAATATCGTAGTGGTCTACATCGGTACATTCGAACTGAGATGGACTTCCTCGACATCTCTTCACTTGGATCCGCTTATCGGTATGCTGTCAAAATCGAGGAGAAATTTCTACACAAGAACAAGCGAGACTATGGACCTATGAATCCATAGTATAAGCAAGGCAAGGGAAACCTTGGCCCATAGAAAAAAGTAAAAGAAAACAACAACCAGTCCCCGCCACAAGAAAAGAAGGGGGATGGAAAGACAAAGAAGGACACTGGTAAGTGGTGCGAATTTCATAAAATCCCTTGGCACAACACTGATGAATGTCGCTCAAAGCAGTCATTAGTAGCCGAGATCAAATCTTTAGATTCACATCCTAATTCTGATTCTAAACCCAATGCCACAGCTGCATACAATGGGAGGCAGATCATTGATGCAAACCCCACTGCCACTGTTGCTACTGCACAGATTCAACTAGAGGATCCTGAAGAGTCAAAGGCAGAGGAGCGCCTATTCCACTCGCAGATGTGGGTGAATTAGATTCCTCTACATTTTTTTGTTGACAACAATAGCAAAAAGAACCTGATCTCAGTAGAAGTCATCAAGAGATTGGAGCTTCTGATAAAACCGCACTTGCAACCCTACAGCATTAGTTGGCTAAGCCAAGGACGAGGTATCCACATTAATCAACAATGCCTCCTACCATATGGCATCAATCCTTTCAAATACGAGGTACTGTGTGATGTAGCACCACTTGAATTCTATGATGTTCTTTTAAGACAACCATATATGTGGAAGTGTCATGCTGTATATGAGTCACGTCCTTACAGGGTCATTGTTACTTTGTGAGGAAAACTCTATCGAATACCAGATACCGTTGCACCTAACAAATTCTCGCAAGGTAGGAAGATAAGCTCCCACATTATAAAATTATTCCTCTTCACAATTGCGTCTGAAGGAGAACATAAGATCATAGAGACCTCGACACCCTCTACATAGGGTGTCTCCACTCATCAGACACAAGAAGAAGACAGAGCCATTGTTTCCTCATCTATTCGAGTAACTCTACGATGCAAGGCCATGCATTCAAGGTGCTCATCTAGAAAAAAATAATCCATACAACAATTACAGCCTTCTCAGGATGTCAAAGAAAGGAATCCTCTTCACTTCAGCAAATGTCACACTAGGAGATCAACTCAACACACAGTTCAAGATATGATACGAGATTTGACGCAATGGAGACCATTGCTTCTAAAAGAGGAAGGATTGATCCAGATGGATATTGATGGCCACCCACCTATTCCACTGGCTCAAAACAATTGTCCATTGTGGCAGTTTCCTAGTTATTTTTCTACAGTATTTCAGGTCCTAAACTTTTGGGGCCTTTTTGAGGCCCTAAATGATGTTTTTTAGAGATTTGGGGCCAAATGGTTGCCATTGACATGGATTAGGTTGACCAAAAGTTTTAAAGCTTATACAGAACTTTCCAACGAGCTATCAAATTCCCAAATCGGAGATCGTATGCAAACGTTATGACCCCGGGAAGTTGACTGTTCAACTTACCATCTTGGGGCCGCAAACTTTATGACGGTTCATCTTCTAGGGTTATGTTTTGGACTTTTGGGGTTCTCAGCTCATTCTTATTATAAATAGACCCCTTTGGCCTCATTTTGTATTTATCTTGGCATAGATGAGCGTAGCAACCACATCTCTTCTTAGAGATACCTACCACCATTCTAGCAATTGTATTACAGCTTGTTCTATTTCTGCCATTTAATAGAATATGTGTTTACTCGATCTCTATTATATTTGCAAAATGTCTATGATTATGATTCTGTATATGTTCTTTCATTTTGTTCACGTATAAATCTGGATCACAATTACTATGTAAATAATTTTCTATGTTGATTATATCTTGGAAGCTCCTCTCAAATGGGAGTTAAGCACGAGGCCACGTGGAGGCTTGGACTAAGGAGATAACCCTCTGATTCCTTGTTAAAGAGTAGACCAAGGTTTTTGCGCATCTGGGGATTCTTTCTTAGAAAGGATTTTAGGCTTTGCTACCCTACCCATGCGTATGAACCAACATTGTGATTGTCCCCCTAGACTATCAATATAGTTAAGGTAGCCTTTAGTCTCTTTGACATCTAGGGTTCCTACATAGGTACACTAGAAGGCTATTTCTGGTTGACCCTGGATGGGCTTGGAAGGTAACCCTTGTAGAAGGTGTGGGAGGGCGGTGGGTGATTCCTTTGCTTGTGCCTAAGAAAATATACAGGGACACCAAGTAACTGTCTATCAGATTTATTTTGGAATGAATATCTTATACCCATTTGTCTGTTTGGATTTAGGAACTTTTTAGTGAGTGTTGTGTGGGTTGTCTATACTTGGCTTGCCTTCAGGTGTGTGCTTTGTATTTTTTGTTTCCTGTTGACCTTAGACCTTGTCTCCTTGTTTGAATCTATTTCTAGCACCCCTTTGAACACCAACCAAGAGATCCCCATGCTGGGAACTCCTTGTACTATTCCTCTCATAGGGAATGTTGGTGTTCCCTTGATAGCCACCCTGAATCTACCTAGATTCATTCTAGGGCTGCCGGTGTGGTTGTTTTCCACTCCAACTTTATTGAATGCTCTTGATGCTTCTAAATTAAGCTCCTTATATGAAGAGCATCAAAACACTGCTTTCCCTTCACCTATAGTTGATTATCCTACTCCTTCTACCTCATGCGGTGAAAGTACTGATACTAGTAATCGACAGTCTAAAAGGAGTAAAAGAAGGAGGAATAGGAAGAAGGCACATAAGAAAGGGGGCACCTATTCAACCTCTACAAGTCAAGTTGAACCTCACCACCCACCCTCTACAGTTCATGTTGGGGGCACATATCCAACCTCTGCAGGTCATGTTGGATCTAAGCACTCAACCTATGCAAGTCAAGTTGATCTTCACCACCTAGCCTCTACAGTTCATGTTGGGGGCACCTATCCAACCTCTGCAGGTTATGTTGGATCTAAGCACTCAACCTCTACAAGTCAAGTTGATATTCACCATCCATCCTCTGTTCATCATGTTGGTGGGATCCTTCCAACCTTTCCAGGTCATGTTGGACCCAGTCTCTCATCCTCTATAAGTCATGCTGGGGGCAGTCTCTCAGCCTCTGTGATTCATGCTGAAGACAATCCATTAACCACTGCAAGTCATGGTGACACTGTTGAAAAGACTACTCATTCAAAACACAAGCCCAAGTTTTCTTGTAAGCTTTGTGAGGGAGACCACCTTACTTATAAATTCCCTTCTATTGCGAAGGTGCAAAGAGTTTGGTTTCATGGTCATCCCATTTTTTAACATTCTGAAGTTTTTCAACAACCGACTTCTCTTAGTCAGGATGGACCCAGCCACCCAGCCTCTATAGTTCATACTGGGGGAAAACTCTCAGCTTCTGTAGGTCATTTTAAGAGAAAACAGTCATCCACTCCTAGTCATGTTGACACCGTTGAGAAAAATGGTCATTCGAAGTGCAAACTTAAGTTCCCTTGTAATCTATGCAAGGGAGATCATCTTACTCACCAGTGCCCTACTATCATAGAGGTGCGAAGAGTGTGGTACAAGACTCAAGAATTTCCTTCTCCTGAACAACCTATAGTTTCTCAAAAACCTACTCAACCTTTGGTTGATCAAGTGGTCGAACCAATCTCATCTTTGGTCGATCCCACTCTTCTTTCAGGAAATGGTCCTGATGTGATTGAACCAATTTCATCTTTGGTCAATCCCACTCTCCCTTCGGAGAGTGAATTTCATGAAGCAATTGAATTGATTCCATTGTTGATCAATCCCACTCTTCCTTTGGAGAGTGAAGTGTTTGCTAGTCACATTTTCTTCACTGCCAGTTCAGAACTTACTGAACAAGGGGGCACTGAACTTCCTTCGGATCAACCCCCACAAAGCTCTCTAATTGCTTCCTTTGATTAGGATAGCTTAGTTGAGCCACGCCTTCCTTCTGATGCACATTTCTAGGTAAAGGTCAAAGTTCAACCATACACAATTGCTCATTGTATTGTTGATGAAGGAGCCTCAGTTAGTATTTTGTCTGCTCATGCTTGGAAAGGCATGGGATCTCCCATCCTTGCATCAACCGCTAGTTAGTTACTAGTGTTTGATAGAAGAATTTGTATAGCCTTGGGAATTCTTTCTCAAACACCTGTTACTTTGGGTGGGAAGACCATCTTAGTTGAATTCATGGTGATAGAATACCCCTTGGACTTCAATATGCTCCTTGGATGTGATTATGTCTATGCCATGCAAGTTGTGGTGTCAACATTATTTCATGTGATGTACTTTAATCATGGAAAATAAATTGTCACTATCAATCGGTTGGATTTTCTTGATCCTTCTCTTGACCCAACTAGAGACCAGGTCTTTCCTTTATCAATTCCCAATGTTTCTATAGACACTACTCCGCCACAGCTGAGCTATGTGGCCTCATGTCCTTTGAGTTCAATTAGTATTGAGAATCAGCCTCTATTTTCATGCTTACCTTCTTGGGACTTGGTCCTAGTAGTTGAATAGGTGAGTCATCCTATACAAACTATGGAGCCTGCTCTCCACTCTATCAATCCATTTAAAAGTTTATACATGTGTCCTATCTCGAATGATCTCCTTCCTCCAGATGAAGTCTTCTTAGAGTCTTTGATACAATCTGGCCTTCTTTTGGATGTTGGTTTAGTTGTGACTAATTCTAACCCTGATTTTCTTAGTAAGCTTGATCTTCCCATGGATCAGTATTCTTATGTTGATCTTGTTGATTCTTTTGACTCTTCCTTTGAACAGCAAGTCATTGATCCTTATGAGTTTGATTTTTCTTATGAATTTTTCAACTCCCGTGATACTGAGTTTGATCCTGTAGACTCTATCTCCCTTGTTGATTTTTCTCTCCTTTTGAGGTTAATCTTACTGATTATAAAACCTCGATCCTTGGTACTATAGAATCTTCTTCATTCGATTCTTCCTTGACTTTACTTTTTATAGAAGATGAAAAGTCGCATGTGTTTCTGCCAAAGTGACCTGCATCAAAAAATTTCTTCTAAATGTGATTCTGATGTTGTTTTTTTTTGGAGACAGGATTTTTAGTTGGAGTCACAACTGTTTACTAGCCTCACCTTATTTTTCAAGTTGTAACTACATTTGCATGTATCTTGCTCATGCTTTTGAGCCTGATTCCAGCTTCCACGCTTTTAGCTTGTTGTATTAGCCCTCAGCTTTGTTCTCATCATCGCTCGGCCTTGTATCATTTTTCCTTTGCAATTTGACACCTTTTTCCTTGAGGAGACGTTCCCCGAGTGTCTTTACCTTACTCTTGTTCCTTGCATTATGCATAGGTTGTTCCTTTCTCTTGGAACTAGTTTCACCTGCCTATGACACTCGTCTCCTCACATTTAGAGAATTATTTTTGCTCTCCTTCGAGCTCGTTAAAAACAGTAAGGAGGCAACGAGTTGACTTTTTCGGAATCGTTAAAACTTCACGGAAAAGATATTGAGTTTCTTTAGGGCCAGGTATGACTCCTCAAAATAGACTTGACTACCAAGTAAACTTGTCTGTTCAGGCTCGTTAAGAATATGTGAATGGGAATCCACCTTGGTGGTAGGTTATTGCTTTCTCGGACCATGTGGAATAATACGAGAAAGGAACACTCTCTTTTCTACGGAATTGAGAAGAGTATTCTCAAGTATAGGTTTATCACTTTTCCGTACCTGAGGGACTAAACTTACGGAAAAGGAACCCCCAATGTGATCTTAGTTTTCTCTTTTTCGTGCTCTAGACCTAAACATGAAAAATATTCTGAGTGTACTTTATGTCTTTGTCATGCTCGTTAAAACATAAAGAACAAAGCATCGATTTTATTGTTATAAGCCCCATTTCTTGTAATCAAATGGAACTTTCCAAGTGATCTTGCCTTCCTTCACACTCGTAAAACTCAGGCTATATGCTGCTTTTGAAGGAGCGTTGGGTAGGTGGTAATTTAACCTTTTTTGGACCTTCTTGACTAAGAAAGAAAAAGGTGCACCTTACTTCTTTGGAATCCAAGAGAATTCTTCTTTGGTATGTTTTATACTTTTTTGGCCTCAAGAGACTAAATTGGATGAAAAAGGACCCCCTTGGAGTGTACTCTAGAGTTTTCAGACTCTCTAAACTATGAAAACATCATCGAGCATGTACTAGTTTGGGCTCGTAAAATCCATGAATCAGTGCTTTATGAAGAATTCTTCTATCTTTTCTTCGAGCTTGCCAAAAATGAAGATGGTCTTGAGTTTGCTTTCTTGGACTCGTTAAACCTTTACAAGAAAGAGGGGAAGGGAAGTTCATTCACATGTTTTTTACATCATGGAAGCAAGTCTTATTTCTTTGAACAAAACACTAGTTTTGAGTCTGTTAGCACTCAGAATGTACCCAGGTTGTAAAAGGCACACCCCGAGGTAACAACAAAACCACTTTAGGAAGATATTGGTAATTTCTCCCAGAGAGGGATCTCTCAACATGAACTTTACAAATTGCAAGACCAAACGGTAACAATATTTAAAGGTTTATTTATTTGGTTGAAACAATCACATATCCATTGGGCAACGGAGTCATATACATATAAAAAAATTCCCAAAATGCATACACAGGATTTTTCAAAGGCAAGATAATCACATAATTGCAGTCATTTCATTTGTCAGGGTGAAAATAAAAGAAATGAGAGAACAACCCATCAATACAGAGCGTCTAAGACGAATTCCATATCAACTTTGGTAGAAAAGATCATATAATACCTGAAACGATGAATAGAGCATAAGAATATGAATTCTAAACATCAAATACTGTGTTCCAGATATGACAGAAAAAACAGAATGGAGCGTTACACAGGAAAAATTACAAATCACATAGAGAAAGAAAACACGGACTGCAATGTCAATGATACATGAATCTCTGAAAAAGAACTCTCATGCATTCATTTGGTATTAAAAACAAGACAGATATGTTCTCCACAAATTAATTCATCTGATGGGTTCCAACCCCCATCTCATAAAAGAGATACAAATTTATAGATCAAATAATAAGTCTGCCTCCAGCAGATCAATAACAGAATGACCGGCGTAAATTAGAGTTTGTAATTGAAATCCTACACCACTAGGAAGTTGTTACAATTCCATTCCTAACCGATCATAAAGCATGAAACAACTGGATAACAAACTTTGGTCCATCAGATCCGAATCTTTGCTCCAACAGCACCACGTCTTTTGCCAAATCAGCTCCAAGTCTTTTCCCCATCAGCTCCATGGTATTTGCCACTTGTTCCTACGGAGGAAGAGTAAAATTTGTTTTCCCCAGCCACTCTACAGCATTCCACTGTTCAGAACTTGGGGTGTCGCTTTCCATCATTTCCCGGATGGCTACCTCGAGCTCCATGTATGTTTCGTAGGACCTTTTAGGCAATCTGGTTCTGATAGCTGTGAACTTCTGCAGGACTTTGAAATCTTCAGTTAGCACGTCCACAATGGTTTGTCCTGACAGGCTCTTCTCCAGCTCATTAAATTTTGAATGGTCCATACGATCCCTGACAATCAGGTGATTATAATGTTCCTGCGGGAGCATTCGACCCTTTTCGTTCCAGAAGCATGGCAACCCATCTTCGAACAGCCCTTCAAACTCTTTTTTGAACCGGTTGACCTGTACCATTAATTCTTCTGATTTGTCCTAAACAATCTTCATTAACTAGTGCTTGTGAATGATTTTCTTTGCTGACAGTATTATTTAAACTCTTTCCTTTATGCCCATGTCATGCAACTTTTGATATGTTAATGAATTCAGGAAATCCAGGGTGTTTTGGGCTGTAGCGAGAGGTCTTTTGGCCATGTGTTCGTTTACCAATCTCAATCTTTGCTGAGATGAATATATCAATCCACACAAATCATCAATATAATTAAGGTAGTGCCTAAACTTGGTAACTTCAATACTTAGGGTGTCCCAAATGATGTGCTTCGCCCCCTGAAGGGGGCCCTTTCCAATACATTTTTCTTTCAGTTCATCAACCTTCTGCTGTAATTGGCTCTTGTCCTGTAAGAGCTGCATTCTACTTTCACTTACCTTGGTTAACTCGGCTTTCACCTTTTCATTCTCGGCTTGCAATTCCTTAATAGTTTCCTCCCTTAAACTCACTTGGGACATAGACTCCAACAGGTCATCTGTAGAACAATCAGCTAATGGCTTTCGGATATCTACAATAGATAAGTCGTCACCGGCAGGGGTTTGGCTTATTATCTCATCCATAATCTCCTTTTCCATAGTCTGGTCTTTCTTCATCATGGAAATTTGGGACAGTAGATCTTCCTTCTTAGCATTCGACTTATCCTTCTCCTCTTGTAGCTCTCCAGCCTTCCCTTTGTATTCCATCATTTCCTGATGGAGTTTATCTTTCTCCTCCTGGAGGGCTAGCAATTCAGCTGATTGGACATGTTCTGAGCTTGGAATCTTCAACCTCTTCTTCAAAACTTGTAGGGCATTATCTTTCTCTTCTAACAACTTCTTTACGGCCTGGGTATTGTCTGAGCTGGCGATGTCTGCTTGCAGTTTTTTCACCTGAACAACATTTGCTTTGTTTTCCACTTTCTCATGTCTCAATTGGACTTCCAACTTGTCTGCCAATGCTTGCAAATTATTTATCGTCATCATGGCTTGCAACAGAGATGAATAAAGAATGTCGCTGGTTTGCTTGTGCAACTGTATCTTGTCTGGAGTACTGATTTTGTCCAGATGGATTTCTATTTCAGACATTCTTTTATCATTCACAATGGCCATCTTGAAAGTATTCTTCTCTGCATCTCTAGCAGAAACTAGAGATGTTTTAGAACTATGCAGGTTCCTTACCCTCAGGAGCAGATTTCTCGTTTCCTCCAGGGATTGCTTCCTCTTTTCTAGGTAGCTCGTCTTGAGCTCTTCTTTTGATTTAAACAAGGGGCCAGACTCTGGACTGTTACCGTCACCTTCTGAATCTCTAAAAGAAAACTGACTGACCTGTACTATCTTCATGGGAACCAAAGCAGCCTTTTTGAAAACTCCGGACGCCCCTTCATCCACGATCTCGCCTCCTATGAGCAGCCTCGCCTTCTTATGGGATGTTTCTTCATCCATATCCATACTCTCGGCTTCGGCCAAACTCCTCTTGACAGCAACACTGACACCCTCCGTGATTTGGATCTCTGAACGAGATGCAGGATGTGCCTCTGTCTCATCTTTTGACTCGTCAGTGAATTGGAGCAAATTAGCTGTTTCAGCTAACCCTTCAACAGCTTGATGCTCGAACGGTTTGTTCCTGTTTGCTTTCTTTCTTAATGATATCACCTGGTGGGGGTCGTAGTTCATATTTACATCCTTAACGAAATCCATAGGTTCCATCAATCTCTCTATACATGCCAGGGCACCTTTTCCTTTAAAAGGAAATTTAATATTCAAAGATTTTTGGAAAGCACCGAAGTGCTCCTCCTCCGATAACAACCTTTGTCTCATAAACTCCAGAGAAAAAATCCTTGGAGTTAAAAAGGAAGGCAACCTATAAGGCTGACCGGTAAATCCGTACACTCTCAAAACAGTGTAATCTTTGTACAGGAACAAGTCTCCCACCCGACCTTCGGGTGAAGACTGCATCAAATATTTCATTTCATCGAAGACCCGGGGCAATTCTCCATCAAACAGCATCCTGTATATTTTGGACATGATCGAATTGGCAAATTCGATCAGGTGGATTTGCTTTGGCAAATCAGAAGAGGACAGAGTACTCAAGAACTTCAATTCGGTAACATTGGAACATATCAACATGTTAAGTAAGTGTGTTTGAAACCTAAAAAACTGGACCTTGGGAAATTCAGTCAGCTGGAGGTGGATTGCTTCGGCAAGATACTCATCTAAATTAAGTACAGGTACTGACTGGGACTCGGGACTCAAAGAATTTACTTTTAACAGGAAACCAAGGATAACATCACCTATACGAAAATCGTCATCTAGACCTAACACCTGACAAACCAAAGACATTACCAATTGCGCCTCAGTTCTAAAAACGTGCAAGGGGTAAGGTAAGGAAAGGCCTTCCAGGGACCGACCTTCCTTCAGGATACTTGACAGGAATCGAGAGCGAGCGTCGATTGGGCAACTTCGGAAAAACTCAGCAAGGACAGCTTTATTTACAGACTCACAGTTTCCAGGGTAACTTTCGGGCAAACTAAGATTTTCTCTTACTAATGAAGCATCAATCTTACACAATATCCTAGATGCGGACTAACTCACAATGACCCTCTGAGAGGGAGAATAATTTACCGCGCACCATTCGGCAAATTCAGGGTAGTGGAGGGTTTGCTCCAGGGTGAAAAAGTATAAAAAGGACTTGCACACATTCAGAACATCATTTCCCTGCAAAAAATAAGACCATAACCTTTCTTTGTTGCCAGACACACTTCCTGTAGACAGGAAAGGGTCGAAGACACCTCTGTGTCTATCTACCAAGAATTCTTCCCTTTCATCCGGGACCCGACCAGACACAGAAGCTTCACTCTGTTGCTCCATTTCTCAATTTATAATAATAATTGGGCGAAGAAGTTACAGGATCAAGGTCCTACCTGGCTCACTGTGAAGGCGCGTGTTCGGAGTGCATCTGGTACTGACAACTGGAAGCGCCCAAATCGACAGGTCCTTTTCGCCGGGTCCCGAGCAATAAAATAATCGCAGAAGAGGTCAATTCTGCCTTTATAGGACCATCCCGACTAGACACATGGGAAGCATTTATTTCCGCAACCACTACTTATCTCTAACAGCCATGCATCTTTCTCCTCCGGGTTCATTTCCGACCTTTGATCTCTTCTGTGCAACTTTCTGGCCTTCGGATCGTACACCACGTGTCCTTTTCCGCCGGGCATCTTGGCGCTAAGCACCGTGTAAGTTTCCATTCCAGGGTCGCTCATGACCGTCGATGTGACGTACTTCCACCCCTCACCGTTGGATTAAATGCCACATCCCACATTCCGCTGAGCCGTCTGACCTTAACTACCGTGCAACTCTGGGTCCCGGAAACATCTACAGCCGTCGATCTGATATTCCTTTATGGGCGGGCCGTTGGATCATATGGAGCCCACTCAATTCCACTGGGATCCTTCGCTTTATCCATCGGGAAAATTAGATGAGCGGAATTACTTCCCGCCGTTGATGCGATCTGCCTTCAGCTCCACATCGTCGGATCAAGCACCACGTACCTGATTCCGCCGGGCAATCCGGGATTATACTCTGCGCCTGTTCCTCCTCCGGAATTCTTTCCGGCCGTTGATGGGATTGCCCAGCGCTCGTCAACCGTCCGATCATGTGACACGTAACACATTCCGCTGGGCGATGTGAGTTTATCCGGTGCGCAAGTTTCCATCCCGGAATCACTGCTGGCAGTTGATCTATTACCCTCTGATATCCAACCGTTGGATCGAGCAGCAAATAATGGGTTCCGCTGGATGGCTCAAAGGTTATCCCGCGTGCATGTTCATCCCCCGAAAATCAAAATGGCCATCGATCCATGCTGTCTTTAATCCTCGGCCATCGGATTAACCTCCACGTACCCCTTCCGCTGGAAACTCTGGTGCTTATCCGCCGTGCAAGTTTCAGCTGCGGAATCAATCCCAGCCGCCGATGTGATCCGATTTCGTCCCTCCACCGTTGGATCGAGAGGAATATATGTGATTCCGCTAGCTCCCATTTCTTTAACTAACTTTCACTTTCTCCCTGCGGATTTGTTATGAACCGCAGATCGTCCCCGGATCAATTTGCAACCCTTGATTTGTGCAGGCGGCTAAAGGCCCGAACTTCTGCTATCCTCCTCGCATGTTTTGAAAGGCGGAGGGAGTATCAGCCATGGATTGGCTCCTTCTTTCGATCACATCCTAGGATTTTACTAACTTGGCTGCTCTTTAGACCATTACATCACTTTTGTACTATAATGTTTAAACCAAAGTATTTAAACAACACAATTTTACCTCCCCTTGGTCTTATATTTGTTTTGTTAAATACAGGTGTTAACAGCTGGCTCCATCTGGGGATGATATCCTCCCTGCGAGGTATCAAATAACTCGTAGACCAGGTGCCTACTTTTCACTTTGCATAATAATTTCCAAAAAACCCATTTTTCATTTTTTGTTTTTGTGCATATATCATTTTTATGTATGTTTTTAGAAAGGAATGATATGCCTCCTGGACCCTGGGGATTTCACTGCAAACTCCAAATGTCTTCGACTTACCCTTCTTATTGACTGGTAAAGCAAATATGTACAGTCTATAATACAAATTTTACCTTCCTCCCCTAAGATAGGTAATGCTTCAGATATCTCCCATTGACAGGGTTGCTCTCAAGAGGAACTGCGTCTGTGTACTCCAGCAAGAATGCATTTTGCCCTCTATATCCAGCGATAGCATAAGGCCCTACCCACATAGGGTCAAATTTTCCATGCTTATCTTCATTAGGGGCATCCCACTTCAGAACCAGGTCATCGATCTGGAACTGTTCTTCTTTGACTCTTCTGTCAAAAGTACTTTTCATTTTCTCTTGATGTGACTGTACTTTATTATAGGCCTTATACCTTCGTTCATCTAGCTCAATGATCTGATTTATCCTCCGCTGTATGTGGTTTGGTTCCTCTTGCTGATCTTGGAAATATCTCATAACTGGGACCCCTAATGACGCCGAAAAGATGACTTCAGTTCCATATACCGGTTGGAAAGGGGACATGCCAATTGCCCTTTTTGTGCTAATACTGTCAGCCCATAGAGCATATTTGAGTTTGGTGTGCCAGGATCTTTTGTTCTCCTCCAACAGCTTTTTGATGATCCTTACCAGACTTTTGTTTGAAGACTCGGCCAACCCATTTCCTTGAGGATAGTAGGCTGTCGAATGATTCGGGCTTATGTGATACTTATGACAAAAATTTATCATTTTCCTGGACTTGAAAGCGGCGGCATTGTCTGTCACTATTCTTTTTGGACATCCAAATCGAGCCAGTATATTCTCTTCAAGAAATTCCATGATTACATTTTCAGTGGCCCTCCTAGTAGGAATTGCTTCTATCCATTTGGTAAAATAATCTGTAGCCGTCAAAATCCACCTGTGTTGACCTGATGAATTGGGGTTTATTTCTCCAATAAAATCTAAACCCCACTGCTGGAAAGGTGCCTCTACTGTTATCGGATTCAGAGGAAGAGGTAATACCTTTCTCTTACCATCGAAAATTTGGCATTGATGACATTTGTTGGTTTCTTTATATACATCTGAGAACAATGTAGGCCAATAATAACCAGCTCTTAGGATTTTGTTGGCTGTCACCTTCCAGGAATGATGTCCTCCACAGTCTCCCCTGTGAAATTCTCTTGTAATTTGCTGGGCCTCATCCTCCAGAAGACAATTTAGCAAAACCCCTCCAGGGTCTTTCCAATAAAGATATTTTTTTATGATACAATATTTAGCAGACTTCAACTTTACAGACCTGGCTCTTGACTTACTTAATCCATCTGGTGCTTGCAGATTTCAGAGGACAAATACAATATCAGAATACCATGGAGAAGTTACAAAATCAACCATCACTTCTATATCTGTATCCAACTGATCAGGTTGATGAGATAAGAAATTTATCTGCAGAGATTCACAATTTGAGTTTGTCATCATCTTTTCCAATCCTTGTCCTTTGATCAACTTCGTGGGCTTTATCTCTAGCTCATATTCCAATAAGGTAGCTATCCATTTGGCTCTCCTGCCTTCTGGATCAGGTTGGGTCAAAATTGCTTTCACAGCAGCGGTTGGGACATGTGCAATTATATGTGAATGCAGAACAGACACTCTGAAATCTTTTAATGCTTTAACTAAAGCGTAGGCTTGCTTTTCCATGATGTCATATTTCAATTCTCCATCCCGAAGTATCTTACTGAAGAAAGCTATAGGTTGTTCCTGGTTTTCGTCATTCTTCTGCAATAATACTGCTGCTATAGTATGCTCCGAAGCATAGGAGAATATTGAAAATTCTTTGGCAAAATTTGGACTTACCAGAACAGGGGCTTCTGAAATAGCTCTCTTGATCCCCCAAAATGACTCCTTGGCTTCTGCACTCCATTTTATTTCATGACCCTTTTTCAACATATTAGTAATACACATCAAAATCTCAGCAAATCTTGGTATAAATCTCCTCAAGAAATTTACCTGTCCCAAAAATGACTGTACCTCCTTTTTGCTTCTGGACTCTCCCACTTTCAGGATTGCACTTACTCTCTCAGGATCAATATTTATGCCATCTTTGGATATTATATGGCCTAGCATCTTTCCTTCCTCTAGTGCAAAATTAGATTTCTTCGGATTCAGAGATATACCGTATTTCCTGCACTTCATGAAAACCTTCTCAAGATGATGTAGATGTTCTCTGTCAGACTTAGAGTAGACTGTGATATCATCCATGTAAATCACCACAAAGACTCCAATTTCCCCTGCAAAAGCGATTTCCATGGCTCGCTGGAAAGTGGCTCCTGCATTCATTAAACCAAAAGGCATCTTTGCATACATGAAAGTACCCCATGGTGTAGTAAATGCAGTCTTCTCCTGATCTTCTGGTAACACCTTGATCTGGTTATACCCGAAGAAACCATCCAGCATCGAAATCCTTTCAGCTCCCACCACTTGCTGCAGCATGTGATCCATCTTGGGTAGGGGATAGTTATCTTTCATGGAGACCTTATTCAAATTGCGAAAGTCTATGCAGAGTCTTATCTCTCCACTCTTCTTTCTGACAGGGACCAAATTTGCAACCCACTTAGAAAATCGTAGGGTTACAATAATCTTGGCCTCAAATAGCTTCTTTATCGCCTTCTCAATGATAGGGAGCAATTTAGGGTTGATCCTCCTGAGCTTCTGTTTAAAAGGCCTCTCTCCAGGCTTTATAGGAATAGTGTGTTGTATGATAGATGTATCATATTCTTTGAGGTCTTCATAGCTCCAAGCAAACACATCAGTGTACTTTTTCATCAACTTCACATACTCCTCTTTCTCCCTTTCAGGCAGCTTTTTGGATATTTTTATGATTTTAGGATCCTCCTCAGAGCCAATATTTTTATCTTCAACTGCATCACCAACTGGTTTCACTTTGGGGTTCTTGGCAACATCATTTTGATCAAAGAGTCTTTCTAAAGGGATCAGGCCTCTTGGTATGAAATTGTTTTTGAGCTGGATGATATATTTACCTCCCAAGTTTTTCCTCAACTTCTTAGCGTCTTCTTCTGACTCAACTTCCTCATCATCTTCGGGGGTCCTATCCTTACCATTTTCATTTTCAACCTGAGTATTCACAAACTCTCCTGACAACTCTAGAAACCTCCGGATCTACATATCATCTTCGAACACTTGCCAGTATTTGTAATTGTCGGGGATAGAAGGTCTGTTCAGAATCTCCACCTGGTATTCCTTTTGACTGGTCATTGGAGTTTCAAATTTTCCAGCGGCTACTGCTAAGGAATCAGCCACCATATTGTCAACCCTAGGAACCACCTAGATTATATACTCTATAAAGAAGTTACCAAGCATATCCCATACTTCATTTCTATAAGCTCTCATCCGAGGATGCTTAGTTTGATAACTCTCATTTACTTGATTTATCACCAACTCGGAATCTCCCAAGATCTTGACCCTCTGAGCCCCCAGACCCTTCAAAGCATGTAACCCTAATAACAGGGCCTCATACTCTGCTACATTGTTAGTGCACTCAAATAGTAATTTGTATGACAAAGCTTTGAAATAATGAATAGGAGAAATGATGTAGACACCAGCCCCGACACCAACCTTCGCAACAGATCCATCAAAATACATGATCCATTGGCCTTCTTTTTTCTATTTTGCTTCCAGAGCTTGCTGTTCCAGAACTTCTTTTTCTTTACTCACCTCGTACTTCTCCTGTTCTTCAGATTTCTCTTGCAATGCATATTCCAAATCATGTGGGTCAGTATCATTAAAAAAGATGGAAGATCCCAAATCAGTGTCAACAGCATATATATGATGGACTTCGAGCTTATCCTGACTGCTAACCACATAAGGAGTTCTCTTTTCGCTATACAGTCTTCTTCTCCCATCTGGAACTGGGATGGTAGCATATGACATGTCCATCTGCAAGCTGCCTTTCAACTTGGAAGTCCAAGATCTTGACAACAATACCCCAAATTTGGGTGGGATGTCTGCCACTACTACATCCATGACTATGGTCTTAGAAGGGATTTTGTTCAGGGTTACCACCATGTCCTTAATTAGTCCCAGGCATTTTACCTTCTTGGAATCAAAAGAGTACAGATCTTTATAGGGCCTTGTTACCTCCAATCCTAAACTCTCTACCACTCCTTTGGGCATCAGATTATGTGACGCCCCGGAGTCTAACATGGCATTGTGGACCACTTTGTCGAGCACCTTCAGACTTAAGTAGAAGGGAGGCACCTCTTCACCCTCTAAATTTTCAGCCTTTGATCCAAATGATATAGCAGGATTATCATCACTCACGTTTAAAATGTCAGACTTCCCTTCACCTTGGTCTTTGACCATTTTTGAAATAGTATCTCTGTATTCAGTGTTTGTCAATAACTCATTAAATGGAACAGAGATCTTCAGTTTAGACAGATCACTTTGCAGGTTAAAACCAGCACTAATCTTTTCTACCTCAACCGGAGTCACCTTTTTTATTACTTTATCCCTCTGTATATCATTCTAAACTTCTCTACTCACAAAGGGCTCTTGTTGTGTTTCTTTTCCCTTTTCTACATTCAAGGAACTAGAGGAAGGCTGACTTGGATTTGCCTTCCCTTTATTTATGGGAACATCTCTGTTTCTTAGCCTCATTTTCCTTTGAACATCATCCATTGCATGTAAATAACCTTTCTGATATGACTCATTTTCGAATTATTCATTTGCATCTTCCTGTGCAAACATATTATGTTCTTCTTCAGTGAGATATATCTCTGAGTCTTGTTCCCCAAACAGGTGGATCTCATTTTCCGGTGGATCCTCTTCATCGCCAACATAATTTTCAGGGAAAGGTGGGCGAATGGGCTGTTCTTCTTGGTTTCTAGGATTTCTCTGATCTCTTGGCCTATTCTGGGGCGGAGCAGGGGGATTGGGTCTTCTGAAATTTGGATTCCTGATCTGGGGATCTCCTTGCTCTCTGTTGAAAGGCCTAGTGTCCATGGTTAACTTGTCCATCAACTTCTCCATAGTTTTCAACATCATTTCAAACTTAACATCTGCTACAGAAGATGAGGTGGAAGGTGCATTTTCTTCTTTCCTTCTCCTTTCCATATCTCTATGCTTCATCTTTCCACTTTCCATCATGTTAGCTTCCACTTATAGGGCATCAGTAAACATGGCTGCAAGAGTTGCCGACTTCCTCTCCCGTAATGAAAATGCAAAATCATTATCAAACGCTCCAGCATAATACAGTTTAGCAGCTGCAGGAGAAGGATTTATATCCTATGGAATAGAATTATAAGCCCTCATGAATCTACTTGAGAATTCATGAACAGACTCAAAACCTCCTTTCTTGAGACCATTATACTGAGACAAAAGTTGCAGAGGATTCAGTTTATCATCCCACCTATCCAAGAATGCATTCTGAAAGGCCTGAAAGTTCACAATAGACCCTGGTGGAAGGTCCTTAAACCACTTCTTCACCTCTCCAGATAGACTTTGGGCAAATAACCGCATTTTGACATCAGGGTAGTCCACTTCTTCCAGGTCAATGAAATCTTCAAACTTGGCGACATGTTGTTTTGCAGTTATATCCCCTTCCCCATCAAACAAAGAAATTCTTTGGGAATAATTTTGGGGAAGGTCATGTAATGCAGCGGGTAAACGCAAGGGAGCAAACCTAGCGGCCATTGGTGTAGGTGGGTTCACAGGAACCGGGATAGTTTGAGTATGATCAGAAGCAGGTGTATAAGTTTCAGGGGCTTGTTGCACATCCCCCCAGATGGAATCTAAAAGATAAGTCTCTAACCTATGAGGATTGAACTCAGTGTTTGCAAGGTCAGATTCAGACTTGGTTCTCAATAGGTTTTGTGCAGTATCAGTTTCCCATCCTAGGTTATTATGGGAAACTGGTGATGATGATGGGCCGAACAAAGGAGAATCTAGCTTTTCTTTATCCTTGTTTTTAAACAACCTTTCTGGATCTTCAAAGCTTTTCAGAATTTGGGTATCAGAGTTACCTCGTGTATTTCTTCTTGAAGCCAGAATGTCGTTCTTGAATTCTGGGATAATTTCACAGTGAAGTCTCCAGGGCAAATATACAACCTCCTTTTGTTTCCGAAACTCCTGTTTGCCCACAAAAATCTCTCTTAATCTTTGTCGTTCTCCCAGGGCAGATATGCACTTTCATCCCCGGCAACGGCGCCAGTTTGTTAGCACTCAGAATGTACCCAGGTTGTAAAAGGCACACCCCGAGGTAACAACAAAACCACTTTAGGAAGATATTGGTAATTTCTCCCAGAGAGGGATCTCTCAACATGAACTTTGCAAATTGCAAGACCAAACGGTAACAATATTTAAAGGTTTATTTATTTGGTTGAAACAATCACATATCCATTGGGCAACGAAGTCATATACATAAAAAAAATTCCCAAAATGCATACACAGGATTTTTCAAAGGCAAGATAATCACATAATTGCAGTCATTTCATTTGTCAGGGTGAAAATAGAAGAAATGAGAGAACAACCCATCAATACAGAGCGTCTAAGACGAATTCCATATCAACTTTGGTAGAAAAGATCATATAATACCTGAAACGATGAATAGAGCATAAGCATATGAATTCTAAACATCAAATACTGTGTTCCAGATATGACAGAAAAAACAGAATGGAGCGTTACACAGGAAAAATTACAAATCACACAGAGAAAGAAAGCACGGACTGCAATGTCAATGATACATGAATATCTGAAAAAGAACTCTCATGCATTCATTTGGTATTAAAAACAAGACAGATATGTTCTCCACAAATTACTTCATCTGATTGGTTCCAACCCCATCTCATAAAAAAGATACAAATTTATAGATCAAATAATAAGTCTGCCTCCAGTAGATCAATAATAGAATGACCGGCGTAAATTAGAGTTTGTAACTGAAATCCTACACCACTAGGAAGTTGTTACAATTCCATTCCTAACCGATCATAAAGCATGAAACAACTGGATAACAAACTTTGGTCCATCAGCTCCGAATCTTTGCTCCAACAGCACCACGTCTTTTGCCAAATCAGCTCCAAGTCTTTTCCCCATCAGCTCCACGGTATTTTCCACTTGTTCCTACGGAGGAAGAGTAAACTTTGTTTTCCCCAACCGCTCTATAGCCTTCCACTGTTCGGAACTTGGGGTGTCGCTTTCCATCATTTCCTGGATGGCTACCTCGAGCTCCATGTATGTTTCGTAGGACTTTTTAGGCAATCTGGTTCTGATAGCTGTGAACTTCTGCAGGACTTTGAAATCTTCAGTTAGCACATCCACAATGGTTTGTCTCGACAGGCTCTTCTCCAGCTCATTAAATTTTGAATGGTCCATACGAGCCCTGACAATCAGGTGATTATAATATTCTTGCAGGAGCATTCGACCCTTTTCGTTCCAAAAGCATGGCAACCCGTCCTCGAACAGCCCTTCAAACTCTTTTTTGAATCGGTTGACCTGTACCATTAATTCTTCTGATTTGTCCTGAACAATCTTCATTAACTGGTGCTTGTGAATGATTTTCTTTGCTGACAGGATTATTGAAACTATGTCCTTTATGCCCATGTCATGCAACTTTTGATATGTTAATGAATTCAGGAAATCCAGGGTGTTTTGGGCTGTAGCGAGAGGTCTTTTCGCCATGTGTTCGTTTACCAATCTCAATCTTTGCTGAGCTGAATCTATCAATCCACACAAATCATCAATATAATTAAGGTAGTGCCTAAACTTGGTAACTTCAATACTTAGGGTGTCCCAAATGATGTGCTTCGCCCCCTGAAGGGGGCCCTTCCCAATACATTTTTCTTTCAGTTCATCAACCTTCTGCTGTAATTGGCTCTTGTCCTATAAGAGCTGCATTCTGCTTTTGCTTACCTTGGTTAACTCGGATTTCACCTTTTCATTCTTGGCTTGCAATTCCTTAATAGTTTCCTCCCTTAAACTCACTTGGGACATAGACTCCAACAGGTCATCTGCAGAACAATCAGCTAATGGCTTTCGGATATCTACAATAGATAAGTCGTCACCAGGAGGGGTTTGGCTTATTATCTCATCCATAATCTCCTTTTCCACAGTCTGGTCTTTCTTCATCACGGAAATTTGGGACAGTAGATCTTCCTTCTCAGCATTCCACTTATCCTTCTCCTCTTGTAGCTCTCCATCCTTCCCTTTGTATTCCATCATTTCCTGATGGAGTTTATCTTTCTCCTCCTGGAGGGCTAGCAATTCAGCTGATTGGACATGTTCTGAGCCTGGAATCTTCAACCTCTTCTTCAAAACTTGTAGGGCATTATCTTTCTCTTCTAACAACTTCTTTACGGCCTGGGTATTGTCTGAGCTGGCGATGTCTGCTTGCATTTTTTTCACCTGAACAACATTTGCTTTGTTTTCCACTTTCTCATGTCTCAATTGGACTTCCAACTTGTCTACCAACACTTGCAACTTATTTATCGTCATCATGGCTTGCAACAGGTCTGAATAAAGAATGTTGCTGGTTTTCTTGTGCAACTGTATCTTGTCTGGAGTACTGATTTTGTCCAGACAGATTTCTATTTTAGACATTCTTTTATCATTCACAATGGCCATCTTGAAAGTATTCTTCTCTGCATCTCTAGCAGAAACTAGAGATGTTTTAGAACTATGCAGGTTCCTTACCCTCGGGAGCAGATTTCTCGTTTCCTCCAGGGATTGCTTCCTCTTTTATAGGTAGCTCGTCTTGAGCTCTTCTTTTGATTTAAACAAGGGGCCGGACTCTGGACTGTTACCGTCACCTTCTGAATCTCTAAAAGAAAACTGACTGACCTGTACTGTCTTCAGGGGAACCAAAGCAGCCTTTTTGAAAACTCCGGACGCCCCTTCATCCACGATCTCACCTCCTACGAGAAGCCTCGCCTTCTTATGGGATGTTTCTTCATCCATATCCATACTCTCGGCTTCGGGCAAAATCCTCTTGACAACAACACTAACACCCTCCGTGATTTGGATCTCTGAACGAGATGCAGGATGTGCCTCTGTCTCATCTTTGGACTCGTCAGTGAATTGGAGCAAATTAGTTGTTTCAGCTAACCCTTCAACAGCTTGATGCTCTAACAGTTTGTTCCTGTTTGCTTGCTTTCTTAATGATATCACCTGGTGGGGGTCGTAGTTCATATTTACATCCTTAATGAAATCCATAGGTTCCATCAATCTCTCTATACATGCCAGGGCACCATTGCCTTTAAAAATGAAAGGGCCGACCTTAAAAGGAAATTTAATATTCAAATATTTTCGGAAAGCACCGAAGTGCTCCTCCTCCGATAACAATATTTGTCTCATAAACTCCAGAGCAAAAATCCTTGGAGTTAAAAAGGAAGGCAACCTATAAGGCTGACCGGTAAAGCCGTACACTCTCAAAACAGTGTAATCTTTGTACATGAACCAGTCTCCCACCCGACCTTCGGGTGAAGACTGCATCAAATATTTCATTTCATCGAAGACCCGGGGCAATTCTCCATCAAACAGCATCCTGTATATTTCGGACATGATCGAATTGGAAAATTCGATCAGGTGGATTTGCTTTGGCAAATCAGAAGAGGACAGAGTACTCAAGAACTTCAATTCGGTAACATTGGAACATATCAACATGTTAAGTAAGTGTGTTTGAAACCTAAAAAACTGGACCTTGGGAAATTCAGTCAGCTGGAGGTGGATTGCTTCGGCAAGATACTCGTCTAAATTAAGTACAGGAACTGACTGGGACTCGGGACTCAAAGAATTTACTTTTAACAGGAAACTAAGGATAACATCACCTATACGACAATCGTCATCTAGACCTAACACCTGACAAACCAAAGACATTACCAAATGCGCCTCAGTTCAAAAAACGTGCAAGGGGTAAGGTAAGGAAAGGCCTTCCAGGGACCGACTTTCCTTCAGGATACTTGACAGGAATCGAGAGCGAGCGTCGATTGGGAAACTTCAGAAAAACTCAGCAAGGACAGCTTCATTTACAGACTCACGGTTTCCAGGGTAACTTTCGGGCAAACTAAGATTTTCTCTTACTACTGAAGCATCAATCTTACACAATATCCTAGATGCGGACTGACTCACAATGACCCTCTGAGAGGGAGAATAATTTACCGCGCACCATTCGGAAAATTCAGGGAAGTGGAGGGTTTTCTCCAGGGTGAAAAAGTATAAAAAGGACTTGCACACATTTAGAACATCATTTCCCTGCAAAAAATAAGACCATAACCTTTCTTTGCTGCCAGACACACTTCCTGTAGACAGGAAAGGGTCGCAGACACCTCTGTGTCTATCTACTAAGAATTCTTCCCTTTCATCCGGGACCCAACCAGATACAGAAGCTTCGCTCTGTTGGTCCATTTCTCAATTTATAATAATAATTGGGCGAAGAAGTTACAGGATCAAGGTCCTACCTGGCTCACTGTGAAGGCGCGTGTTCGGAGTGCGTCTGGTACTGACAACTGGAAGCGCCCAAATCGACAGGTCCTTTTCGCCGAGTCCCGAGCAATAAAATAATCGCGGAAGAGGTCAATTCTGCCTTTATAGGACCCTCCCGACTAGACACATGGGAAGCATTTATTTCTGCAACCACTACTTATCTCTAACAGCCGTGCATATTTCTCCTCCGGGTTCATTTCCGACCTTTGATCTCTTCTGTGCAAATTTCTGGCCTTCGGATCGTACACCACGTGTCCTTTTCCGCCGGGCATCTTGGCGCTAAGCACCATGTAAGTTTCCATTCCAGGGTCGCTTGTGACCGTCGATGTGACGTACTTCCACCCCTCACCATTGGATTAAACGCCACATCCCACATTCCGCTGAGCCGTCTGACCTTAACTACCGTGCAACTCTGGGTCCCGAAAACATCTACAGCCGTCGATCTGATCTTCCGTTACGGGCGGGCCGTTGGATCATATGGCACCCACTCAATTCCAATGGGATCCTTTGCTTTATTCGTCGGGAAACTTAGATCAGCGGAATTACTCCTCGCCATTGATGCGATCTGCCTTCAGCTCCACACCGTCGGATCAAGCACCACGTACCCGATTCCGCCAGGCAATCCGGGATTATACTCTGCGCCTGTTCCTCCTCCGGAATTCTTTCCGGCCATTGATGGGATTGCCCAGTGCTTGTCAACCGTCCGATCATGTGACACGTACCACATTCCGCTGGGTGATGTGAGTTTATCCGGTGCGCAATTTTCCATCCCGGAATCACTGCTGGCCGTTGATCTATTACCCTCTGATCTCCAACTGTTGGATCGAGCAGCAAATAATGGGTTCCGCTGGATGGCTCAAAGGTTATCCCGCGTGCATGTTCATCCCCCAAAAATCAAAATGGCCGTTGATCCATGCTGTCTTTAATCCTCGGCCGTCGGATTAACCTCCACGTACCCCTTCCACTGGAAGCTCTGGTGCTTATCCGCCGTGCAAGTTCAGGCTGCGGAATCAATCCCAGCCGCCGATGTGATCCGATTTCATCCCTCCACCATCAGATCAAGAGGAATATATGTGATTCCGCCAGCTCCCATTTCTTTAACTAACTTTCACTTTCTCCCTGCGGATTTGTTATGAACCGCAGATCGTCCCCGGATCAATTTGCAACCCTTGATTTGCGCAGGCGGCTAAAGGCCCGAACTTCTGCTATCCTCCTCGCATGTTTTGAAAGGCGGAGGGAGTATCAGCCATGGATTGGCTCCTTCTTTCGATCACAGCCTAGGATTTTACTAACTTGGCTGCTCTTTAGACCATTACGTCACTTTTGTACTATAATATTTAAACCAAATTATTTAAACAACACAATTTTACCTCCCCTTGGTCTTATATTTCTTTTGTTAAATACAGGTGTTAACAGAGTCTATCAATAGTTGGGTCCTAGTATTTTGACCTTATCCCAATTCAGAGTTTCTTACTCCTTCGGTTGGTTTCTTTTCCAATTATATGGGGACTCTATCAATGTCTCCTACTTCGCAGATTTGTGTCGTTGGTCCTTTTTGTGTCAAAAGATACCTAAGTCACTTTTTGTGTCATGCTCACTGTTCAAAGATTAAACCTTTGTCGTCCATTTTGCAGTTTCCTTGACCTTTTGTGTCGGCCATTTCCTGGTATCAGTTCATTACATCATGTCTTCGGTGGTCCCTGTCGTGAAATTCAATACCAATTCTAGATCCAATTAGTCTTTGACTTACCTCATGTTGGATTATGAAGGATGCCTTAATGCCTTCCTTCCAACGGATCTCTTCCTATTGATTGCAACACATCTTGCTCTGGGGATGATATTTAGATTTTTATGATAGTACCTTGGGGATTGTTGTCATCAATGGCAATTCCCCTTGCTAATGGGTAGTGGGAATACCTTAATGTATCCTACTCGATGGATTCTTCAAGTGTTCAATTTCAAGTCCTTGTATTCACACTTGTTAGAATGTACTAGGTACCTTGGGGACCAATTTCATTAATGGTGGTTTCCCTCACGTTTGTTAACGGTTCTCATTTTTTACCAGTAATCAAATGGTTTCCTCCATGTTTGACTTCAACTCCTTTATTCGCATGGTTAGGATTCATAACTTTTGAGCGGTTTGGCTTGAAGACCTTGGGCCGATAGTAGCATCATCATTTTGCTATTGCCCAAGCTATGCAAGACCTTGTCACACTTTATATGACATTTTGCTGAGACATAGATCCACCTTGTATTTTTGTGGCTATGATCGATTATTGAGAATGGATCCACCTTGTTCATTTGTGGCCATGACTCCTTTAGATTTGATATGGCACCTTTTTGCATATTGAGTAACCACGATAGTTTCATCAATTATACATATGTTGGATCTGCCTGTATCTTTACGGTAATGATTTGTATATGGACTTGTATGTCCTAGAGATAATTTTTTTCCTAACATTTATCTCTCTTTCAGGTGCCTTTGTTCGAGCCTTTTGATCTTAGATTCTTTGCTCTCTCCATACTCAGTTGTTTCCTTTATAATGCATTTTGGCTATCATCTTCCCTTCTAACCTCATACATTAGGGGGCATCTATTATAGCTCAAAATGGCACATCTCTTCTTGTGACCACTTTCCCATGATTATGTCGCATGTCGACACTTCATGAAAGTCACTGAAAAAACACCTAACTTGGAGGAACCATAACTTGAGTTTTGTAACTCCATTTGACCTTATCGCTACACCATTGGAAATGTATTTGTGTTAGCTAAACTTTCTAGAAAACACCAAAGTCTGAAAATACCCAGAAGTACCCTAAAAATAAGTTTTTTGATGTGTAGTGAGTTTCCTTAAGGAAAGGAAACTCACGTACATACGCGACTTGCTATATATAATACTCACGTATGCCTTACATACACAAATTTCTGCATTGCAACCCACGTATACCTCCTCATGTACATGACTATTGTTTCTGCAACCCACGTACGCCTCCTGAAAATGTCAAAAAAATATGTATTTTGAAATTCGGGTAGTTTGGGTAGTTATGCAACTGACTCCTTCAGTTGTAACTACTTTGTCTTCAACCCTAACTCTTCATTAAGCATATAAATAGAGGTAGGGAGGTCCATGAGAGGGGACTTGAATATTTGCATCATTATGTTGGAGGAATTGGGACTCTCTTTTCCCACACCTTTGCACTAGTGATCATCCCCTTGTGTTGCAGAGCTTGGAGGGTGAGTTCCTTGGAGAAGAGAAGTAGCAGAACCAAATCAAGGTTTTGTGAGGTGCCAAACTTGGAGACAAGGTATATTTGTACTTGTTTTCAAGATTAATAAAGATGTGATGTCCTTCTTCTTCGCAAATCATTGTTTAATGTGTTATTGAATCTTTATTTATGATCATATTTTGATGTTAATAAGATTATTATTCATGTTTATTTGATTACCATTTCTTTATATGTGGTCATATTGGTTTGAGGAAGGTAGAACTTGTTTTGTAGGTCTCTTGGAGAAGGAGGAGAAACAGGAGCAAGAAGAGGATTGAAGGGCTTCTTGGATCAACCTTCATTTGGATAAGGTATGAACCATTCTAATCTCTGATCTTGTTTGTATTTACTTGCAAAACCATTTTCATCCACCTTTCAACCCCAATACATTGATGGCCTCTTAAACCCTAGCCATAGGAAACTTTCCTTTACAATAACTCCCATGAGGGTTGAATCCTTCAACATACCTACCTCAACCGATTTATAAGGTAGAGGGGATTGACCTAGCATAGGAATATTATTTGCAGTGGGGGTAGTAACATCTGGTGAACAAAAATTGAGTTGATCAATGGCCACAATCTTCCCCAAATGAGGGAACTGGAGAGTTCAAAACACTGTCAAAGCAATAGATGTCATAGCATAGAACCAACACATCCCCAATAGAATATTGTAATCCAACAGGGCATTGACTACCTCCACCTAAATGGAAGCAGTATTACCCTCAAGCTCGACCGAAAGAGTCAGTAACAGACCATGAGGTTGAAAACTTCATCCATCGAAATATTTCAAGGTTGTGGGTGACTTCGTAAGTTCGGGAGAACCAATGGATCTCCAACAAGCCACATAAAATACCAAGGTGGAATCTCCTTCATCCAGAATGGTCCTATGTACCTTTCTCCAAACTACTCTTGTCGCAATTTGAAACATGAGTTGGTGTGTTAATCTAGACTTGTAGTTCTCCACATTAAAATGAATCAAATTAGTGTTATCTGGATCTAATGCCCCCAATGCCATCAACAAGTTTTTTCGTTGTGTGGGACAACTTTGGAGTACCTCTAGGGTGGAAATCGCGCAAGGTGCTTGAGACAAATATTCAACAATGTTGTAGAATTGTGTAGCTCAAGCATTTGGATTAAAAACATACTTCCTGAGGGTACTCTTAGGTGGGAACAAAATCAAGTCAAGATTAGGTTTCTCGATTGTAAGAGGACCATTAGACGAAGACAAAGAAGAACTAGTGGAAGGAGATTTCTTGAAAGAAGTATTCTTGTCCTTCTTCTCTGCAGGTTTGTCATATCACTCACTACAAGTAGTCAAGCTAATAGTTTTCAAGGGCATCATTCTAATTTCTTCAATAGAATTAGGGGTTCCTTGGGAAGACATATGATCTATAAGTTGTTGTTGAGATTGAAAGGGGTCGGTAAGCACTTCCGGTGTAGGGTTACTTTTCAAAAAATTTAATAATCTATTCATGATGAGGGAACTCCTTCGTAAAGTGGTCACCACCACACAATAGGCAGGGATACTTAGCCTTCCTCTTGCCTTTATTGTCATTCTCTGGGATTGTAGCCTTGGGAATGTCCTGTTGGTTTCTAGGCTTCTTGTTTTTTCCTTTACCCTTCTTCTTATTATCGGGTGTCTGCATACTTTGAATAGCATTCACCTCGACAAAAACTATAGAATAAGAAAGAGTAGTATTATAAGTACTTTGTTTCTTGGAAGGATTAGCTATTGACGATGGATGGATTGAACTAAAAACTCCATCAACAGGAGTTTCTGCAAGTGGCTTAGTAGGGTCTGTGATGGGGTGAGGAGCTTGAGGGATTATGTCATATAAAGTTATGTACTAGGAATAAACCAAGTCTAGATACTGAGCATGGATGATAGCATGCTCTTGACTAACATCACCACCCATAGCCACATCTCAATCAATGGGAGGAAACAAGGATTTCGTGAACCAATAAGCCAATAATCGATATGGAATAGGAGCTTTAATAAGCCTTCGTCATCTCCTCCTCTCATGAATATGGTCAGATATGTGTGTGGAAGTATTTTGATGAAGTGATGTCAAAAGATCCGAACCAGTTTTGTAATGGATGGAAATTTGGAAATGAGTAAGAAAAACTGTTTCCAATGAGCTAAAGTCCACAAACGAATGTTGAAAAAGTTTAGTGTACTACTTTGTAGTTGTAACAGTCAAATTTCGCTGAAATAGCCGTAAACGGACTAAATCATCCATCAAGGAGTTGGAATAACACCACAAATGGAAATTCATAACATGGTTTTTGGGATCTTCTCCCTGCTTCCCATTAAATTTCAGGATATCTGATGGTAACTTTACTAGAATGGTAGGCCATGAAGGGTTATGCTAGATGGTCCCATTAATAAACTTGGACAAATCAGGAAACCCCAAAGTTTTCAAAAAAGGAAGTTGTCGGTTAGGTTGCACATACTGGTAGTATTGATAAGGAATATGTATACCAGTAGGACCATATGCCAATTGATACACTGGTTTTTGGGAATTTGTATTCATAGACGATCCTCCCAAAGATCTGCTCGATGGAGGTGGGCCCCCAAGAGGAGCATTTCCTCTGGGTTGTGGTGGCAATGGTTCTCCTCTAGGTGGGCCTCCACCAGGTGGTCCTATGCTAGGTTGACCTCCAAAAGGTGTTCCCCCAAAAGGTGGTCCTGGAGAAGTTGGTGCCCTAGGAGGTGGTCCTTTAGGTGGTGTCCCACCAGAAGGTGGTCCTCCAGAAGGTGGTGGTTCTCTAGGAGGTGTCCCCACACAAGGTGCTCCATCAAGAGGTGGTCTTCCATAAGGTGGACCTCCACCAGGTGCCCCTACACTAGGTGGGCCTCTACTAGGTGGCCCCCCAAAAGGTGGGCCACCATATCCTCCAGCAGTATTGATAGGTATCCCCCCATGCATAGGAATATACGATCAATTGGGTTTCCCCCATGGTATAAACATGTTTCTGGGGTAATAAATATCGGGATATACCATTCCTGTAGATGTAGGTTGAAATTTCACATAACTTACAGATGGTAGATTTCCCAGGTGAGTATATCCCCAAGAAGGTTGATTAACAATGGGTTGTACCCGTGAGCGTTTCCCCGTACTAGATGGGGGGTAACCGTTTTGTTATTTATGGGAGGGACTATAACTATTTAGTGTCCTACAATAGGGGTCTACCTTGTAGTGGATGTGACTCCACTAACTATTGATGCAACTTGATATGGAGGTTGTCCCCCAGTGGTAGAAGATACGGGAGAACCAGAAGAAAACCCGTGATTTTGAACCGTAGTAACATGTTTGGAAGTTTGATATGGATTCAAAACTATTGATCCTCGAATCGGTGATGTCAAATTAGGAGTAACTTGAGATGTTGAGAGTAAATGGTATCTGGGAGGGGTTGATTCTAAAAGACAAGGGAAAAGAGATGACATAGGCTCTCAATGAGAAGGAGGTGAAGCAATAATGTTCACAAGGTGCTCTTGAAAATTACATAAATGATCCATAGTCGGCTGGAGCCTTCTATACATATCCTCATTCGACAAAGGATTAAAAAAGGATGGTCTAGTAACCCCAAATTTTGAAATTTCTTGACCCATAGAGGTTATCCAAAAAGGAGCATTATGGCCATATTATGTCCCCTCGGTATCATCAGATGGGTGATCAATCCAATTTGATGAACCAACATGACCTTGCATTGGAAAATGGAATGCAATGTCAGCCACAAGAGGCTGTTCGGCTGAGGGGTTATTAGATGTAGTGAGTTCTTTGCTCACTTCCACAGCTGGATTCTCTTCCACATGAGAATCAACTGCGGCACCTTGGTATGTGGTTTACATTGGTATTTCTCCTGCAATAGGAGAAAGGTCAAGTGGCAAGCCTTGAACTCTTCTGGATCATCTCAAAGGAAACTCAACTAGATTGCTGGTCACTAAAAGCCTAACCTAGGGTTTGAAAACTACAAAAAAACAAAAAATCTCTCCTACACAAGCTAAAGGCCACAAGAAAACTTAGGTGACAAGAGGGTCTGATAAAAGCCGATTCCTCATTAGGATTTTCAAGTCTTTACAACTTGCGATATAGCGCAGGGTCCAATAATAAAATGCAACAAGGAGGATTGGGACCGTCCCTTTCTTGAATACCCGATTACCTAGAATGTATGTGCATAGTAGTTTCCCATAGAGATGTTCTTAGTGTATTGCACTAACAAGATGACCAAAACGGTTTTTCTCATATGCTTTAGGGAATCCTAGAAGGGTCTGCCGATGTACATAAGGTACATGGGAGCTCAAATCTATGTTAGTGCAGTCTAATGCACAACTATTCAAAAGGGGCCTTCCGATATACAATCGAGTGCGTGAAGTACCTTTCTATATACCGTAAGGGTACATGAAATGTCATTCAATAAACTAGAGGTACGTGGAAGAAGCACGTAGTTCCGAGGATGTAGTGTAGGCAAATGAATGAAAACTCCCGTGTTTAAAGACACCAAAACACATCTCTATCCTATCACTCAAGTTACTAAAATTTGTAACCTATAGCCACATTTAATTTTATCTTGAATGATTAGGTGAATGCATGAAGTGTGTACAGAAAAGTAAAACCATGTAGCATGGGATGAAAATCTTTCACTTTACCATTGAAAGTATGCCCTACTTGTGGGAAGGAGAGAGTGTTTCAATTCTATTTCAAAACAAAATTTTTTTGAAATAGTCACACTAAATTTATATTTCAGAAAATGCAAACAAGAAACACACTTCTACATTTATATTTAAAAGCAAGAAGGAAACAAGATCTATTTTCCTAAAAAGAAAGACACTAGAACTAAAAGGCACACTAAGCACTTTTTAAATATTCTTCAGAAATGAAAATATCTAATCTTATAATTATGACACATTTTTTTGACGAGACAAGAACATGTAAAAGAAAAGAAGAACATGGATATCTGAAATCTTGTGAAGCTAATCAGGGCTCCAATGATTCATCTTTAAACACAATTATGATCAAATCTCAAAAATTTTCTTTGAATCAAAAGAAAAAATCAGTTTTTGACAAACTCACGAAGAACAAAAGCAAAATCCAAAAGAAGAAAAGCTTCCTTTTTAGTTTATCATACAGTAAACAGAGATCTAACTATACTGACTTCCAAGCACTCCTTTTGAAAATCAAACCAAGCATATAAGCAACTAAACTGATCGATGTAACCTAGCTCTTTGAACCAAAACAAAGCAAGCATTTACCACTTTCAGACTTTGAATTCAACAGTCCAAATCTCGAAAAATGAAGCCCAAAAAACACACAGAATAGAAAGCAAACTTAAGTAAGCTTTGAAATCAAAAGGGTGTGAAAAACCTACCTGGCACCACTTGTAGAGGGTTGGTGACAAAGCGTTACTTCCTAAGAACCGCCTTTTTTCCACTATGATAGAGAGGTGGCACCGCTTAATGACTTTTATGCATGTGCGGTGACTACTGTAGAAGTCAAAAACAAAAATAATGGCGAAACAGAGTTAGGTGATGAAATGTTGGCATCAAATCGTAAAATTAATAGGAAAATTAAGTACAGAAAGTAGATGTACCTTAAATCTAAATAGATCTAGTTATGCTGAACCAAAATATCACTAGCAAAGCTAGTAGATCTGATCACTAAAAGGTTGGAGTTTGGATTTTAGACAAGAGTTTGCAAACCAAGGAAGATCATATGTGTTGAATGCTCTTCCCTAGTATGGTTGCCATATTTGTTTCTAGGAATATCGCACCTCTTGCTGACAAGAGTTGTTCCTGTAGGCCTAAATGGTTTAGATATAGAACAAATGAGTGATAACAAAGATGGAAGATTTCCCCTAGAGCTTGTAGATATCTAAAATGAATCCTTTGTCTATTATGTAGTGTGATTTAGTTGTGCCCTATGGTGATGAATCTCCATGGATTTACCTGCATAAACACATCAAACAAACAAGAAAGATCAAAGGTACCAGAAGAAAGTCTATAGTTCTATATTAGTCACTAAGGAATCCAATAGTAAAATGAATGATTGCAAAATAACACATTTTACATGAAAGGAACCAACTTTGCATTAAAAATGAAGAAGAGAGCTTACAACCATTTCCTTAGTGTTGTGATGCTCCTTTGCAATCCATGTCTTATCCTCAAAATATCTAACTTTCCCCTTCTATGCTCACCCTAGATTTGGCCAGAACCTCAGTGCAGAATCATAACCTTTCTCCGTCTAAACCATGGGGTATGAGCCAAGTTGTTTAGGCCTTGGGAGGATAGGGATGGTTGAGAAAATGGTCGATGAGGTGAAAGGGAGACCCTACTAGGGGGATATTGAGTCTAGGTGGTCCACAGGAGTAGGGATGAGGGTGCCATGAAGTCTTCCTTTGAGAAGCTTCGTGAATATTCTCTTTTTCTCTTTTAAAATAGAGATCTAGGTTTCTTCCATCTAGAAAGACCGTTACCAGAGTGGAACCCATCTTTGATCAAGGGGCATAGGCGGTGGCATCTCTTATTGTCAAGATACAATGGGCATTAATAAATAAAGTAAATCCGTTTGCATTGAGGGAAAAGGTGGTGGTGGACTCAAATATGAAAAATAGGATTCTAGGTCAATGTCCAAATTCATAATTTGGGACTTTAGGGAAACTTCTGATGTTTTAGGACTCGACACATGATGGTGATGATATTTATGTGTAACAGCTACACAACTGAGTTTGAAATCGACACAGTCAATTCTTATAGTGACGCATAATGGAATTTCTTCAAAGGAACAAGAGGTAGGTTTATGTTATCATTGCAACTTTCAAATAAGATGCTCATCTGTGAAAAAGACATATTGAATATGAACTACAATGAGTAGATCCCTGGTGAGCTAAGGATGACAGAACCATGGAGATGAGGGTTGGATGGAATAATACAGGGTAGATGGATGGAAGTTACAACAAGACTATGAGGGATGTTGAGGAAGGAAATGATCTTACATGAGGTGGAGCAAGGTTTTGGAAAGAGAAGAGGCATAGGAGAGGAGAGAGTCCTGCTGTGACCAAGACATGAGGCCACGAGAGAAGATCACAAGGGATGAATAAACCCTATAGTGACAAAGGATACGACTAGGATAAACCTGATCCTGAAGAGAGATCAACTCCCAGTAACAACGTGTTATATTTTTAACATTAAGCTAGCATATCATTAGGATCTTTAACTAAGAGAACAACAAGCACAAAAATCAAACACAAGAGACAATGAACATAGTATTTTTCCTTGGGGAAACCATAAATGGAGAAAACCCCACAACTTCCTCAGAGAAAGAATCAGCACCAAAATTAAAACCCCAAAATAGTAGGATGATCTCTCGACAGCAATAACCTCTTTCTTCCTTTCCCCAGTGTCTTTCTCTTCCGCAGTAATGCACTACAACTAAGTGTGAGTGAGTGTGTGTTAAATAGAGAGGCTAGCTCTCTATTTATACTAATTCCTGACTTGACTAAACCCAACTAGGGCCAACTTCACTAGGTGAGTCTAATAACCCTAGTTTCCTAGAAATGTGGGGACTTTAACCCTTGATCAATATGAGGGTTACCCACAATGATTTGACATGACTTGTTTACATTATAGAACCTCCTGATAGGAACATCAGGGAATGACATGACACAAGTACATCCTAGAATAAAAATTGGGTTACAATACATAAGAAATACAAGTGAATACATTCCGAAGTTATAATTACATCAACACTCCCTCTTAACTAGGACGGTATTCTCTCGACACAATTTATTAGCACAAGTCTTCTTCTCTGTATCATCTATATCATCGTTAAGTTCTTGTCATCTTCATATTCAAGTCATATTCAACTTCAAGTCATCTTCATCATCGGATCTGGATCATCACTCGATCTGGATCATCATCACTCGATCTGGATCATCATCACTAGAGCACCATATATGGATCTAGATGATCAGTTGATCTAGATCATCACTGCTGGATCATCATCACTGGATCATCATGGGTACTATCTCATGATTCTTCTCATCACAGGAAGTTCTACAGAGCCAGCCCTTTTTCATGCTGGTTGTAGGCCTAGCCTCCATGTATGTCTTCTTCAATGCTTATATCCAACACCAAGTCAGAATGGCCTGCCCAGCACTTACATATGACCATGTGGGGAACACATCCTGCAACCATGTCAGAAAGGCACACCCAACACTCACATATTATCATGTAGGAACCAATCCTATAATCACATCAAAAAGTATCTACACTCACATATGACCATGGGGGGAACACATCCCGCAACCATGTCAGAAAGGAATTGCACTTACATCTGACCATGGAGGGAACACATCCCACAACCATGTCAGAAGGGCTCTCCACTTACATCTGACCATGGGGGGAACACATCCCACAACCATGTCAGAAGGGCTCTGCACTTACATCTGACCATGGGGGGAACACATCCTACAACCATGTCAGAAGGGCTCTACACTTACATCTGACCATGGGGGGAACACATCCCATAACCATGTCAGAAGGGCTCTCAACCCTAGGTGCCTCCATTCTCCAAGAGAATGGAAACAACCCTTATATTTGATCAAGTGGGAACACATCCCTCAATCACATCAGAATGGACATGCACTCACATCTAATCATGTAGGAACACATCCTATAGTCATATCAGAATGGCCCTTAGTCCTAGACCAAGTATTCTTGGTAACTGACCAGGCACCTCCATTCCAAGAATGGAAATAGCCCTTATATCTGATCATGTAGGAACCAATCCTACAGTCATATCAGAATGGATCAGCACTCATATCTGACATGGAAGGAACCAATCCTCTCACAATGACAGAATGGCTTAGCCCTTACATTTGACCATGGATGAAACCAATTCTCTCACCATGTCAGAATGGCTCACAGACTCATCACTTCCCCTTGGAAGGGACCTCAATATGGAGAAAACCAAGCTTCTCCCTGAAATACTCTAACTTTACTCTATCCAATGGCTTTGTTAACACATCAGCTATCTGTTCATCCATCACAACATATTGGAGCTTCATTGCTCCCTTCTACACCATATCCCTAATATAGTGATACTTGATCTTGATATGCTTTGACTTTCCATGGAACACCGGGTTCTCCGATAAATTCACACAACTCTAGTTGTCACAATATATACAAGTAGCATCTAGCTAGAGATCAAACAAATAAGACAGTAGCTTCCTCATCCATACTTCCTCATAACTAGCTGAACAAGCTATGACATACTCTACTTCAGCTGTACTCAGTGCCACACATGATTACTTCCTGCTAAACCAAGAGATCACACCTGATCCCATACTGAAGCAACACCCTGAAGTGCTCTTCGTATCGATGGCACTACCTACCCAATTTGAATCAACATAACCCTCTAGGTTAATCTTCTGACTCGCCTCATACTTGAGTGAATAATTAACTGTACCCTTCAGGTACCTCAGAATATGCTTTGCAATAATCAAGTGAACATGTCTCGGATCTGTCGGGAACTAGCTCAAGGTGTTCACATCAAAGCAAATATCTAGTCTCGTGTTCGTTAGGTACATCAAGGACCCAATCATTTGGAAATATATTGTAGCATCAACCATCTCTGATGAATCATCACTCAATAGCTTCAGGTTCAATGCCATAGGTGTGGCCATAGCCTTGCAGTCCATCATCCCAAACCTCTTCAGGATCTCTGCTGTATATTTCCCTTGTCCAAGGGAAATTCCATCTGCATTCTGCCACACCTCCATGCCTAGAAAATAATGCATCATACCCAAGTCCTTCATTTCAAACTCAGCAGCAAGCTTCCTATTCATATCAGCAATCAACCCATCCATACCTGTTACAAATAGATCATCTACATATAGTAGGAGCATCACTGGGTTTCCATATTCAACCTTGTAGTAAAGGTTGGAATCTGCTTTACTCTTAGTAAAGCCCGAATTGGATAGAAAGCTATCAATTCTGTTTTACCATGTCCTTGGTGCCCATTTTAAACCGTACACCGCTTTCTTCAATCTACATACATGAGACTCCCTGTCATGTGTCTCAAAACCAAGTGGCTGCTACACATACACTTCCTCTTCTACTACACCATTCAAGAAAGCAGTCTTGACATCCATTTGGTGTACCTTCCATTTCATTACTGTAGCCATAGTAAGTACTAATCTGATGTAAGTGTATCTGGCTACATGTGCAAAATTTTATTCATAATATATTCCTACTTTCTGGGAGAAACCACGAGCAATAAATCTTGCTTTATATTTTTCTATGCTACCATTTGCAGCATGCTTGATCTTGTAGATCCATTTGGAAGTTACAACTGACTTCCCTTCTAGTCTTGGGATAACATCATAAACATTATTTTTTCATGATCGATTGATACTCTTCGATCATAGCATCCTTCCATTCTTTCCATTTTGTCGCTTCTTCATAATTGGAAGGTTCTTTATCGATGAAATCACATAACAATGCTACATACCCAGAGCAGGATCTGGTCCTCTTTCTTTCTCTCTGATTTTCTTCTGGAACCCCATGTCTTTTCACGCCTTGGATAGCTTCTCGTACCCAAGCAGGTTTCCTCTTATGAGGATTATTCTCCTGAGGTGAATCTACAGATCTTTGTGGTTCTTCAAATTCTCTATCTTCTTCTTGAGTTTCTTCGTTCATGGTTGTATCATGAATTCGGGGTGCTTATACTTCTTCAGGTTCTTTAGTAGGTTTCTTTTTTGGATTTGTTGTAAGCTGTGTCTTCATCAAATGTCACATCCTTGCTGATGTCGATCTTCTTGAATCCTGGGAAGTATATTCTGTAAGCTTTCGAGCTTTCAGAGTATCCCACACAAATATACCCTTCTTTCCTGAAGGATCTAATTTTGTCCTCTTTTATTTTGGAATGTGTATGTATACAGGACAACCCAATATTCTAAGATGGCTGACTTCTGGTTTCTTTCCGGAGAAGACTTCTTCAGGATTCTTTTTCTCGAGTACTCTATGTGGAGTAAGGTTCTACACATACACCGCTACCCTAGCAGCTTTTTCCCATAGATGCATAGGAAGATATTGATCATGAAGCATTGCTCTTGTAGCTTCCATGATGGTTCTATTCTTCCTTTATGCAATCCCATTCTATTGTGTATTATATGGAGTAGATAACTCCCTCTTAATCCCTGAGTCTTTGCATAACTCTTTGAATTCATTTGATGTGAATTGTTTGCCATTATCTGATCGAAAGGTCATGATCATATTTTCAGTTTGGTTCTCGATCAAGGCTTTGAATTCCTTGAACTTGCTAAATACTTCATCTTTGTTCTTCATGAAGTAAATCCATGTCTTCCTAGAAAAGTCATCAATAAAAGAAACATAGTATGAATACCCTCTTAGTGAATTTGATGACATTGGTCCACATACATTGGAGTGGATGATTTCCAAGATTCCCTTTGCTTTTCTCTTGCTACTTGGAAATGTCTTCTTTGTGTTCTTTCCTTTCACACATCCTTTGCATACCCCATCATGTTTTGCTTGAATTTCTAGAAGACCTTCAACAACTTTTCTTACAAGTGGTAGTACTCTGTAATCCACATGTGCAATCCTTCTATGCCAAAGTTCATTTGGCTCTACTATGTCATGGACCAAGGCTTGTTCTGGATGGCCCTTCAATTTGTACAATCCCCCTTCTTGTTCTCCAATTACTACTGCATCATCAATAGTCTTTCCTTTTGGACACATGATGACTTGACCATCTATAAATGTAACCCTCATTCCTTTTGCATCTAATGCAGATATGGAGAGGAGGTTCTTCTTTAGTCCTGGTACAAACAATACTTCTTTCATTATCATTGATTTTCCAGAGTCTAGCTTATAGGAGGATTCCCCACTACCTTTTATTGGATACTAGTAGTCATCTCCGAGCTTGACCTTGTGAGGTGGTTCATGTTTTGATAGTTTCACAAAGGATTCCTTGAATGCTTTCATATGCTTGGAAGACCCACTATCTATAAGCTAATCATTGCTTCCATCAATAATGTTTCCCATGAGAGCGGAAATCAAGACATATTCTTCATCACTTGAATAATCTTCACTTTCGAATCTGGTTCTCTTTGTAGAAGGTTCGTCATCCTCTATAGCATGAGCATGATGTCTTCTCTTGTTTCCCTTCTTCTTATGGGAACTAATCTTGTTTCTAGGATAGTCTTTAGCAAAGTGTTGTCTTTCATCACATGTATAGCATCTTAATTTGGATAAGTCTTTTCTAGTGAAATCTCTTTGATGAGAATGCTTACCTCTGGGGTGATGAGAACTTCTTCTGGTTTTCTTGGAGTGTACCGTGAGAGCTTGAGATTCACTTCCCATCTTTAGTTGGTTTCTTAGAGTCATCTTCTGGTTTATGCTCTTCCCTTCAAACAATTTGGTTAGGGCATCAAACATAGGTTTAGGTGTCTTGAGGGAGGACACCTGTGGTATGAGGTGATCCTTGATTGAATTAGCAATGATCCTCTTTTCCATAACCAACTTATTTTTATGTAAGGCCTTTGCCTCATCTCCCTCTGGAACTGGAACCTCTTCATTGATATAGGAGTCCAACTCATTTTCTTCCAAAACCAGGGAGATCCTATACTTCCAAGCTTGAAAGTTATCATCTCCCTCAATATTTTCATCAATCTAGGTATGATGAAACATCTTAACTGAGAACCTCAAATGGAAATACAAAATATTTAGATCTTACCAGGTCAAGATGTCGGATCTAGATTTGGAGCTGAAATTCTGCAGTGCTGGTTCATGAGCAGGTTAGGGTTTTTATTTTTTAGAGTTTTTTCCAACCAAATTCTTTGATTTTGATCCCTAACTTCGATTTTGAGGAGGAGATCAATCCAGGCCTAAGCTCACTAAAATATTCCACTTCTGTGGAAAGCCCTAATTTCTAGTAGTAGTGTCAGGTCCAAAACTGAAAAACCTCAGAATTGGATTCTGCTTCGACATAAAGATGCACCCTAAGGAGGAGAGTTATTCCAACCTTATTTTTCTGAAAATATATGGAGAGAGATCCACAAAGTAGGAATCCCTAGTTCCCACAGTTGCACAGTGTCTTGTTCTCAGGTTAGCTTTGATACCATGTTAAATTTTTAACATTAAGCTAGAATAACATTAGGATCTTTAATTGAGAGAACAAAAAGCACAACAATCAAACAAAAGAGACAATGAACACATTGTTTTTCCTTGGGGAAACCATAAATGGATAAAACCCCACAACTTCCTTAGAGATAGAATCAGCACCAGAAGTAAAAACCCAAAACAATAAGATGATCTCCCAATAACAATAACCTCTTTCTTCCTTTCCCTAATGTCTTTTTCTTCCTCAGCTATGCGCTACAACTGAGTGTGAGTGAGTGTGTGTTAAATAGAGAGGATAGATCTCTATTTATACTAATTCTCAACTTGACTAAACCCAACTAGGGCCAACTTCACTAGGTGAGTCTGATAACCCTAGTGCCCCAGAACTGCGGGGACTTTAATTTTTGATCAATAGGAGGGTTACCCACAATGACTTGACATGACTTGTTTACATTATAGAACCTCCTGATAGGAACATTGGGGCATGACATGACACAAGTACATCTTGAAATAAACATTAGGTTACAATACGTAAGAAATACAAGTGAATACATTCTGAAGTTACAATTACATCAACAGAACGTACCCACACCTCTGTGCACTACACTGCACTTAGGAAGGAATACAAGCTCGACACCAACTTGTCCGATGTGTCAACAACACTCGAATAGTAGTGGATCAACAACTATAGGAAGAAGGCTCAGGATGGTAGGAGATGATGTAAACTTACCTCAGTTTCATGGGAACAGGACTGGGGATCCCAAGCAATACTAGTTTTTGTGCGAAGCAGTTTGGATCGTAAAGAGAGCTCATTATGATGATCTTAAGAAGGGACAGTTGGAGAAGACCCTTCGAGGCCGCGCAATGGAATGGTTCATGAAGTTTGTACAAGTTTCCATGGGGAATCCATTGAAGAATTTGGTTGAGATCAGAAAAGGATTGATCGAAGAGTTTAGAAAGATGAAGTCTAAGTCATAGTATACCACAGAGTTAAAAGAGATAAATAAATATCCAAATGAGATGGTTTGGGATTTTGATTAGTGATTCAAGATGGTGATGGCAAGATTCAGCTTTGACATGAGTGATGTACAACATAAGGAATGATTCACCATGACATTGGTACCACATATCATAATGCCTTTGATGCAGAAAAATATTGCGACACAGAGCGAGGCTCTCAAGATCGCGATGAAGTTGGAAGCTTCACCTATTGGTGAGACTGGAGTTGATATGAATCAGATTCAGTCTCAACTAGAGAACTTGATTATCTAGTTGCAAGATATCAATAAAGGGAGAGACAATCATGAATAAACATGGTGTAATCAATGTCATGTAGAAGGACATCATAAAGATCCAAAGTACTTGTTGTCGAAAGCTCCAAATCCATTTATTCATGATGGCATGCCATGGTTCCTTATATTCCAAGTTCATGGGAATCGACATGAAGATTGTGTGTATGTGTAGAAAATGGTCACAAACTGATGAATTTGTATTACAAATTTTGTTGATTAGTTGGGAATGAATATAAGGACTGTTGAGCATATGATTTTCTCCATGAGAGGATGATGGATGAAATTTACTAAGTGAATGGAGAAGAGAATCGAATGGTACAACCGCAGCAGACACTGTAGGTGTACAACCACCACCTCAGCCATAGTTTGTATCGCAGCCATAACCACAACTACAATTTGTGCCCCAACCACAATTTCCTCCACCACATCCGCAGTACAATCAGATGGAGTATGCTCCGGATTAGCCGTAGTATACTCAACCATCGTAGTATGCACCACTATAGTTGAATCCCCTATAGCAACAAGTCAATCAACCATGATATCAACAACAAGGAGGATTCCAAGGAGGACAAGGTGAAGGTTTTAATCAAGGAGGAGGGAGAGGTCATGAACCTATTCAATGTTATAATTGTGGAGTACTGGGACATTATCAGAGATATTTCCTGAATTTGCAAGCATTGTGTACTTATTGTATCGTTGTAGATCACACTACTGAGAATTGTCCACAATTGAGCGTGAAGTGGAAAGCAAGGAACATTATGCAGTTGTAGAACCAAAACCAGAATTAGAACCAAAACCAATACTAGATTTAGAATCAAAACTAAAATGCAAATCAGAATGTGAACCAGCTAGTGAATCCACCACTGAACCAAGGACGGACAGTTGTGATGATCTTAGCATAACCCAGAGTTCAGTCTACTGATGTTGTTGTAATCACTCATGGAGGTGCTATGATAGGAGATGATGGGCCAATTCCACAAGTTTGATTGGATGGAAAGAAGAATGTGAAATTTGAGATCGACACTCAGAGGGACACATTCTTTGAAGCACGTGATAGGATAAGAAGAGATCTGGGTAAGTCACATGTTTATGAAATGCCACCTATTTTTTATTCCATCATGGTAGCAGGACAATCGTGGCAGCATATTACCTTTCAAAACTTCTTTGAAAGTTGTATTTCATTGGAAAAATACCCTGACACACTCATTGAGATTGTGAATTTGATGCATCGACTAGAGAAAGGGCAGAGGGAGTCTCCTATGAAATCCCTGCACAAGAGGAAAATGGGAAAAGAAATGAGAGTGAATATTCATATTAGGGATTACGAGGTAGATTCAACTATTCTGGATCTAGGATTGGATGTCAACATTCTGAAAAAGTAGACATGGAAGAAGATGGGGAGCCCACAACTAGTTTGGTCGCCTGTATAGCTGTGACTGAATAACTAGGCCAGAGTTACATCAATTGGGCGATTTCTACGTCTATTAGTGGAAGTTGAAGGAATGAAGACTTACGCAAACTTCTATGTGATTGAGGTTGTTGATGGTGAAATTTCATATCCTGCACTATTAGGGATTGGATAGGCCAATGATAGTTCAGCGGTAATCAATTTCAAGAAGCACATGATGAATTTTGAGAACCGCGACATCAAAGCCATAGCTCCGATGGATCCAAATGAAGGAAGAAGGTATGCTGAACTAGTTAAGAAAGAAGTTGTAGGGGGATGGGATCATGCATACAACATATCAAAAGACTATATCCATCCTACTATTGACAACGAGCTGGATTGGTGAATCTCTAGCTCTGTATCTTCAAACTCGAATGATTCTTTGAAAAATTGGTAGAATCGGATGCATGAGGTATCACTTCGGAAGTGTGGTTTAATCACTCAATCATTGTGCCTAGTCCCAACAGAGACTGTTGAGTTGTCATTATATGAGGGATTTCCTAATATTTATGAGTTTCTTGTTGAATTTGAAGATAAGGTGTCAGAACCACAAATATTTGTGGCATTGGATGAAGCGTTGAAGGCTACCCCAACACGTTGGTGGGTGACACATAAGAAGTTGATCAACGAGTGGTTGCAATGTCGCAGGTTGATGACAATTCGCTTCGTTGAAGAAGAAAAATACCAAGAAGAGAGGTATGATGGATGTAATGATCCCAATAGTCAAATGATTGCATGTTTGACCATGTGGATGTCACGACCAAAGGATGAGTGGGTACATGCTTTTGTACACATGCTGGATGAAATTCCACGACAGCGGTATGTATCAGCTAAGATGCATAGAGAGATTACTACCTAGGAATATTATCAATTTTCTTCAGTCACAACCTCAGTTTTGTGGATACCAATCCAACCATTCATAATGCACTACAACATATCTGCAACGTTTTTCTGAAGGTAGTTCTAGTCGCATATCCAGTGGAATCGCATTCAACACATATCATGCAGTCAATGATGGAATGCTACAAAATAGAAGGAGGGCCTGAGGATGAAGATGACCCAAGGAATTTCAATATACTAGAATCTGAAGGAAGACAAAATATTATGACACCTGAAGTGCCAACAGATCAAGTAAATTAGCCATTGAAAATTTAGAAGGTCAACATTGGGATAGAGGAGGAACCCAAGTTCACAAATATTGGAGACTACTTGGATGAAGAAACCATGGCGAAGTTCACTGATTTACTACATGACTTTTAGGATTTGTTTCTGATGAAGTTTTCTCAAATGAAGGGGATATTATGAGATTTAGGAGAGATGAAGATCCCTCTGAATCCCAATGCAAAGCCAGTGAGACAATGTCCACATCATCTAAATCTGTGATACAAATAGAGTAAAAGATGAACTCGACAGAATGTTGGATGCAAGAATCGTATAACTAGTTGAAGAATCAGAGTGGATCAGTCCCATGGTTGTGCAAGGTAATAAGACATGCGAGGTTAGTATTTGTGTTGATCTCAAGAAGATGAATGATGCATGCCTTCATGATCCATTCTCGACCCCATTAACTGATAAAGCATTGGAAGGAGTGGGCAGTCAAGAAGTCTATTAGTTCACAGATGGCTTTTCTGGCTATCACCAGGTCAGGATTGCAAAAGAGGATTGACATAAGACAACATTTGTGATAGAATGGGGATGTTAATAGTACACAATGATGCCATTCATATTGAAAAATGAACCTACGATATTCTCCAGGATCGTAGTTGTTGCATTCAAGGATTTTATTTAGAAGTTTCTAGAAGTTTACATGGATGATTGGACGATTTATGGGCTGATAAAGGATAATCTTGAAAACCTACGATTGATGTTGGAGTTGTGTTGACAGCATCAGATCGGGCTAAATTTCAAGAAGTGCATATTTTTCACACCTTTTGGGAAGGACTGTTGATGATCCAACCAAGATTGTGCTGATTATGAATTTGTCAGCACCAATGAATGTGAAGCAAATCATAGAGACATTAGGACATACAGGGTATTACTGCAAGTTCACTAGGGGCCATGCCATGATGACACCACCTATAGAGAAATTGCTGAAGAAGGATGCACAGTTCGCATGGAGTCAGCAGTGTTAAGGAAGTCTTGACACACTAAAGACAAAGATGGCTACAACACCAATATTGGTTTTTCCACATTATACAAAGGAGTTCCATGTTCAGGTTGATGCATTGTCAACCGTGCTAGGAGTGGTGTTGCATCCAGGCGAAGGAGACATTGATCACCCGATTGATTTTGCTAGCCGAAAGCTATCATCTACGGAGAAGAATTATACTATGATAGAGAGGGAAGGAATGGAAATGGTCTACACATTGCAAAAAGTTTGACATTATCTGCTGAGAGGTCATTTCAATATGTTCATGGATCATTCTCCGTTGAAATACCTAGTGAATAATCCTATGTTGGGGGGAAAGATATTTCGTTGGCTACTTCTCTTTCAAGAGTTTTATTTTGAGATAATTGTGAATCCGGGTCACTTGAATGCATGCCTAGACCACTTATCGCGAATTGAGATGGGTGGAGAACTGATGAACATTGAAGATGGGTTACCTGGTGCACAACTATTCAAAGTTGGAATGATTGATGACTACCATGAGAAAATAGTTCATTTTTTTGCAACAAGAACAACACCATAAGGGCTCAATACAAGTCAGAAGAATAATTTGGTTGTTGAAGCTGCGTATTTCCAGTTGATTGCTGGAGAAATCTATAATATGGGACCTAACGATATATTACGTCGATGTGTCCTACCACATGGATAGGAGGATGTGTTGGTAGAAGCACATGTGGGAGTTGTCGGTGGACACTATGGAGGTCACACTACTTCCAAGAAGGTACTCCACATAGGACTATGGTGTCAAAATATCAATGGAGATGCACCATACTATGCGTGGAATTGCAATGGTTGTCAAATGACTAGGAATCCCTCATGAAGGGACAAGATGTCATTAGTACCTCAGGTGACGCTGCAACCATTTGAAAAATGGGTAGTGTATTTTGTGGGACCAATTAACCCACTTGGAAAAAGAACCAGTGCACAGTATATCATTACAACAATGGACTATCTGACAAGATGGGCAAAGGTCGCACTAGTTGTAGATTGTACCGTTGCGATAGAAATGATGTTCCTGCTTGACAATGTTGTTCCCCGATTTGGTTGTCCAAAGATATTAATGATCAATAAAGGGAGTCATTTCATCTATTGAACTATCAGTGCCCTGATAGAGGAGCTTCAGATACAACATAAGAATAGTACCCCTTATCATGCACAAGAAAATGGGACAGTTGAGGCATTCAACAAGGTGTTGGAGAAAGTGCTCACAAGGGTGTGTAATGAAAACCGCGATGACTGTGATTTGAAGATTCCAACAGTATTATGGGCATATCGCACCACTTGTAAAAGGATGATAGGGTAGACACCATTCAAGTTGGTGTATGGATAGGAGGCAGCCACACCAATGGAGTACATTCTTCTGAGGTTGTGCATTGTAGAAGAAACTGGAATGAATGATGAAGGAGAATTCGAAGAGTGATTATCTCAATTGGTGCAGCTAGAGGAAGACTGCTTTGTTGCAGGAATTCACCATCGTGTTGAGAAGGATCAAAATAATATTGGCATGATCAACAGATCAAGAAAAACACTTTTAGCAAGGAGACCTGGTGCTGATGTTTGACAGCAAGTTCACCAAACATCCAGGTAAATTGTATATGCATTGGCTAGGTTCGTATGTTATCAATTCCATTACTGGGAGAGACACAGTACAACTACTATAGTTAGATGGTGTGATTTTGCTTAAGTTGGTAAATGGTAGCATGATAAATCCATACAGGATGGGCCTGGTGATGCGTGATGCTTGAGGCATTGCACACACAAAAAATCTCTTTATTTTTGCATAAGATGGTCAATAGGAGGATTGCGTGCTAGGAGAAAGGGGCTATGCAAGTAGAATTGTCATAGTCACATTTAGGGAACCATGCTGTGATGTCTATAGGGATGCAATATAGTATTTAAACCAGTTAACTATTGGCACTCTTGGTCGAGATGTACATTAATGATGGATCTGACCGCTAGATCAAGGGGATCGAAAGCGAATTCGAGAAATGAATGAAGGATTTGGTCATCATGATTGGGAAATCATTCACATGATCGACCCCACACTATACGAATTGGAATCTCATGGGTGGAAATAACCATTATGAAGAGTTGATTTTTTGAGATCATATTGTAAAGATTGAGTCATAGAGTTCAATTGCAGAGTTGTGCATGAGTTGCAGGGTGAGTAGAGTGAGTTACCGAGCACTTGTGACTAATGCACTGGGTAGTGCCATAATATATTTTGAGTGAAACTATTGAGGATTCACCCATTATTGGTGTCCATATTGAGGAAGAAGTAGCAAGTATGCTAGTGGGTTTGTCACCGGTCACGAGGAAGAAGAGAGGGGCCAAGCGGCCCAAGTCTTCGTAGAGAAAGAAGAGGCAAATAAGGAGTTTGAGGAGAGAAAAAACAGAGACAGCTGAGGCCTCCATGAGAATGGCAGGGGTAACCATAGCAGACATCCCTGGGTATGTTCCCCTGCATAGAGTTGGTGCCAAGGAGCAGAAAACCATGAAAAATTAGAAGTGCCTCATCAATATGGTTGCAATTCTGAAAGGAATGAAGTGCGCATTTCATATCGCACCCTGTCTGGTCAAAATGAAATATGAAGATCATGATTTGCTCACTTTAACTAACTACATGGTGGATCTATTGAAGGATAGGATAGGACCAGAGGAGGATCCAATGGTGTGCACTGCACATGAGTGGGCATTGGGATTGGATAAGTCGGGGTTCTTAGGCTTGATTGACATGCCGCATTTTGGGTGACTGACAGAAGCAAATGCATAAGCCAAGAAATTTTTGGCATGATTTGATGGAGGGTACCTATGGCTGGATTGACCTGTGCCAGTCACCAGTGAATTAATCTCATAAATCATGGGGCTTCCCAAGGAGGATCCCGACCCATCACAATATGTAAGAGGAAAAGACAATGACAAAAGGTTAGCAGTGAAAATGAAAAAAAAGTATGATTTGGAGCGTGAAGGGCATGCATACAAGGTAGAAAACATCAATGAGAGGGTTGTGTGCATTGAAACCATGATTCTTTCCAACAAATTAGTGCAAAAGAATCAACCAAAACACTACACCTCAGGGGTAGTTTCCTGCGTTGAGCAGTGTGCTGCAGGAGTGCAGATGAACTAGTCGTTGTTTATGTTAAACCAGTTGATGGAGGATGCAATGATCATGTAGGCAGGAAAGTGCACATTCACATATAGATCGCTACTCATCTTGATTGCAATAGTTGCATGGATGCAGCCAGAAGACTACCAAGGGATGGATATCATAGCTTCCCAAGTCTTCAAGGGAGCGAGATACTAGAACCTTTGGTCCCTGAGCTAGGAAGACAAGTTGAAGGACTACACAATACAATTTTGGTTGTATTGGAAGGCATTATAGGAGGAAACTATAAAGGTTCCATGGATTACAGAGGCGGTAGTGGTGAAATACCTGTGAGTTCATATATTTTCTATTGGTCCGCATGCTATCTATGTACAAGCATGACGGGGCACTCAGAAACAATGGTTGGCTACCCAATACAAGATGACTGAGGAGGAATTGGACATCATAGTCACAGGGTGGCTGGTATACTGGAAAGCACTGATAAGTGCAGAAGAATTATCAAATGATGAGGTAGGTCCCCCATCACATGTTCCTGTAGAATCATTGCTGGTGCATGAAAATGACCTAGAGTCACGTGAGGAATCATCAAGGACCACAACCGGATTAGAGGTGGAGCATATGTTTGAGGAGAAAAGAACTAAGAAGAGGAAGGAACAAGGTGAGGTCATCGGGATAACACCGATGGAAGGTTCATAGGTAGACCACATTATTGTGGCTATCATGATGGAAAATACTACAACTGAAGAGCATTTGAAGAAGCATACTGTTGAAGTATTTCGAGAGGTAAACACTCGTCTAAATTATTTAATTGATGCAATTTTGCTTAGAGCATCAGAGGAATTTTTTTTACAAAAAGTAGGATAAATAAACATAGGGAAATAGATCCAGAATGTACAGATTCCACCGCCAGCAATCGATACTACAATGAGGATGTCAATGCCTCACTCCATTAGTTTTAGGACCTGTCACTAGATATCAATGAACTATCAACCCAGACATTGGTCCAGTAGCAGAGGGTTTCAAATCAAGAGTTATTTGACTGAGAACAAATCATTGGTGATCACCTGTTGTAGTTGCAAGAAAAATAAACAGCAACAAGGAAGGAGATTGAAGAACTAAAGAAGGAGCAAGATAGATTGATGGTGGAAAAAGCACAAATATGGGAATATAGGGCATGCCTAGAGTCGGAAGTTTATGTTGCATGCCAAGAAGTGCCAGAAATAATTGTAGACATGGATGCTAAGGAAATAATGAAGTGATTCAGAGATTTGATTACACAACTTAAGCACGACATTGAAGATCTGCATGTGCTGGTGAATCCTGACACACCACCAGAACATGTTGTGGAACGCAAAATCACTATTTAATACTTGGCGACGTAGTTGGAAGATATGGATAAAGAGGAAATACAAGTTACAGATGGGACTACATAGTTTTGGGGAAGTGTAGTCCAATATGAGCTATTGGAGCAACTCAACACGCAATTGCAGAAGGTAGAGGGAAAACTGGCTGCATTGAGGACATCACTCAGAGAGATGCCTCCATTTTTGTAGATAAAGAAAGAGATCAAGCTGAATTAATTGCAACAACACGTCACAAAAGAAAGGAAGCATCAACAACAAAGAAAAATAGAGCTTTAAGTGTTCCAAGACATTGGTGCACAACTCTCAATGAAATTTGGTTCAGTGCTCCAAGTAGTTCAGGATGGATGAAGGGATGTCACTGGAAATATTGTTGAGCATCCATTGGAGTGAGAAATGATAGAATGCAGGGAAATCAATGAAAAAGTGAAAGAAAAGGTCAAAGAGGTCAACCAATAGTATGAATATTTCAATGTAAATATTAGCGGCTACACTATTTCCATCCAATGTGGCTCAAGGGCAAGCCACACGATTGTGTTGGGGTTCTGTTGGCGGGAATTTTTGGAGATAAATAGTTACGCATCATCAAGGATGTTGTGCAAGTTCAAATTTGGTGTGCAAGGGGAAATATGGTGCACAAGTCGGATTGGCCACATTTTGTAGTTTTTGGTCATCATTTTGTAGATTTTGGTCCAAGTAGTTAGGAAGTTGACTTAAGTGGACCAGCGATGTAAAGGTGCAAGCTTATAAATATAAATAGGATTGTAAATGTTAAATCATATTGAGATCGAGCCATTGTAAGATTGGAAATGTGGAACTGTGTTTTGATGCGAATTTAATATGACATGATGAACAATTCAGAGAAACACTGTGTATTTTTACTTCTTCCTGCTTTCATGTTTTCTTGCAATGGGATGTGAATGAGTACTGCATTATGATGTTTATTTATAAATGATTTGATGATTTCCTACTATGAATGATGCTATGTTGGTAGATCTTTTTATGCATTGATACCTCTACCATGATATGAGAATGTTAATATGAGCTAATGAACGATGATGGTATGAATATGTGGATGTATGCTAGGATATGCTAATTAATTCTATGATAGTGTGATAGTAGATGCGAAATACTCCTTCTTACTGTAGAAACTTGGTTCTGACGGTCCTCCCTTGAACATCTTGGGTGATACCTCATCTTCTCTGTAGGTGTTGCTAGACATGGTAAAACCATTTTGTGTCGGTGCTTAGGGAGATGACTAACACAACGCTTGTTTACCTCAAGACCCACTAAGGCATCTCAATGCTACTCATCAAGGTTCTCTAAGTGGATCAAGAATTCATCTAACTCAGAAGTTTATAGAAAAATTTCTATGGCTAGCTTCAAAGAAGGGATTTCACATTCAATCGGTAAAATTGACTCCGCCCCATGCACCAACTGATATGGTGAAAATCTGTGTGAGTAGGAGGATGGCATGCCAGGATTAAGGGGTTGCGCAAGTAGAAGTCTCATAGTTGAAGTTAGGGAACCATGGCGTGAAGTATGCATGGATGCGATAGAGTCAAATCAGCAGTAAATGCAATATTTAAGCCATTTAACTGGTGGTGCTCTTGGATAAGACGCACATTAATGACGGATCCGATCACTAGATCAGGAGGATCGACAGTGGATTCGAGAAATGAATGAAGGATTTTGTAGTCATGATTGGGAAATCATTCACATGATCGACCCCACACTATAAGAATTGGTGGCTCGTGGGTGGAAATCACCATTGTGAAGAGTTGATTTTTCGAGAGTGTATTGTAGAGATTGAGTCATAGAGCTAATTTGCAGAGTTGTGCATGAGTTGTACGGTGAGTAGAGTGAGTTACCGATAACTTGTGACTAATGCAATGGGAAGCTCCACAAGATATTTTGAGTGAAACTTCTAAGGATTCACCTATTGTTTGTGTCTGTATTGAAGAAGAAGTAGCAAGTATGCGAGTGGATTCGTCACCGGTAATGAGGAAGAAGAGAGGGGCCAACCAGCCCAAGTCTCTGGAACAAAAGAAGAGAAAAATAAGGATTTTGATGAGAGAAGACACAAAGGAAGCTGAGGCCTCCATGGGAAGGGAAGGGGTAACCGCAGTGGACATCCCTAGGTATGTACCCCCACATAGAGCTGGTGCCAAGGAGTAGAAAACCATGAAAAATCATAAGTACCGCATCAATATGGCATCAATTCCAAAAGGAATGAAGTGCACATTTGATATCGCACCCTGTCTGGTCAAAATTAAATATGAGTACCATGATTTTCTCACCTTTACTGATTACACAATGGAGCCATTTATGATAGGGAAATACTAGAGGAGGATCCCACAGTGCGCACTGCACATGAGTGGGTGTTGGGATTGGACAATTTGGGACTATTAGGCCTAATTCACAAGTCACATTTTGGGAAATTGACATAATCAAATGCATGTTCCAAGAAACTATTAGCATGCTTTCATGGAGAGTACCTATGGCTGGACCGACCAGTGCTAGTCACCATTGAATTGATCTCAGAAATCACGGGGCTTCCCAAGGAGGGGCTCGACCCATCACAATAGTTCAGAGGAAAAGACAACGAGGCATGTCCCTAGTGAGTTCTTAGATTTTATATTGGTCTACATGCTATCTATGTACAAGCATGATGGGACACTCATAAACAATGGTTGGCTACCCAATACAAGATGACTAAGGAGGATTTGGATGTCATATTCATAGAGTGGCTGACAAACTGGAAAGCATCGGTAAGTGCATAATAATTATTGGATGACAAGGAACGTCCCCTAGAAAATTCTCCTATAGAACCAACGTCGATGCATAACAGTGACCGAGAGTCACACGAAGAATCATCAAGGACCCCAACTAATCAGAGGTGGATCAGATGTTTGAGGAGACCAGAACCAAGAAGAGGCAGGAACAGGGTGAAGCCAATGGCACAACATTGATGGCAGGTTCACAAGTAGACCACATTATTATGGCTATCATGACGACAACTACTGCGACTGAAGAGCAGTTGAAGAAGCAGACCGTTGAAGGCTTTGGAGATGTAAACACTCGTATAAATTCTTTAACTGATGCAATTTTGTAGAGAGTACCTGAGGAAATTTTTTTGTAGAAGGTAAGAGAAATTAGAACAAGAAAGTGGATCTAGAATGTACATATTCCACCATGCAAAATCATGAAAAATAATTAGTATGTCAACACCTCACTGTGGTTTCAGTACCTCTCGTTGGTTATCAATGAACTGTCAACTGATACATTGGTCCAATTGTAGAGGGATTCAAATCAGGATTTATTTGACCGAGAACAAGTCATTGGTGACCACCTGTTGCAGTCATAGGAAAAAGAAGCAACAACAAAAAAGGAGATTGAAGAACTGAAGAAGGAGTAATATAGAATGACGATGGAAAAAACACAAATATGGGATGACAGGGCACCCCTCGAGCAGGAAGTTTCTATTGCATACCAAGAAGTGCCAAAAATATCTTCAAATAGGGATGATGAGTAAAAAGCGAAGTGGCTCGAAGAACTTATTATACAACTTAAGTGCGACATTGAAGATATGCATGTTCTTGTGAATCCTGACACACCACCAGAACAGGATGCGAAATGTAAAATAACTATTGAAGATTTGGTGACGCAGTTGGAAGAGATGAAGAAAGAGGAAAAAAAAGTTACATATGTGACTACACAGTTTTGGGGAAGTGTAGTCCAAGATGAGAAATTGGAGAAACTCAACACGCAATTGCAAGAGACAGAGGTAAAAATAGCTATATTGAGGAAATCACTCAGATCCATGCCTCTGGTTGTGTAGATAACAAAAGAGATCAAGCTGAAGGAATTTAAACAGTGCTTCACAAAGGCAAGGGAGTGCCATCAATGAAGGACAATGCATCTTGAATATTTCCAGGACATTGTTGTGCGTCTCTCAATGAAAGTAGTTTCAATGCTCCAAGTAGTCCGGGATGGATGAAGGGATGTCACTAAAAATATTCCTATGCATCCACTGAAGTGTGAAATGACAGAATGCAGGGAAATCAACGACATAGTGAAAGAACATGTCAAAGAGGTAACCCAACATTATGAATATTTCAAACTAAAGATCAAGGACTACACTATTTCCAGCTGACATGGCTCGAGCAAGAGCCAAAAGATTGTGTTTGGGGCTTGTTAGCAGGTAATTTCATAGATAAATAGTTGGGTAGCATCAAGGATGGTTTGCAAGGTTGAAGTTGGTGAATAAGGAGGAATATGGCATGCAAGCCAGATTGGCCACATTTTGTATATTTTGGCTATGTTTTGTAGTTTTTGGTCATTGTTTTGTATATTTTTGTCCAATTAGTTAGGAATTTAACTTAAGTGGACCACCGATGTAAAAACGCAAGCCTATAAATAGATCTAGGATTGTAAATGTTAAATCATCTAGAGATTGAACCATTGCAATATCGGAACTGTGGAACTGTGTTTTGATGCGAAGTTAATATGACATGACAAAGAATTGAGAGAAACATTGTCTTTTTACTTCTTGTTTCTTTCCTATTTTCCTGGAATGAGATGTGGATGAGTACTGCATTATGATGTTTATTTCTGAATGATGTGATGCTTTCCTCTTATGAATGATGCTATGTTGGTATATCTGTTTATGCATTGGTACCTCTACTACAACATGAGAATGTTAATATGAGATGATGAATGATGATGATATGAATATGTGGATGTATTCCTGGATATGCTAATTAATGTTGTGATAGTGTGACAATAGATGCACAATCTTGCTTCTTACTATGGAAACTTGGTTCCCACAGTCCTCCCTCGAGCACTCGGGTGAGACCTCATATGCTCTGCAGGTGTTGATCGACAGGGTAAAACCTATCTAGGTCAGTGCTCAGGGATTTCGTTGTTGTAAGGGTGCCAACAGAGATTGAAACCATGTCGATGGATCTATGTCAGCACATGCCACATGGGGATGAATTTTACCGCCCCTAATGGTTCACTATCTTGGTCATACAAGAGGACAAAGTCACCTTCATTAAATTTTTGGGAATGAAGAGACTTATCATATGCTCTGCAGGTGTTGCTGGATAGGGTAAAACCTGTCTGGGTCAGTGCTTAGGGATTTCATTGTGGTAAGGGTGTCAACAAAGAGTGAAACTATGTCGACGGATATGTGTCAGCACATTCCACATGGGGATGAATTTTACCGCCCCTAATGGTTCACTATCTTGGTCATACAGGAGGACAAAGTCACCTTCATTAAAATTTTGGGAACAGACAGACTTATCATACTGAGCCTTAATATGATGCTTGTTTACCTCAAGAGCCACTAAGGCATCTCAACATTGCTCATCAAGTTTCTCTAATCGGACTAGACGTTCCTCTAACTCAGAAGCTTCTAGAAAAGGCTCTACAACTAGCTTCAAAGAAGGGATTTCACATTCAATCAGTAAAATTGACTCCACCCCATGCACCAACTGATATGGATAAAATCTTGTGGCAGTCTTAACTATAGTTCGATAAGCCCACAAAGGAGGATACAACATGATATTCCAATTAGTATTTCTTTGCATGATGGTTCTTTGGAGAATGTACTTAAGGGACTTATTCACAACTTCAACTTGTCCATTCACTTGAGGTTAATAAGAAGATGAGTGGCTCTTTCTTATATCCAAACTTCAAATATAGCTCAACCATCATCTTGTTTTGAAAGTGGCTGCCATGGTATGTGACAAGATCTCTCGGGATACCAAACTAAGTGATAATCTGATTAAAAACAAAATGTGCAGTTGTCTCACCGTCAACTTTAATCGTGGAAATAGCCTCTACCCATTTTTTGAAGTAATCAAAAACCACTATAATATGATGATGCCCCCAAGCAAAGCTAGGTTGCAATCCATAAAATGAACCCCCCACTTGGTGAAGGGACCAACAATGATAATCATATGTAATGAGGCATGATGTGAGCGCATATTCTATGCAAAAACCTATCAAGGGTGTCACTCCTTGATCGAGTTGACACAATCCTTGAAGATCGACGACCAAAAGTAACCTGCTCTCAAAATATTTTGGGTTGTATCAAGCCGAGATAAATTATCACCACACGCCCCTCCATGGAAATCATTCAGCACAACCTCGTCCTCCTCACGAGTCAAACATTGTCGCAAAATGGTATCAACCCCACGACGATACTAAGTGCCACCAACAATGAGGTAATTCTTAGCTATATGATGTAACCATCGATGCTCATCCCATGAGAGGTGAGAAGGAACCTAGTTGATAATATCCCCATACCATGGGTCCATAGTCAAAATGAGGAAAATATTCTCATCCACAAAAGAGTCTTCATGGATCTCAACTTCATCCAGACTAGGAAAATCATATATGAGCTACGCAAAAATCAATGATTTCTTCGACTTTGCCAAAACAAACTCAAGATCGAATTCTTGCAAAATCACAATCCACTTATTGTACTTTCCCCCTATCATTCATCTGGTGAGGATGAACTCAAATGGATTGACATGAGCCACAACCAAAGTCTGGCGAACGAGTATGTTATGTCTCAATCGTTGAACCACATGGATGGTAGCTAAGGATAGATTATCTAAATGAGTATAATGAAGTTTAGCATCAATGAGGTTTCAACTAAGATAATAGATAATGTGCTCTTGGAGCTCCTCATCCTCTTGAACCAAAACCATTCCAATTGTCTCTTGAGACATGACCACATATAACAAGAAATATTGGCCATAGTTAGGTGGACTAAGCATGGGGGTCGATGCCAAGGATTTCTTCAATGCATTGAAAGACTCCTAGGCTTGCGCATCAAAGATAAAAGGTGTGTATTTCTTCAAAAGGAGAATGAAACCCTTGGTCAAATTGGAAAAATTGAAAACAAACCTCCGCAATAAGTTAGCCATCCCTTGCAAGCTTTGAAGTTGTGTAATAGTGTGTGGGGGAGATAATCAAAGTATTTACTCAACCTTAAGAGGGTCAAACATAATGCCTCCTTAGAAATGATAAACCACAGTAAGAGACCTACTTTCATGCAAAAGATGCACTTTTGTGGATTTAACCAGATTTGATATTGGTGACATATTTCGAAAACTAAGCGTAGATGGTCAGGATGATCCATTCTCAAATGAGAGTGAGTAGCTAAATCATCAATATACACTTCAATAATTTGCTTAAGGTCGTGAAAAGAAAATATCACAGCCCTTTGAAAAGTAGATACGATGTTTTTAAGGTTGAAAGGAATTTTCTGGTATGCAAATGTACCCCAAAGACAAATGAAATTCAATTTATGTTGATCCTCAGGTTTTATCTGGATCTGATTTTACCCTGAAAATCCATCCATGAACAAGAACAACTCGCTTCTCACACACTCATCCAAAATATTATCTATGAATAGTGTGGGAAAGTTATCTTTAGGAAAAGCTCTATTCAGGTCTCGAAAATCCATGCACACACGGATAGTCCCCAGTTTCTTATCAACTAGAATGATATTGGATACCCATTCAATCAAGGGAATGGGATAGATAAAACCAGCTTTAAGCAAATTCTCTATCTCTGCTTTAATAGTGGGTGCCTTATGGGGATTCATCGCTCATAAGAGTTGTCGAACATGTATAGAATCTAGATAGGTACTAATCTCATTTTCAACAATGCCAGGGTCTATTCCTTTCATTTCATCATACGACCAAGCAAAAACATCTCGAAATTCGTTGAGAATCTTAGTGTATGCATCAATTTCATCGGGGGAACAGTCCGCCTAGATGCAAACATTTCAATCTTTCCAGGGGTTCAAGAAATGTCGATAGGGATAGTTGGTGACAAATTATCCATGTTCTCTTCAACAAACTTACTAGGAGCACCTAATGGGACCATGGGCCTACCAACTTTATCACTAAGGATCGCCCTATAGTCATCACACTCAATACGTTCAAGCTCTAGGAGAAAATAATAGCGATGGTGTAACTCCTCCCAAGGCCCATATAATCCATTCATGGATTCTAGGATATCTTCATATGAAGGAAAATTGTCATCGAAGAAATCATGAGAGTGTGATGAAGAGACTGCCCAAGAAGGAAGTGCATGCGGGTCTCCTCCTCCATCCACGAAGAGGAAAGACTAGGATCTACAACGAGACCAAGAGTGACTTGATATGCAATCGTCCTTCTAGATAATGACTATCCATCTTGGTAGGTCTGGGATCTTCATCCAGAGTGCTCTTATAAGGGAGAGTCCAATGGTCTTCCAATTGCAAAGTGTAAAATGGAATAGAACTCGACGATGGAATTCACTACCAAGGCTAGAACCTATTGTAAGAATTGGTCCGAAAATATCAAAAGTTCTCATCAATGATGGATACATCCCCACTCCAACATTCTTAGTTTCCATCTAAGAATTATAGCTGACCGGGAAAGTAGCTCCCGATGATTCTTTCATACAGGAATTATCAAAATATTTTTGTGCGACCATGACAATCCTCCCTTCAAAAGGGAAACAAACAAATTGGAAGAGAGACAACACGACCGATTTCATGTTATAAATCAAGTTATGACCTAGTATAAGGTTGTATTCAAGGGGCACATCAACCACCTTGACCTCGATCGAAATGGTATTCCCTCCTAGTTGGACCTCAAGATAAGGAAGTATCCCATGCGACTGAAAATATCTCCCATCAAAAGAAATCAACATGGTTCCATATCTCGACAACTTAGGAGAACCTAAACCCTTCCAACATACTAAAGACATCACAGAAGCCGCAACACCTTCATCAATCACTGTGTGTTTAATGGTGTTTTTCATACAATCCACATGGACAAGGAGAGCCACATGGTAAGGAAAATGAGGCTGGATTTCATGGCTTTCAAATGTAATCACTATGGAAGGATTTGAATCAACCACCCCAAGGGCCGACAACAAAGCTTTCCTCTATGAAAGGAAAGTATTAAGGAATTCTAAGAAAAGATTTCCTAAACCATCACATAAGTATTTTGGCCCAAATATTCGACAATGGAATAGTGTTGGGTAGCTCAGGAATTAGGATTGTTCCCTGAATGCTTTAAGACTCCCTTAGGAATGCGAGGTGGAACTTAAGGCTTGGCATTATGTAAAGGGGCCTCTAGACAAGAAATATCTTTTCCTAGGTCAGGTTTTTGTGAGAATTTTGGTCCATGGGAATATCTAGGAGCCTTAGAGAAACTCACAAATCGAATTTGGTGCAAAACCAGCAAAAAACCATTAATTGCGAAGCAATTTACACATGCAATGTGAATAGAAACACATTATATTTTGACTGTATAACATAAAAACATGTTAATAATACGTTTATATTATATCAGAAGTGTTTCATGAGGCTTAGGAAGCCCAATGTGACTGTACAAATTAACTTGCCCAAATTGGCCTCAATGCCCCCTAGGTTGGCCAATCACGCTCCAAATCAGCCCAAACGGCCACAAATTGCTGTATGGAAGTGGCTGATGTGACATGGGATCATCATTACAACTTTTTGATGCATGGGTGTGGAAACATAGGTGGATTATAGGCTCTAGGTGGCATTAAATGCACCAAATCAGCTAAAACATGGACAAAATCCACCTCTAGCGCTCCTTGTCAACCAAACTGTCCACATTCAATGCATGGAACTCACTAACAATGATGAGGGAACATGTGGATGGTTGACTGAGCTGAAGCGCTGATGTGGGTGTGAATGCATCAATTTAGTTGGTTATTGGTCCAACTAAGCACCCTAAGTCCAAAACCATAGTGTATTAATGCAAACTGCAATAAAATTGACTAAGGAGTTAAACTAAGGTGCTAAGGGGTTGGATTAATTTTCTAACACCCTGCCTTAACCAAAAACTTAGTATATCTCATAAAATGAAAGAATCATTGGCAACAAAGGCTCTAGTCACCTCAATTACATAAATCAGAAATTTTATTTGTCCATATGAAGTGAGGAAAATGAAAACCACGTGGGACAAAACCTTCGCTCAAGAATGGATATGGAGCTGAAACCTGAAACAAATAGCAAAAAATTACCATCCATCACTCACCACAAGAAAATATCTCAGGTAAGTGAAGGTCTTCTCTATGAAATTCTTGGTGAAAATGTCGGCAGTTTGCTTGGTGGATGGGCAATACTGTAGTGAAATCACCTTGTCATGCACTAAGCCCTGGATGTAGTGCATATGGATCTCAATATGACTTGTCCTTTGCCTCTAAACTAGATCAGTAGATGTTTTGATGGCACTTTGTTTTTCCACCCAAATGTTGGTAGGAGAATCAATTGTGACACCAAATTCCCTAAGAATTCCCTGCAACCAAACACACTGTGTAGCTGCATTGACTACTGCCTTGTTCTCGGCCTCTGCTGATGAAAGTGAAATGGTGTATTAGTTTTTACTTTACCAGCAAATGGGACCTTCAGAAAGCATAAAGAAAAAACCTGAAGTTGATTTTCTGTCATTGGGATCTCTAGCCCAATCTAAATTAGAAAACCCAGCTAGTTGAAGTGAAGCACTAGCTAAATAGTGCACCCCAACATTCTTTGTACCATGGAAATACTGAATAATTATTTTGGATTCCTTCCAATGGAGGTCATGTGGCTGGTGCATATTTATTTCTACATCACTTACAACATAAGATAAATCTGGTTTTGTATGTGTAAGATAGAGCAAGATGGCAACTATGTTAGGATATTTAGACACTTAGGAGTTAGTTAAGATCAACTTGTGTAATACATACATTAGGTAAAGTGTGTTTCTTTAGTATGCATTAGTATGCATTTGTAAATATTCTAATCCAACTATCACAATATGCTCTAGACATAAAGTGATCCGACGGTTCAACTTCTCTTAGATCATACCTACCATTGATCTGTGGCTTAACACCCGATTGGTCCATGATCTTTATTTAAAGAGCATGGAGGGTCCTTGGCTAGTTGATCGATTATGAGAAGCTCATGTAAATTTATTTATTTTGCATAATAAATTGCTCCAAGTAGCTATTTGGCTGGGGCTGTGGACTGTTTCCCTCTCGAGGGTTTTAACCACATAACAAACATCAGTGTATTGATCTATGATTCATTTGTGTGAAGTGGTTGCTCTAGGTGTTTGGTCTTTTGGGAGTACCCTGTGTACCCAGATGTATCTACATTGTTAATTATTCCAATATGAATGAGCTTATATTTCTCTCTAATTAAGGAATCACAAAATGATTCAACACTAGGCTCTTGATAGCTAGCTGCAGTCAAGGATTTTTTCATGGAGTAGAATGTAGATACAAAAATAGAATATGCAGGTCCAAGTTTGGAAAGAATATGATAAATATATTGTTTGTCTTATTTCTTAATCTTGCATTATGCACATAAGAGTCTAAGAGTTTTATACTTAGATAAATAGTTTTGAATGCATGAAAAATCAATTGGATTCAAGGAAATCAACTCATTCTCAAGTTTATGACCCCGAATTTCTTTGTGTTTACCAAACATAGATTCCAACTTTTCCCAAGCTTGATCAGGTTCATCAATTCCAGATATGTGGAATCACAAATCAGTAGAGATTGACATCCCAATAAATCTACGAGCTTCATCACATCTATTTTCCCATTTAATTTTCTTATCATCATCTATGGGTTCTATTTCTTTCCTTGAGGTTATCCTAAAAAGTCCCCTACTTCACAGAACATCCTACATACGAGATTTCCATGAGAAATAGTTAGAACTTGTAAGTATAATATCACAAGGGGCTGCCATACTATAAAATAATGATTGAAATTCTACTATAGGTTATGTTTTCAGTCTGGGATCTAGACCTGTCACTTGAAATTGTAAGAAATAACAATCTCTTTCTCTTTATTCAACAGAAGCAGAATATCGATCCACAGTTAATGCCAATCAGGAAGCTTTATGGCTTCGACAGATCCTTTCAGATTTTGGACTCCAGCAGCAGTAGCCTACTCCACTTTGGTGCGACAATCAAAGTTCCATCAATCTTGCCAAAGATCCAGTTCTACATCAACGCAGCAAACACATTGAGCTACACATGTACTTCATCAAAAATCTTGATCATGATTGTGTTCTTGAAAGGCTCTATTTCCCTATAGATGATTAAGTTGCAGACATCTTCACCAAGTCTCTTACAGAAGTGAAGTTTTCTAAACTTCAGTCTATGTTAGGAGTTCAGGAATGTGTCCTGAAGGGGGAATAGGCTCTAAATCCTCCTTCCTTATCCTAATAGTGTCACTTTTGTAAATCCTTCAATCCTATCCCAAGTTGTTCTTAAAGGGGGATGTTAGGATATTTAGACACTTATGAGTTAGTTAAGATCAAGTTGTGTAATATATCCCTTAGGTAAAGTGTGTTTATTTAGTATGCATTAGTATGCATTTGTAAATATTCTAATCCGATGGTCACGATATGATCTAGACATAAAGTGATCCGACGGGTCAACTTCTCTTAGATCATACCTATCATTGATCTATGGATTAAAACCTGATTGGTCCATGATCTCTATTTAAATAGCGTGGAGGGTCCTTGGCTAGTTTATCGATTATAAGAAGCTTATGTAACTTTCTTTCTTTTGCATAAAAAATTGCTCCAAGTAGTTATTTGGCTGGGGCCATGGACTGTTTCCCTCTCGAGGGTTTTGACCACGTGACAAACATCAGTGTATTGATCTATGATTCATTTCAGTGAAGTGGTTTCTCTAGGTGTTCGGTCTTTTGGGAGTACCCTGTGTACCTGAACAAACTAGTTGTCTGTAATGTGTAAAATCTACCAATGGAGAATTGCCAAATTCATGCAATTTGATGCCAGAAAGAAAGGGAGACTTGGCTGCCTTAAAATAATAAATGTTAAACTTACTTAGAAGGTCTTAAGAATACTTTGGTTGACTCAACATGATGCCCCTTTCACTTTGCTCAATTTCCAAACCCAAAAATTTCCTTAGCAATCCTAGATCAGTCATGGAAAATTCACTATGCAAAGATGAATTAATTGAACTAGTTGAAGTGGTGCAACTCCCTATCATTATAAGGTCATCAACATAATGAACAATAACCTAAAAAATACCATCATGTTTCTGCAAATATACATTATGATCTTATTTTCATCTAGTGAAGCCAATAGAGAGCAAGAAAGCATCCATTTTAGCATACCAAGCCATGGGGGCTTTCTTGAGTCCATAAAATTATTTCTTTGACCTGAAAAGAAGTGAAGGATCCTCTTAGAAACCTTCAGGTTGCTTCATGTAGATCTCTTCCTATATCTCACGATGTAGGAATGCACTCTTGACATCCATATGTTGCACTTGCTAGAAGTAGTCTTATGGAGTCCATCTTTGCAACTGGTGCAAAGGTATCAGTATAATCAACATCATGGATTTGAGAGTAGCCATTAGAAACTAATATTTATTTGTATTTCACATATAAACCATCAATAGCAATTTTGGTTTGAAATATCCACTTGCATTGAACAAGCTTCCTCTTGGGAGGAAGGGGAACCAATTCCCATGTTTCATTCTCTTGGAGAGAATGGAACTCTTCTTCCATTGAGGTTTTCCATATTGGGTCATTAAAATATTTCTTATATGTCCGTGGATTATATCCAATTAGCATATAATAGTGCTCAGTAAGAGCACTGTCACTTGCAAAGGAATATTTACTAGTTTGAGATCTAGTCTTCCTAGGCTCTTGGGGATTTCCAGCCAATTACCCTGCAGTTGTATTATATTTTCATCCCACTTGGGCCTTGATGGCGACTCATCTATAGAAATTTCATATACAACCATATAATCTTCAGTAAATATCAGAAAAATAGAGCATGAATCATCACTTACGTCATCAAATTGTTGAGGAGAAGAGCATTCCCCCAGTGCAAGCTCAAAATATGGTATTGGTTCCTCTTCAAATTGCACATTCTTTCAACAAATGTCTTGAGAGTGGAAGTGTCAAAGAGTTTGTAAAATTTTGTATCCTCACCATACCCAACCATGATGCATTCCTTGATTTTTGGCTTCAAGTCCTTCCTCTTTTCAGAAGGGATTCGATCCCATGCTCTAGATCCAAAAATCCTGAAATTTGAGACATTTGGTTTGTGGCCATACCATGCCTCGTAGGGAGTCTTTCCTTTTACTGATTTATGGAAAGCTATATTTTTTATGTGTGCAGAAAAATTAATGGCCTCATCCCATAGCTTGGGACTTAGATCTCTTTCTTCAATCATGCAAGTGGCCATCTCATTGAGAGATCTGTTGTTCCTCTCTACCACACCATTTTGCTATGGTTTGTAGGGAGTTGAGTGTTGCATTTGGATTCCACACACATCACAAAGTTGTTGTAGTTTTTTTTTAAATACTCTTTCCCATTATCATTCCTAAGGATATTAATCTTATTCCCACTCCTATTTTATATCAATTCCTTCTAAATATTCAATTGCTCAAAAACTTCAGACTTTAATTTGAGGAAGTACACCCAAGAGAATCTCGAGTAATCATCAATAAATGTAAGTAGATACCTTGATACACCATATGTTGGAGTGGGAAGAGGACCAATCATATATGAATGTACCAACCCAATTGGTTGTGTGGTTCTCATTTCTATCCCCTTCTCATAGCTTCTCTCTGGATGCTTCCCAACTGCACACCCAATGCATGCTACATTTGATGATTTGATTTGTGGAAGTCCTTCCACCATCTCATCTATGTGTACTGCTTGGAGGTATTTGTAGTTCATGTGACCAACCTCTCATACCATAGATTTGAAGTCTCATTTTCATGTGAGATAAGAGCTTGGTCATTGGAAGTGGGGAGGAGGTTCAAAAAATTGTACATCCTCTCATGGTGGTATGCATACCCAATTTCAACAACGTGGTCTGATGAGATTTCTGAAATCTCTACCATGTCTGGAGTGAAGGTCACTCTCTTTGACTCTCCTGTATGGGTAATTTGATAGAATGACAAAAAATTTGATTCAAGGTCTGGTACATATAACACATCACTGAAGAAACCATGCTCTAAATCAATCCTACCAATCCCCTTGGTCCAGATTTTTGAATATTCCCCCATTCAAACTACTGGGCCATCATTCGAATGCATGGAGGAGAATATCTCTCTTGTGGATAACATGTGTCTAGAGGCCCATAAATCAATGATTAATGATGAGGAATTAGAGGTGCCTACTTCCAAATCATGGAATTTCTCCTTTCCATATGAATTGGAGGTGACATCCTTCTTCCTTGCACTATCTGGGACTGGGATGTTATTTTTCTCCAGTAGTTGTGCGATATGGTCAATTGTTTTCTTCATGCATGAGATTTATAGATTCCATCCCTTATGTAAATAAGTGTATTTTTTCTTCTCTTTTCCCTTCTTGTCCTTCTCCTTAGAAGGATTCGATCCCCCATCACTGGATTTGGGTTTTTCTGGTTTCTTCTTCTCTGGCAGCTTCGAATTCCTTTCCTTGGGATTTCCCTTGAAGGAATTCGAAACTCCCATGGCCAAGGCTTGATCCTTAGCCTTGATGGTGCTCATTTGGACTATCTTGTATTTCTCATGAGTGAGGGACTCCATGAATCTAGCTAGACTTGGCATTTGTCAGTTTCGAAGTGTTATCTTTGCAGAATGGAATGTACTGACAAAGGTTGATAATTCTGGCCCCAACTTCGAAAGGATGGACAAAATAAATTGGTCCTATTTCTTCTCAATTCCATATTAATTTATTTGCAACACAAGTGACTTAAAATTGGTGAATAAGTCATGGATAGTGTCAAAGTGCGTTGGGCTTAGGCTGATGAGCTCGTTCTCAAGCGGGTGTCCTCTTAGTTCATCAGTTTTCCCAAAGAGTGTCTCTAGTTTTACCGAGACTTCATTGGGGGTTGTTAAATTGTCTATGTGGAAAAAAATCACTCTTTATATACTAAGGCATACCAATCCATATGCTTCATCCAATCTGTTGAAGTACTTGGTTGTCTCTACAGCAGAGTTTGGCTCCACCTCTGTGCCCATGTTAATTCTGTAGAGACCCTTGGATCTCAATTGAATAACCATATATTCCTTCCAATAAAATAAGTTGAAAGGAATATCTAGGAGCCTTAGATAAACTCACAAATCAAATTTGGTGCAAAACCAACAAAAAAACATTAAATGAGAAGAAATTTACACATGCAATGTGAACAGAAACATGTTATATTTTGCATGTATAACATAAAAACATGTTAGTAATAGGTTTATATTACATCAGAAGTGTTTTTTGAGGCTTAGGAACACCAATGTGACTGCACAAATGAACTTGGCCAAATTGGCCTCAATCCCCCCTAGGTTGGCCAATCATGCTCCAAATCAGCCCAAATGGCCATGAATTGTTGTGTGGACATGGATGAGGTGACATGGGGTCATATTTACACCTTGGAATGTGTGTATGCATAGAATTAGGTAGGTTAGAGGCTCTAGGTGGCATTAAATGGACCAAACCAGCTCAAAAATGGACAAAATCCATCTCTATCCCTCCTAGTCAACCAAAATGTTGACATTCAATGAATGGGAGAGCACCAGCAATGATGATGGTGCAAATGTGGATGGTTACTAAGCTAGAGTGCTCATGTGGGAGTGAATGCATCCATTTAATTGGTTATTGGTGCAACTAAGCACCATAAGTCCAAAACCATAGTGTATTAATGCAAAATGCAATAAAATTGACTAAGGAGTTAAAATAAGGTACTAAGGGGTTTGGTTACTATTCTAACACCCTCCCTTGACCAAAAATTTAGTATAGCTCTTAAAATGAAAGAGGGCTTGGAAACAAAGGCTCAAGTCACCTCAATTACATAAATCAGAAATTTTATTTGTCCATATGAAGTGAGGAAAAGAAGGAAAACCACATGGGAAAAAAAATTCCCTCAAGAATGGACATGGGGCTGAAACCTACAACAAATAGTAGAAAATAACTATCCATCACTCACCCCAATCAAATATCTTAGGTATGTGAAGGCATTCTCTATGAAATTCTTGCTGAAAATGTCGGCAATTTTCTCGGTGGATGGACAAATACTGCAGTGAAATCACCCTGTCATGCACTAAGCCCCGGATGTAGTGCATATGGATATCAATATGCTCTGTACTTTTCCTATGAACTAGATCAATAGATATTTTTATGGAACTTTGATTGTCCACCCAAATGTTGGTAGGAGAATCAATTGTGACACCAAATTCCCAAAGAATTCCCCGCAACCAAACACACTGTGTAGCTGCATTGACTGCTTCCTTGTAATCGGCCTTTGCGGATGAAAGTGAAACAGTGTGAATTTTCTTACTTGAACAGAAAATGGGACCTTCAACAAGCATAAATACAAAACTTGAAGTTGATTTTCTGTCAGTGGGATCTCCATCCCAATCCGAATAAAAAAACCCAACTAGTTGAAGTGAAGCACTAGTTGAATAGTGCACCCTGAAAATCTTTGTACCCTAGACATAGTAAAGAATTATTTTGGATTCCTTCTGTTACCACCTAAGTTGTACTTAGTGGTTTTTTATCAAGTGAACCAGACAAGGATAACTTGTTTGGACTTCAGAAGACCTTCAATCTTGCTTCTGGGAAGCCTTGTTGTACTATATCACATGTTCATACCCCATGGGGGAGTTGTAATAAATGTTCTATCATGATTGTGTATGTAAAAGATTTAGTCTCTTAGACTTTATTTGTCAATCTGATCAGCCCAGGGTGTTTTTTCCCTTGGTTATTATTGGTTGTTGAATAAATGACTGATAATTTCTGATTTTTTCACTTCATACCTCCAAAGTTGGGGTGGTCGACTTGGCATTTAGGCCTATTGAGGTTATTAGAGTCTATGTTTCAATGTATAAACATGCTAGACATCATGGTCGAGTCATATGAACATGTCTAAGTCCCCCTAGGTTTTTTAATTTTTTTAATTTTTTAGTGTTTTTTATTAAAATTTATTTTTTCCAAAACTTAGGCTATTTTTTGATAGTTTAATTGGAAAAATTGATTTTGTAATAAAAGTGGGCCAAGTAATCAATTTCAGTCATGTAGGTGCTCATTTTCAAGCTAATATTACCATGTAAACCCATGGACCCACTATTCCCTAGTTTTGAGTGATTTTTCATCACTCAGGTCAGAAAGCCCCAAAAAATCATTTATTGATTATTTTAATTAATAAATTGGTGAATAATGGAGCAAATCCAAAATCATAGATCAGTGGATTCTCAGTCGATATGATTGAAATCAGTCATATCTGAACCAGATTGACTGGATCTAACAAATCCTTGACTGAAGGAGGTGATCAAATCAGATCAAGAGTTGATATTCATCAACCTTTAGGGGGAATTGCACCCTCTCTCTCTTCTCCACATGTGTGGGCTCTCCTGGGAGATCTGTGGACTGATGTGTCGGTTTATTTGTTGATTTGTCAGCTCAATCAAGCCCATGATTGACAAGTAGGATCAGTTCAGCTTCAGATCTACATTGATTGACTCTCCATCAGCTGATTTGATCTGTCTCCTTGGGATTTGTGCCCCCCTGGGATGGATCTCCTGGTTTTTGTATAAATCAGAGCACAAGAAGCCTCTTCCAAGCTAGTTAGAACTGGGATTGAGTTTTTGTTTCTCTTGTATTGTATTGTTTATTATTTTGGAATAAAGAAGCTTTCGAGGCAAGATCTATGGTGTAATGCTTTTCATGTGTGGATGGTGATTGTCAAATGCTTATGAGGTATAATCTGTGTTATTTATCACTGCTTTTGTTGGTTAATTGTTGGCCTTAAAGGAGATATCTCCCTCATGTTAGGATAAGATTTTATTCTATTTTGATTTATGCTCTTACTGCTGCTTGTTTTAGATCTATTGGAGTTGTATGTATTTTAAGTTTAATTGCATGCCTTCCCATTATCTCTTCCAGCGGCACCTATGTTTTAACCATCTGTTTGTGCTGGTTTACATCTTCCTCATCTTCAAGATCTTCTAAATGACGTATTCCCTCGGTGTTCCACCAAAGCAGACTCCAAAGCCCAACATTCTTAGGCTTCCAACACTCTTTCTCTCTCTCTTCCTCCTTCAAAATATTAATTCCTCTTCAAATTGGTTACGTTTAAAGAATCTTATTGCTTAGATCTGTCTCACAAATAAAATTACATATAGATCTAGTTATTAAGATCCTTTCTTAAGTTTATATCTTAGTTCCTTTTTGCATATAAAGTCATATTTTAAGAGATCTAGATGAAATTATCCTCTTTTTTGCAAGCATTTTAAAGAAAATTTGTAGCTTGCTTTTAAGGTAGTTTCCTTTGCTGTACTTTAAATTTTCATATTCTGCAATAAAATTGCACATCTCATTGGTTTCCCAAACAGCAAGCCAAGATCCCAAGGAAATCTTGCTTTCCTTGGTTCCTTTTTTTGCAAAACTAGATTACCCCAAGTTAACAAATTTTTACTTAGTTTTTTTTCGATAACTCGTGTGGTGACCCAAAACACTTTTAAAGTGTGTTTGGACACATTTGATTTTAATTGATCTCTTTTTTTTAGCAGGTCTAAAAAAAAGAGAAGGATACTTTTCCCAATTTCTGACTCTTGGACGAACCAGAGCTTCCCAAAATCTTCCCCCACCGCTGTGTTTTAATTCTAGCTTTTTACAAGCTTGTTGTAAGCCTTTGGATCCCAGATAACAAGGACCAAAGTGAATCAATTTCAATTTGATGATATTGTAAATCACTGCTAATAAAAATAAAATGTCCTTTCGAATAGGCTCTTTCGAGCCTATTCACCATCCCCCTTGGGGGATTTGCGTCCGTGTCCTTTTTTGCTTTTCGTTCCTCTTTTTGCAATCTAGCATAGTTCTAATCTACAGGATAGTATACTTTGATTTAAATCATTTCCATGTTCCATATCTAAGGTTTCAAAGTAATCTTAATACTTACCCCACGACTTCCCGATTGACCCGAAAGGGGAAAGAGATGCGTGGTAGGACTAATTAGAAAACTGACATTGTGTAACTTTGTTTTCCTTTTCATCAATTGTTTCATCAGCTATAATAAAATTAACCCCTCCTTGATTCCCCAATTGAGATCCACTTGGATCGAAAGAGGTTCTTGGAGGTTTTTCTTTTTAACAAGAACACCTATCTTAAAATTTACTAAAATTGACAAGACTCTGGTGTGTATGCTCTGCACTTGGATGTAGTTCGTTCAATCATTCAAGCTACATAAAAATCACTTGAGTGAATATAATAATTAGGATTCACTCTCTAAAACTGACAAACCATTAGGTGGAAATCCAACACCTAAATCAAACCATTATGGTGGCAAAATACCCAAAGGAAGCGAGAACTCCTGAAAAGTGACCTCGGGGCACCGATCTTTGTTACACCTGTGGGTGCATTATTAACAATAGCCTCAGATACTCCATTCATCCCACATGTTCCTTGTGGGTAGCCATGATGGTTTATTTTTGGACATACTCCAAGTACTCTCGGGTATTTCTGGAGTCCCCCCCCTTTCACCTAATTTTAATCAACTCATATTTCACATTAACTTAAAACCTACCAAGAGGCAATCACAAAACATTCACTCCAATAAAATGCAAGTACATTGATTATCTATTGAATCCATTTTAAGGCACTAACTATTTTCTTGCTATATATATATATATATTGTGTCTCAGCATTGTGCTTTCATGTGCTCATTTTGTATCTTGTCATCTATGGTTGTTTATGGTTAAGTTTCATACTCCTAAGTAACTCATTCAATTTAACATCACCATACTAAATAATTTTTCCTAAGTAACTTAATAGGGTCTACCCCCCTTGGCTTCGTTGGGAGTTGAGCCTAAACGAAGGAGTCAAGAACAAGGTGACAGCCTTGACTCGAGACTTTCCCCCAAGGACACACCGAGTGGCTTGAGGATTTCTGCCACGTGAACCAGGTGTGTTAAAGGTGGAAACACTTTTTGGTGCCATTGTCGGGGACAAATCTTCTTATTCCCGGGTATGACTTAGCTTAAATTTTTTCTTAAAAACTAAAAAGATAAAAACTTTTGATTGATCTAGTCTTTAAAAAACATAAAAATTAAAACTCGATCCATCTGGCGACTCCACTGTCTAACATCCCTTCAAGAATTTCTACCTAAAGAAACCGCCAACAATTATTCAATCCTCTCCCTGATCTCGAAAGGTTTATTAGGGAAAGATTGAATAGGAAAACTTCTCATAGAAACCTTGAAAATTTAGGAGACCAATCCCTCTCAGATATCCATCACATATTTGTAGAGAGTCATACCCTCCAATCTCAAGAAATGAAGGAATTTTACAAACCCCATGACTTTTCTCAGATAGAAGGTAATCCTCGTGACATTCCAAATGATGCTATCAATAATCTCCCCATATTCCAGGGAAATAATGCCATCACTGCCAAGTCTCACATCCGAAAGTTTGAAAAGCACCTGGTTAGTTATTGCAATGATGCTGCCCATAACCATGAAGATGTAAAATGAAGCTCTTTTCTTTATCCTTAGAGGATGATGCTGTGGAATGGTACTCTGACCTTGGTGATGATTCATATAAAACTCTTAATGAATTCCTAAAGGGTTTTAAGAAGAAATGGGGGGAAAAGAAAGAACCAAGACATCTTCTTGCTACCCTTCATAACATAAAGAAGATGGAGAATGAAACCATTGATGAATTTAATACTAAGTTCAGGTGTGTGGTTACAGAACTCCCTAGAGAAGTCAAGACAAGGGATGCATCCATCCTCATATCTTACATTGAAGATTTCACTGGTGATTTGAGGTGCTAGTTAAGGGACAAAAGAGCCGACCAATATAAAAACTACTTAGGAATTGGCTGAGAAAATAGAAAAGAATATGCAGTCTTCAGGAAAATCCAACATTCTAGGTTACACTAGGAAAAACACTTCATACAACAAAGATAAGGGAAAAGCCATTGAATTAGAGGAAAAGGAAACCTCCAAAGACCCCATGGAAAAGGTAACTAACATGATAAAAGAATTGGTTACTAGTCAAAATCAAAATCATGGAAAATCTGTCTGCACAACTGAATCATATTCATAACAAAATAATCACCATGGAAGGAAATAATGGACCTAGGAACTTTCAGCCTAAACAGAATTACGTGTATCAGAAGAAAATTCCTCAGCAAGAACCTAGGATTCCAAACTAGTTAGACTCAAATTCCTGGTAGAAGAAGTCATTCCATGGTGTAGACCTTGTGATCAATTCCACCAAGAAAGCACTTGCTATATAGCAAAACAGGCTATAGAACATGGAATGGCTAAGGTCAGTTATCAGGAAACAACATCAGGTGAGTCTGATCATGTGTACATGGTAGGCTGAACCTACCCTTTATCAAATCAGCATTGGCAGCAGGCCATGGATTATAGTTATGAGAAGGATCTCCTTTCCAACTTTTATGGTGTAATTCCTTCTCCTGAAACAATCAAGGAAATGAAGGAGGCTAGATTAAAGGGTGCAGTGTATCAAAGAAAGGAGAAGCCATCACCGTCTAAATAGTGCAAGCCAAAGGTAACCGCTCCTCCCCTCCTAGATCCTCTTGTTATCCCTGAATCAAATGTTGATATGGGAGAATGGATAAGTAGTGCTAAGATTCATGTTTATGCAATTGATGTCCTTAAAATTCCTGGTCAAAAGGAAAAGTTGTTGAAAGCCTTAGAGGATAGTCAAAGTAAAGCTCATAATATTGTCAAAGAGGATCCTCTTCCTAATAATAATGCTATATTTGAAGCTGAACATATTGAACCTATAGATATGCCTATAGTCCTCAACAGTGTTGATCCGAGAAGAGAAGACCACCTTCCTTTTTATGTCTCCCTCTTAGTTGACAACCTCCTCCTTCATAACTGCATGTTAGATTCAGGTGCTTCATCAAATGTCATGACAAGAAAAGTAATGGAACAACTAAATCTAAGGGGTCACCTGACCCTACCACAATGTTTGTGCTATGGATGCAAGAGAAGTTGAATTGGTAGGGATAATCTTAAATTTACAAGTTAATTTGGCCAAATATCCTGATATCAACATGTCGATGGATGTGGTAGTGATAGATGTTCCAAATAATTGGGGTATGTTTCTATCCATAAAATGGGCTGCAACTCTTGGTGGGTACATTCAAATGGATTGGACATATGCTACTATACCTGCATCAGAAAACACTAGGGTGATTCTCCACAGAGAGAAGCTAAGGAAACGACATGTAGAAAACCCTAAGAAGCTCGAAAATGAATTTGTTCATTTCATTGATAACTTTGGAAACTATGCCATTTTGTCAAATTTCATGGCCCCTATTAAGGAAAACATTAAAAATGAAAAGATAGATGAAGTTTGGAAAATGTACTTCGACGAGGCTTATTCCAAAGCCAGAAAAGGTGCGAGCGTCATGATCATCTCTCCTTCAGATAAAGTCTACAACTTTGCTTTCAGGTTAGAGTTTGAAGCATCAAACAATGTAGCTGAGTATGAGGAATTGCTCCTTGGGTTAGAAACTGCCAAATATATGGGGATAAAGATGTTGAACATAAAGGGTGATTTAGATTTAGTTGTCCTCCAGATTAAAAATCAATATCAATGCAAAAATGACAGACTAAGAAAGTATAGAAATGCCACATGGGACACTATGGAGTGGTTTGATGCACTAAACATTCAAAAGATCCATAGGGAAATGAATGGGTTAGCAGATAAATTGGTAGTAGCAGCATCCACCCTCCAGCCATCAGATGAAATGATTAGTGGGAACAGAAAGATGGAAATTAATTTTAGACCTTCAATTCCAGATAATATAGATCATTGGCAAGTGTTTAAGGATGATGAGAAACTTTTGAGATTCATCCACAATATACAAGAGTTTGAAGGTTGCAATATCAGTTATCAACAAGAGGGTAAAGAGTATCAGGAGTGCGAGGATAATGTAGGGAATCACATCCCAAGTAACCTTATAGATTTCGAGAATCGCTTTGATCAACATGATCATCATAAAAAACAAAAAGAAGAAATAAAAATTGGGAATTATATGGAAATAAACATAGGAACTGACAAAGACCCCAAGTTAATAAAAAATGGAAAAGGTACTTCGGAAAAGGAAAGGAACAACTTGATCAACTTAATCAAAGAGTATAGAGATGTGTTGTCCTTTAGTTATGATGAGCTTAAAGCCTATCGGGAGGATGTGTTTTAACACACTATTCCCCTCATAGAAGAAGCTAAGGAGGTCAAACCTTTCCAACAAAACTTAGGCGAATAAATCCTAAGTTGGCCCCCATTGTGCAAAAGGAACTTCAAAAGATGTTAGCAGTAGGGATCATAGCACCTACAAGACAATCTTCTCGGTGTTCCAACTTAGTTGTGGTCAGAAAGAAGAATGGGTCAATTAGAATATGTATAGATTTTAGAAATTTTAATACATCATGCCTCAAGGATAATTACCCATTACCCAACATTGAAACATTGCTTCAAAGAGTAACAGGATCAAGAATGATGTCCATGTTGGATGGCTTTTCTGGTTATAACCAGGTGTTGGTAAATAAGGAGGATCAACATAAGACTACATTCACCACACCTTGTGGTACCTATACTTTTTTAAGAATTCCTTTTGACTTACTGAATGCAGGTGCCACCTTCCAAAGAGCCATGGATTTTTCCTTCAAAGAACTTATAGGAAAAATATTTGAAATATATCAAGATGACTTAAGTGTTTTTTCAAAGGAATGATCTGACCACATAAGTCATCTTAGGCCGGTTTTTATAAGATGTTGGAAATATGGTATTTCCTTGAACCCCGCCAAGTCAATCTTTGGAGTTGATGAAGGAAAGTTGTTGGGGCACATCATTTCTAAGGATGGTGTCAAGGTTGATCCTGAGAGAGTTGAAGCCATTAAGAAAGTCCCCTTGCCTTAGAATCTAAAAGCTCTCTAGTCTTTTAATGGTAAGATAAATTTCATAAGAAGGTCCATCCCAAATTTAGCAGAATTAATGAAACCTCTACAAAAGTTATTAAAGAAAGATACTAAGTTTGAGTGGACGGATGAAGGGAAAGTTGCATTCAAGTCTATCAAGGATGCCATATCGATGTCCCTGGTCTTGATCAGTCCATATTATTCCAAGGAATTCCAAATATTTACCTTTTCCTTAGAATACACCATTGCCAGTGTTTTGCTTCAAAAGAATAAGGAGGGACAAGAGAAACCTATAGCCTTTATGAGTAGAGATTTGCAAAATTCAGAGTTGAAGTATACCACCATGGAGAAACAAGCCTATGCTCTTGTCAAGTCCCTTAAACATTTCAAAACTTATGTAGGTTACTCCAAAATCATTCGGTATGTACCACATGCAGCTGTCAAGGATATCATGTCTCAACAGGACTGTCTAGGAATCAGGGGTAAGTGGGTTTCAAAGATTCAAGAATATGATTTGGAGATAAAACCTACTAAGTTAATTAAAAGACAGGGTCTTGCAAAGATGTTGGCCCAAGGAAATGAAAAGGCCTTAGGAATAATCTGCCAGAACAGTGATTCAGAACAAAGTGTATCAGACGACCTTCAGAGATTAGAGCAGCACCCTTGGTACACAGGCATCATATTCTTCCTCCACGACCTTACTTGCCCCGATCACTTACTTGGCCATAAAACAAGGGCATTAAGGTTAAAGGAAACTAAGTATTGTTTGATAAAATATGGTTTGGGTTGGAGAAACCCTGATGGTTTGATACTTAGGTGTGTCGATGAACCTAATTCCAAAAAACTCAGGGTTGAGTTCCATTCAGGATTTTGTGGTGGACATTTTTCAGTAAGAACAACTGCCCATAAAATCCTTAGAGTAGGTTACTATTGGCCAAACCTATTTTTATATGTGCACAAGGCTATCAGAGTTTACCCCCAGTGTCAGTTATTCACTGAAAAACAACAAATGAAAGCCTTTCCTTTAAATCCAATAGTAGTCCAAGCCCCTTTCCAACAGTGGGGGCTTGATTTCATCGCTAAGTTCAAAGATAACTCGAGCAATGGTTATTCTTGTATTCTTACCGCCACTTATTATTTTACCAAGTGGGTAGAGATGATACCCGCCAAGAAGGCAACCGATGATATAGTCATGGATTTCTTAGAAGATAAGATTATCACAAGATTCGATTTGCCAGCCATAATCATCACAGATAATGGACCGTGCTTTGTTTCCTCTGAGATATCATCTTTTTGTTTCAAGTATGGCATTGTCCTATCCCACTCATCCATTTACTACCCCCAAGGAAATGGTCTAGCTGAGTCAAGTAACAAGAACTTAATGACCATAATCAAGAAAATTGTGGGTGATAATAAGAAGGCTTGGTATAGGAAGATCAAATTAGCATTATGGGCCGACAGAATCACCAAGAAAATTTCAACCGGGAGGAGCCCTTTTGAACTGGTCTATGGCTTAGATGTCACCTTACCAGTCAATTTAAATCTTCCAGTTTATCAACTTCTCTAGACCTTCAGCTCAGATCAGGAGGCCATTCAAAACAGAATAAACTAGTTGATCGAGCTAGATGAAAGTTGAAGAAATTCCCTTGACCAAAGTATCAGAAACTCAGATAAGGTCAAGAGAACCTTTGACAAGTCTACCTGACCAGGATCCTTCGAAGCAGGTGACACAGTTTTTCATTGGGACAAATGACAGGAGAAACATGGGAAACATGGTGTTGCCACCTTTTCACACACCTGGGTCACATGGCAGAAATCTTCAAGCCACTCAGTGTGCCCTTGGGGGAAAGTCTCGAGTCAAGGCTGTCACCTTGTTCTTCACTCCTCCATTTAGGCTCAACTCCTAATGAAGTCAAGGGGGGTAGACCCTATTAAGTTACTAAGGATGATTTCTTAGTGTGGTGATGTTAAACTGAATAAGTTATTTAGGAGTTTGAATATTTTAACTATAGACAATTAAAGATGACAAGATACGAAGATAAACACACGAAAGCACACAGCTGATACACAATATATATATATATATATATAAAGCAAAAATGACTAGTGCCTTAGAATGGAGTCAAATCAATAAGATCAATGTGCTTGCATGTGCTTGGAGTGAATGTTTGGTGATTGCATCTTCGTATGTTTTAAGTTAAAATTGAAGTATGAGTTGTTTAAATTAGGCTAAGGGGGGACTCTAGATATACCCGAGAGTACTTGGAGTATGTCCAAAACAAAAACCTTCACGGCTACCCGCAAGGAATATGTGGGCTGAAATGGAGTCTCTGGGGCTATTTTTCGTAACGCACCCGTTAGGGTGTGACATAGATCGGCGCCCCGAGGTCACTTTTCAGTAAGTTCCTGCTTCCTTTGGGTATTTTTCCACCGTAGAGGTTTGATCGAGGTGTTGGAATTTCACCTGATGGTTTGTCAATTGGGGAGGGTGAGTCCTAATTATGCTAGTCACCCAAGTGCTTTTTATACAGCTTGATTGATCGGATGAACCGCAGCCAAGTGCAGAGCATACACACTGGAGTCTTGTTGATTTTAGTAAGTTTTAAATTGGATGTTCTTGTTTAAAAGAAAATCCTCCAAGAACCTCTTTCGATCCAAGTGGATCTCAATCGGGGAATCAAGGAGGGGTAAATTTTATAGTTGCTTATAAAAAAAATGTAGAAGAAAGCAAAAAGATACACAATTCAGATTTCTTAATTAATCCTACCACGAATCTCTTTCCCCTTTCGGGTCAATCGGGAAATCGTGGGGTAAGTATTACGATTACTTTGAAATGTGAGATATGGAGTATGGAATTAATAACAAGATCAAGTATACTACCCTTCAAATTAGATCAATTCTATTAAAAATGAAATAAGTAGAAAACGATGAAAAGGGCACCGACGTGAATCCCCCCAGGGGGGATGGGGAATGGGCTCAAAAGAGCCTATTCCAAAAATGATTTTATTACAGAGGTTACAATATCAAAGAACTGATAAATCATAACTTTATTGGTCCTTATACAGGCTGAAACCAATTTTTTACAATTTTGCAAAACAATTAAGATTTTTTTGGCGAAAAGGGAGACCCCTAGGGGGATTTGAACGCTCCTGAGACCACTTCGGACAACAGCTTCCCTTTATTTCTGCCAGAACTGTTAAAGGACAAAGATAAAGTTATAATAACATATAAACAAAGTCACTTTAAGAGTACCTTTGGATCAGCCTACTTTATCTAAAAAATAATGCAGTTAAACTAGCTAAAACGACGAAAAAGGAACCAAGGAAAGCAAGCTTTCCTTGGGATATTGGATTACTGTTTGTTCAGCCAATTAAATTGCACTGATATTTCAGAATATTAAATTTTATAACAGCGAAAGGAAATCTAATGCATGTGATCTACAATTTTTCTTTAAAATTCATGCAAAAAGAACGATTTCCCTACAACTAGATCTAGGATGCTTATGAAACTTTTTTAAGTGCGATATCTAGGATATGAGATATGAAATATTAGATCTATGTATATTTTATTTTGATGAAACAGATCCAAATGAAATCACAGCTATGAACGGAAAAAGTAACCGGGTAAAGTGTTGATTTTGAGGGAGGAAGAAGAGGAGAAAAGTGATGTTTTCCTTGAAGATCCACAGTGGAGCTTTCAGGTGGATTGTCAAGGGACTATGCCTTTTGGAAGGTTTTGAAGAGAATGAAGAAGCAAAATAGATCAGCATACTCTCCAAAGTGTCAACCTGCAACTCAGCTGAAATCAAAGAACTTGCCAAGAAACTTATGAGATCTGATTAGTACATACAATGAGATTCAAGATAACATGCATATAAGCTTATAGGACATGCTAAATCCAGATCTCTAAACATGCATCAAAGGAGAGTGACATTCAATAAACCTATTGAACAACATCTTTCCTATCAAGATTGTAATAAGCTAATTACCAATCTTAACCACAGATCTACAAGAAGTTAGCAGAAAATGACCACAAATACAGGTTACCTCAGTAAAACAATGGCAATAATCATCCACACATGTAATGGCACCACACCGTATTGCCTCCAAAGATTTTATTTATTTCAAATGTAGGATTACAACAATACAATAGCAGTAGCACCTCAACCCCAGTTCTAACTAGCTTGGAAGAGGAGGTTGTGCCTAGATATATACAATTTGTAGGCCATCTAGCCCAGGGGGGGCGCAATTCCTCATGGAATCAAGTGAATTCAATTGATGGAGAGTTCATCAATGCAAAACTGAAGCTGTACTAAGCCTACTTGTCAATCGGGGGCTTGATTGAGCTGACACATCAACCCATACACCGCCACATCGGCTCACAGAGCATCCAGGAGAGTCCACACGTGTGGAGGAGAGAGAGAGGGCGCAATTCCCCATGAAGACCACTGTAGATCAGCTCTGGATCTGATTTGATCCCCTCCTTCAACCAAGGATTTGTCAGATCCAGTCAATCTGCTCTAGATTTGATTGATTTCAATCAAATCGGTTGAGTATCCACTGATTTATTGATTTTGGATTTGCTCCATTATTCATCAATTTATTAATTAAAATAATCAATAATTGATTTTTGGGGCTTTCTGACTTGAGTGATGGAAGATCACTCAAAAATTTAGGACAAAGTGGGTCCATGGGTTTACATGGTGCTCTTAGCTTGAAAATGAGCACCTACATGACTGAAACCGATTATTTGGCCCACTTTTATTACAAAATCAATTTTTCCAATTAAACTATTAAAAAGTAGCCTAAGTTTTTGAAAAATTAAATTTTAATAAAAAACACTGAAGAAACTGAAAAATTGAAAAATTGAAAAACACCTAGGGGGACTTAGACATGTTCATATGACTCAAGAAAGATGTCTAGCATGCTTATACATTGACACATAGAATCTAATAAACTCAATAGGCCCAAATGCCAAGCCGACCACCCCAACTTTGGAGGTATGGAGTGAAAAACTCAAAAACTATTAGTCGTTTGTTCAACAACCAATAATAACCAAGGGAAAAAACACCCTGGGCTGATCGGATTGACAAATGAAGTCTAAGAGACCAAGTCTTTTACAGACACTATCATGCTATAAAATTTATTACAATTTCCCCATGGGGTATGAACATGTGATATGATACAACAAGCACTTCCCAGAAGTACTTCCAAAGGTATTTTTGAAGTCCGAACAAGTCAACCCTATCCGGTTCACCAGGCTCACTTGATAACAAACCACTAAGTACAACTTAGGTGGTAACACATGGAAAGCTCGACAACTTCTGGTTGGGACTGTACATCATCGATGAAATATCAAGAATGAATTCCTTCTATCTAAATGACCTAGAAGGAGAAAGATTGAGCCTGCTAGTGAATGGTTTCCTCCTCATGTTGTTTTTCACCGAGATAGTTTGATGCCTTTATTGGCATCGGTGGTTTCAGGGAAAATTTCTAAACCTTTCTCTGCATGTATTTCTAAATTTTATATATCATGTTGTTGTATCATAGATATTGTTGTATTATAGTTATTTTGTACCATGTTTGAAAATTTCCCTTTGTATATTAGTTTTGTAAAATATTCCCTCTTGCACATCGTAGACTACCTATGTACATTAGTTTGCTTTCATAGTTAATTTTGTATATACATGTTACTGACAAACTCTAATTGCTATGCATGACCCAGAGATTTCGGAGCTCTCACGTCCTCTCCTTTGAACATAAGATCAGTCAGAGAATGTGTCCCTAGATGGAGCTAGAATGTTACCACCTAAGTTGTACTTAGTGGTTTTTTATCAAGTGAGCCTGGTGAACCAGACAAGGATAACTTGTTCGGACTTCATAAGACCTTCAGTCTTGCTTCTGGGAAGTCTTGTTGTACTATATCACATGTTCATACCCCATGGGGGAGTTGTAATAAATGTTATAGCATGATGGTGTCTGTAAAATACTTGGTCTCTTAGACTTTATTTATCAATCCGATCAGCCCAGGGTGTTTTTTCCCTTGGTTATTATTGGTTGTTGAATAAACGACTGATAATTTCTGAGTTTTTCACTCCATACCTCCAAGGCTGGGGTGGTCGACTTCGCATTTAGGCCTATTGAGGTTATTAGAGTATATGTGTCAATGTATAAACATGCTAGACATCATGGTCTATTCATATAAACATGTCTAAGTCCCCCAAGGTTTTTTCATTTTTTTTTTTTTTAAATTTTTAGTGTTTTTTATTAAAATTTAATTTTTCCAAAACTTAGGCTATTTTTAAAAGATTAATTGGAAAAATTGATTTTGTAATAAAAGTGGGCCAAGTAATCAGTTTCAGTCATGTAGGTGCTCGTTTTCAAGCTAAAAGCACCATGTAAACCCATGGACCTACTATTTCCTAGTTTTGAGTGATTTTTCATCACTCAGGTCAGAAAGCCCCAAAAAATCATTTATTGATTATTTTAATTAATAAATTGGTGAGTAATGGAGCAAATCCAAAATCATAGATCAGTGGATTCTCAGCTGATTTGATTGAAATCAGTCAGATCTGAACCAGATTGACTGGATCTAACAAATCCTTGACTGGAGGAGGTGATCAAATCAGATCCAGAGTTGATCTTCAGCATCCTTTAGGGGGAATTGCGCCCTCTCTTCTCCTCCACATGTGTGGGCTCTACTAGGAGCTCTGTGGACTGATGTGTCATTTTATGGGTTGATTTGTCAGCTCAATCAAGCCCCTAATTGACAAGTAGGCTCAGTTCAACTTCAGATCTGCATTGATTGACTCTCCATCAGCTGATTTGATCTGTCTCCTTGGGATTTGCACCCCCCTGGGCTAGATCTCCTAGTTTTTGTATAAATCAAAGCACGAGAAGCCTCTTCTAAGCTAGTTAGAACTGGGATTCAGGTGTTGTTTCTCTTGTATTTTATTGTTTATTATTCTGGAATAAAGAAGCTTTGGAGGCAAGATCTATAGTGTAATGCTCTTCATGTGTGGATGGTGACTGTCAAATGCTTATGAGGTATAATCTGTGTTATTTATCACTGCTTTTGCTGGTTAATTGTTGGCCTTGAAGGAAATAGCTCCCTCCTATTAGGTTAAGAGTTTATTCTATTTTGATTTATGCTCTTACTACTGCTTGTTTCAAATCTATTGGAGTTGTATGTATTTTAAGTTTAATTGCATGCTTTCCAATTATCTCTTCCACTAGCACCTATGTTTTAACCATTTGTTTGCGCAAGGATCTCTAAGTTGCAGGTGATATCGCTTATAGAAGAGGTTGATCTGGTTTGCATATTCCTCATCTTCAAGATCTTTTGAATGACATAGTCTCTCGGTGTTCCACCAAAGCAGACTCCAAAGCCCAACATTCCCAGGCTTCCAACACTCTCTCTCTCTCTTCCTCCTTCAAAATCTTAATTTCTCTTCAAATTGGTTACTTTTCAATAATATTATTGCTTAGATATATCTTACAAATAAAATTACATATAGATATAGTTAGTAAGATCATTTCTTAAGTTTAGATCTTAGTTCCTTTTTGCATATAAAGTCATATTTTAAGAGATCTAGCTAAAATTATCCTCTTTTTTGCAAGCATTTAAAAGAAAATTTGTAGCTTTCTTTTAAGGTAGTTTCCTTTGTTGTAATTTAAAGTTTCATATTCTGGAATAAAAGTGCACATCTCATTGGCTTCCCAAACAGCAAGCCAAGATCCCAAGGAAATCTTTCTTTCCTTGGTTCCTTTTTTGCAAAACTAGATTACCCCAACTTAACAAATTTTTACTTAGTTTTTTTTTCGGTAACTAGTGTTGTAACCCAAAACACTTTTAAAGTGTGTTTGGGAACATTTGATTTTAATTGGTCACTATTTTTTAGCAGTTATAACAAAAAAGAGAAGGAGACTCTGCCCAATTTCCGACTCTTGGACGAATCAGAGCTTCTCGGAAGCTTCTCCCACTGTTGTGTTTTAATTCTAGCTTGTTACAAGTTTGTTTTAAGCCTTTGTATCCCAGATAACAAGGAACAAAGTGCATCAATTTCAATTTTATGATATTTTAAATCACTGCTAATAAAAATAAAAGGTCCTTTTGAATAGGCTCTTTCGAGCCTATTCACCATCCCCCCTGGTGGGATTTGTGTCCGTGTCTTTTTTTTCTTTTCGTTCCTATTTTTTCAATCTATAATAGTTCTAATATGTAGGGTAGTATACTTTAATTTGAATAATTTCCATATTCCATATCTGAGGTTTCAAATTAATCGTAATACTTACCCCATAACTTCCTGATTGACCTGAAAGGGGAAAGAGATGCGTGGTAGGACTAATTAGAAAACCAGAATTGTGTAACTTTGTTTTCATTTTCATCAATTGTTTCATCAGCTATAATAAAATTAACCCCTCCTTGATTCCCCAATTGAGATCCACTTGGATTGAAAGAGGTTCCTGGAGGGTTTTCTTTTTAACAAGAACACCTATCTTAAAATTTACTAAAATTGACAAGACTCCGGTGTGTATGCTCTGCACTTGGCTGTGGTTCATCTGATTAGTCAAGCTGCATCAAAAGCACTTGAGTGACTAGAATAATTATGATTCACTCTCCCAAACTGACAAACCATTAGGTAAAAATCCAACACCTAGATCAAACCATTACAGTGGCAAAATACCCAAAGGAAGTGGGAACTCCTGAAAAGTGACCTTGGGGCGCCGATCTCTATTACATCTACTGGTGCATTATGAACAATAGCCTCAGAGACTCCATTCAGCCCACATGTTCCTTGCGGGTAGCTGTGACGGTTTAATTTTGGACATACTCCAAGTACTCTCGGGTATATCTGGAGTGCCCCCCCCCCTTTCGCCTAATTTTAATCAACTTATATTTCACATTAACTTAAAACATACCAAAAGGAAAATGCAAAACATTCACTCCAAGCACATGCAAGTACATTGATTATCTATTGACTCCATTTTAAGGCACTAGCTATTTTCTTTCTATATATATATATATATATATTGTGTCTCAGCATTGTGCTCTCGTGTGCTCATTTTGTATCTTGTCATCTATGGTTTTTTATGGTTAAGTTTAAAACTCCTAAGTAACTCATTCAATTTAACATCACCATACTAAATAATTTTTCCTTAGTAACTTAATAGGGTCTACCCCCCTTGGCTTCGTTAGGATTTGAGCCTAAACAGAGGAGTCAAGAACAAGGTGACAGCCTTGACTCGAGACTTGCCCCCAAGGACACAATGAGTGGCTTGAAGATTTCTACCACATGACCCAGGTGTGTGAAAGGCGGCAACACCTTCCAATGGAGTTCATGTTTCTGGTGCATATGTCTTTCTATGGTACTTACAACAGAAGATAAATCTGGTCTTGTATGTGTAAGATAGAGCAAGCTTCCAACCAGTTGCATCTAGAGTGTAAAATCTACCAATAGATAATTGCCAAATTCATGCAATTTGATTCCAGAAAGAAAGGGAGACTTGGCTTCCTTACATTCATCCATTTTAAACTTACTTATCAGGTCTTTAGCATACTTTGGCTGACTCAAAATAATTCCCCTTTCATTTTTCTCAATTTTGAAACCCAAAAATTTCCTTAGCAATCCTAGATCGGTCATGGCAAATTCACTATGCAAAGATTACTTAATTGAACCAATTGAAGTGGTGCAGCTCCATGTAATTAGAATTTCATCAACATAATGAAAGCTAACCTAAAAAATACCATCATGTTGCTGCAAATATACATTATGATCTGATTTTCATCTAGTGAAGCCAATAGAGAGCAAGAAAGCATCCATTTTAGCATACCAAGCCCTAGGGACTTGCTTAAGTCCATAGAGTGATTTATTCAAATTGAAAACAAGTGAAGGATCCTCTTGGAAACCTTTAGTTTTTTGCATTTGTATCTCTTCTTGTGTCTCACCATGTAGGAATTCACTCTTCACATCCATATAGTGCACTTGCCAACCCTTACTAGCTACAATTGCTAGAACTAGTCTTATGGAGTCCATGTTTGCAACCAGTGCAAATGTCTTGGTATTATAAACACCATGGACTTGAGAGTAGCCCTTAGAAACTAATATTTTTTCTTATTTCACATATGAACCATCAGCAGCAAGTTTGGTTCGAAATATCCACTTGCATTGAACAAGCTTCCTCTTCGGAGGAAGGGAAACCAATTCCCATGTCTCATTCTCTTGGAGAGAATGGAACTCTTCTTCCATTGTTGTTTTCCATATTGGTTCATTAAAATATTGCTTATATTTATTTTTATAAGATCCAATCAGAATATAATAGTGCTCAGTAAGAGAACTATCATTTGCAAAGGAAGCATTAGTAGCTTGAGATCTATTCTTCCTAGGCTCTTGGGGATTTCCAACCAATTCTCCTGCAACTTGTATGATTTTTTCATCCCACTTGGGCCTTGATGGTGACTCATCTACATAAATTTCATCTACATCCATATAATATTCAGGAATATCAGAAAAAATAGAGCATGAATCATCACTTTCATCATCAAATTGTTGAGGAGAAAACCATTCCCTTGGTGCAAGCTTAAAATATGGTATTGGTTCGTCATCGAATTGCACACTTATTTCAACAAAATTATTGAGAGCGGAAGTGTCAAAGAGTTTGTAACCTTTTGTATCCTCACCATACCCAACCATGATGCATTCCTTTCTTTGTGTCTGCAAGGCATTCCTCTTTTCAGAAGGGATCTGATCCCATGCTCTAGATCCAAAAATCCTGAAATTTGAGACATTTGGTTTATGGCCAAACCATGCCTCGTAGGGATTCTTTTATTTTACTAATTTGTGGAAGGATATGTTTTGTATGTGTGAAGCACAATTAATGGTCGCATCCCATATCTTGGGACTTGGATCCCTTGTTTCAGTCATGCAAGTGGCCATGTCCTTGAGAGATCTATTCTTCCTCTCTACCACACCATTTTGCTGTGGTGTGTAGGGAATTGAGTGTTGAATTTGGATGCCACACACCTCACAAAGGTTCTATAGGTTTTTCTTAACATACTACTTCCCATTATCAATCCTAAGGATCTTAATCTTATGCCCTCTCTGATTTTCTACCAATGCCTTCCAAATATTCAATTGCTCAAAAAATTCATACTTTAATTTGAGGAAGTACACCAAGCAGAATATCGATTAATCATCAATAAATGTAAGTACATACCTTGAAGCACCATATGATAGAGTGGGAATAGAAATAATCAGATATGAATGTACCAACCCAAGTGGTTGTGTGGCTCTCCTTTCCATCCCCTTCTCATATATTCTCTTTGGATGCTTCCCAACTACACACCTAATGCATGCTCCATTTGATGATTTGATTTGTGGAAGAGCTTCCACCATCTCATCTCTGTGTAGTTATTGGAGGTATTTGTAGTTCATGTGACCAAACCTCTCATGCCATAGCTTGTAAGTCTCATTGGCATGTGAGAGAAGAGATTGGTCATTGTAAGTGGGGAGGAAGTTCAAAAACTTATACATCCTCTCATGGTCGCCTGCATACCCAATTGCAACAACTTGGTCTGATGAGATTTTTGCAATCTCTACCATGTATGGAGTGAATTTCACTCTCTTTTCCTATCTTGTATGGTTCATTTTATATGCTTACTACAAATTTTCTACAAGTTCTGGTACATACAACACATCACTGAAGAAACCATGCTCTAAATCAATCCTACCAATCCCCTTGGTCTGGATTTTTGAATCATCCCCCATTCAAATTGTTCAGCCAACATTCAAATGCATGTAGGAGAAGAGCTCTATAGTGGCTACAATGTGTCTAGAAGCCCCCAAATCAATGATGAAATATGAGGAATTAGAGGTACCTTCTACCAAAGCATGACATTTCTCTTTGCCGTCTGAACTGAAGGTGCCATCCTTCTTCCTTTCCCTGTCTAGGACTGGGATGTTGTTCTTCTCCAACAACTATGCCATCTGGTCAATGGTTTTCTTCATGCATTATATTTATGGATTTCATTCCTTATGGAAATAGGTGGATTTGGTATTCTCTTTTCCCTTGTTTTCCTACTCCTTGTCAGGATTCGAACCCCCATCACTGGATTTGGGTTTTTCCTGGTTTCTTCTTCTCTGGCAGCTTTGAATTATTTTCCTTTGGATTTCCCTTAGAGGAATTCGAAATTCCCATGGCCAAGGCTTGATCCTTAGCCTTGATGGTTCCAATTTGGACTATATTTTCTTGCTCCAGAGTGAGGGACTCCATGAAGGTAGCTAGACTTGGAATTTTCTAGTTTCAAAGTGTTTGCTTACTAGAATGGAATGTGCTGACAAAGACTAAGAATTCCAGACCCAACTTCAAAAGGATCGACAGAATAAACTAGTCCTATTTCTTCTCAATTCCACATTGTTTTAGTTGCAACACAAGTGACTTAAACTTGGTGAAGAAGTCATGGATAGTGTCAAAGTGTGTTGGGTTTAGGCTGATGAGCTCATTCTCAAGTTGATGTCCTCTTAGTTCATCAGTTTTCCCAAAGAGTGTCTCTATTTTTACCCAAAATTCATTTGGGGTTGTTAAACTGTCTATGTGGAACAAAATATCTCTTGAGATACTCAGGCATAACAATCCATATGCTTCATCCAATATGTTGAAGTACCTGTATTTCTCTACAACAGAGTTTGGCTCCACCTCCGTGCCCATAGTAACTCTATAGAGACCCTTGGATCTAAATTGAATAACCATATCTACCTTCCAATCAAATAATTTGAAATATGTTAGCAATATTTGGGTAGCTTCCATTTCTACCTGCACTAATGGTGATGAAATTTCCAAATGTCCTACAAAACAACTCAATTTTATCTGGAATTTCTCTAAAAATGTATCTCAAAACTCTCTAGAGTGATATAAAACTCAATAAAATCCACTCTTCTTTGAAACCATGTGAGAATTTTGATCCACAGGAATATATAGGAACCATAATGAAAATAATAAATCGAATTTGGTGCAAAACTAGCAAAAAACCATCAAATGAGAAGCAATTTACACATGCAATGTGAATAGAAACATGTTAATTTTGACTGTCTAACATAAAAATATGTTAGTAACAAGTTTATATTACATCAGAAGTGTTTCATGAGGCTTAGGAATCCCAATGTGACTGCACAAATGAAGTAGGCCAAATTAGCCTCAATCCCACCTAGGTTGTCCAATCACACTCCAAATCAGCCCAAATGGCCATGAATTGTTGTGTGGACATGGATGAGGTGACATGGGGTCATCATTACACCTTGGAATGCATGGATATGGAAAAATAGGTGGCTTATAGGCTCTAGGTGGCATTAAATGCACCAAATCAGCTCCAAAATGGACAAAATCCACCTCTAGATCTCCTAGTCAACCAAACTGTCCACATTCAATGAATGGGAGCACAAAAAAATGATGAGGGTGCAAATGTGGATGGTTTACTAAGTTGGAGCACTCATGTGGTTGTGAATGCATTAATTTAGATTGTTATTGGTCCAACTAAGCACCCTAAGTCCAAAACCATAGTGTATTAATGAAAAATGCAATAAAATTGACTAAGGAGTTAAACTAAGGTAATAAGGGGTTGGATTACTATTCTAACAATTGTGACGAACCATAATATTTATCTCATGTCACAAAATTCTCGGTGGACATCATGTTGTTGCACCCATTTCCACTTTCGGTGTTCAACGAGTTTTGATTCCCACCAGACACACTTTCTGATTCCACAGTCCTCAAATTCATATTTTGATTGTGCGGTAAAGGTTCCATGAACATAGCTTGGCTCTGTGCAATGAATTTTGAGGAATATTCAATACAAGGGAACACGTGAGTGTGGTTATCTACCCCTCAAATATTCCAAGATAACTTAACCTTACATTTAGACTTGTTGTCTCCCCATGATCATCATTAATGTTCTTGTCATCATTATAATTTCCATTCCTATTCCCACCTTTATGATTATTTCTTCCCTTTTTCTTGTTCTGTTCGGGATGTTGGTTACCCTTGTTGTTTGATGATTGCATAGAATGTGCATCTACCAATTGGGTGGGATGAGACGAAGCCATATCTTGTCTTGACACAAGCTAATTAATAGAAAAATTCTTCATTTGATTTGTAACTAAGTCTACGGGTTTAGTACTCACAGATCCAACAATGCCATCAACATGTGGCCCAGGTTTTAACTTAGGCTCGAATTTTGACCTTAGTGTGTTCAAAATAATCTCATATAAGATCCTAGACTGAGCATAAATAGACTCTAGTTTCTGAGCTCGAAAGATATCCTATTCCTCTTTCATCACTCTAGATGTGGAAACATCCTTGGCTATATATGAAAATAACAACTTGAGGAACCATTCCAAAATAAACTGTGGTGGATTGTTAGCCTTAATCAACCGCTTTCATCTCTACCACTCTTGAATATGGTCAGTAATATGTGTGGATTTATCCTACAGAAATGTCGGCAAGAGATTAGTCCCAACATTGTAATGCACAGGTAGCTGAAAGTGGTTGAGAAAGGTCATGGCTAGGTCATTGAATGTCTGATATGTGCCCCCGGGAAACTCTATATACCATTTAGACATAGGACCCATGAGGGTTTGTTAAAATAGTTGTAAGTGAATGGAATCATGGTTCAACGAATTCAAAGAGAACCATAGGTGGAAAGTAGTAACATGCTCACCAGGGTCCTCGCCACTCTTACCTTTGAATTTTGGAATGTCTAAAGGAATCTTGGAGGGAACAACTGGCCATGTCAGATCACAAGATACTAGATCATTGGTCAATATCGATAAATAAGGAAAGTTTAGCATATCTAGAAAAGGGAGCCTAGGTTGTGCCATATAGTTCCATGCCACTTGATAAGACTAATCCATGTAATTCTGGTTGTTGTAAATACCATGGCTTTTGTTAGTGGGATAATAGCCTCCTCTCGCTTGACCCATAAAAGGGTACATGGGAATGTTGTATTTTAGAATACCTTGATACTGGGGTGCTACATAACCATAATTGTAAGACTGATAAGAAGATTGACCCCTAGACACATAAGGTGGTACATAACCTGTCGACATGTAAGGAGGCACGTACCCTTGTGATACTAAGGTGTGGGAAGACGAGGGAAAAACATGGCTACAGGTAGTACTCCAGCACAAAGGACCATGTGAGTTATGTGGATGTTGTGATATTAAAAACACATTTGAAGGAACAAGTGTAGTGGACGATGGAGCATAAGAGGGTGCATCCATGGAGGTGGGTTACAATTTTTGGCAAGGTGATTTCGGAAAAAACAAAAAAAATACCTTGATCGATTTTTTATTAAACCCGCGATCAAGGTCTTAACACCTCGATCTAGGGTTTATAACATGCTTGATCGAGGTCATGCTAAACCATTGATCAAGCTTTTTATAAACCCTTGATCGATGGTTCAAGACCTCGATCGAGGGTTAAAAAAAGGCTCGATTGAGGGTTAAAGAAGACCTCGATTGAGCATTTCTAATCGTCTATAAATACGAAACAAACCCATCATTTAATTCACTTCTTTTGTTGGATAGAAAATGGTCATTTATATTCATTTGTTGATATGGGCCACAGATTAATTGGGTCATAGATGTGATTGATCACATCTATGGCTCCAATCAATCACATCTATGACTCCAATTACTCTACAACTAATAACTATCCATAAATTCTAGAGAAAGTTGCAGTAGTAATTCTTTTACTTGTTTTTTCTTCAAGGTATGTACTATTACCCACAAGTATCATTCTTCTAGTCGAAATTATGTTTTATTAAATTTTATTATCATATAATTCTATGTTTGATTTTAATGGAATTTGAATACCTTGTTCCAATGAAAAATATGGGATTTTAAAAATTTTGATTAAAGAAATTTTTGGGTGTCCGTATTCGTGTGCACACACAAATATGAGCAGTTGAATATGTTTTTAGTTAAATTTTTCAAAATATCGATGAAGATGCTAGCTCGATCGAGCTTTTCTCTAACCACACATAAAAATTCAATAGATGTATTTAAAAACACGTGTAAAATCTCGATTAATGGTTTTAGGGACCTTGATCGAACTCATAGCTTAATCTTGACATTGTATTTCCATATGCATCATGTAAAGTTTCATTTAATGAAGTATTCCAAAAGATGCTTGGACATGTTGTAATTTGAATCCCCATTTAAATTCATGTCATTGAACATTTTCAATTCTTGTCGAAATGAGAATTAGTATCATGCTTAGTTTCCATACTTTTTGTTTTTCGAATCCCACAGTCGCCATAACATTTTTTATTTTTATTTTTTTCCTCCAATATTAGCATTATGAAACACCAAAACAATTGGTCACGTATTATTGATGTAAATTATAATGTCATTCAATAATTTACTAGCAACATTAACTGTAAATGTGTGGCACAATAACAATTTTGAAGAGTAAACAATGGAAATTGATATAACCCAAGGAAATGAGGTCATATTTTTTTTTTCATGCTCACATTTTCATGTCTCTAAAGGTACTAAATATAATTTGATCCTTCGTATGTAATTTTTAATTTTAAAAAACTACAATTATGTGATATGACTTTGAATTTAACACCATTTTTTATCTTAATCATTATGTTCTATTCCACCCTGGGCTCCAGGCTTTAAATATCTGTCCTGAAGATCTATATTGTAGGTAGATCATAGTCCTAAGAATCCAGGTCGAGTGGACACAACTCGCATAATTTTAGCTCATCAACTGAATTGCATGCATCATTGTTGTCCTTGGTTCAATGCAAAAAGAATACTATGGTGATGATGCATGCAATTCAGTTGAGGAGATGAACTTAGGTGAGTTGTGTCCACTCAACCTGGATGTTTAGGACTACAATCTACCTACAATATAGATCCCCGCACCAGATATTTAAATCGCAGAGCCCAGGGAGGAATATAACATGACGATTAAGATAAAAATTAGGGTTTTCAAAGTCATATCACATAATTGTATTTTTTTAAAATTCAAAATTATATACGAGGGAGAAAGTATTTTTAGTATTTAAAACCTTTCACTACATTTCTATACTACATTGTATACACATTGGATATATTGCTGATAGGAATCAAATGATGTTGAAATTCCTTACCAACCATTGATGACATAAACAAGATAGATGTTGAATTCTGATAAAAACACACCATGATACTACTTAACATAAGCATAAAAAATTTAAATGCATGTAGTTCACAAACTCTAAAATTATTGTTAAAGCCCCAAAATGAATCCATGGCTTCACCATCAAGGTTTCACAACTATTGGTTAAAGTTTTGAGTTATCATGCTAGGATGCATTGAAGGGTTTATTGTATCTACTACATGGTCATTTTTATACAAACAATAGTTTGTCCATTTGGTCGCTGCACACAATATTCATAATCAATGTCATCTATAGTGTTGTTTAAAGCCATGTCTCTTTCAACATAGAGTTCAATGTTTTTGTTAATATCTCTGGTCCACAGAAAATTAAACTTCATTAAATTTAGTTATAAGGAGGGTCACAAAGTCGCACATATGGGGCTCAATATATTATTATCACTACAAAAAAACCTTTTTTTATGAGTGGAGCGAGTCGGCATGTCATGTTTCTTTCATGAGTCTTATCCATTTGCTACATTCTTAATGTACTCATGTCTAGAGGAAACATATTGGTAATAGGTTATAATTGTCAATTATGCTTATGTACACATTTATCTATACAATGAGAGAGTTCTAATTATATGTTAGGTGAACTATGGAAATAGTTTTCTTGTTCCCTAAACTTTGATGCCTCTTTAATAGTTTCAACAAACTAAATATAAAAAGCAAAAGACATCTTCCCTTGTTACTATTATATTTCACTATAGTTACGAGTATTATATTATTGCTCCTTCAATTCTTCTTCTTATGGATTTATATTCTTATCATTTATTCGATATGAAAAACAAAATTTATATTTATTACAATGTTGAGAATAAGTATCGTTCTTTTTATTCTTTTTTATTTTATATTTCATTATTTTTTTATTGTTTTACTTATGTTTTTTATTTTATTTTTACATTTACCATCTTGAAAAATTATAATTTCTCATTTCCCTTTTATTCTTGTGTAATTTTATTTTTACTTTTTATTCAAAATGTGTGAAAACAATTACTTAATGAGCACTTATGCTTATTACTAGTTTTTTTCCTAATGAGGTAGAGGTTTTTATTCCTGTCTAATTTTTCTTTTAAATTCTCTTAGTTGGTTCCTTGAAGCCCATTTCTAAAATGTCCTAAATAAACATAATCTCCTAGATAGGGATTATAGTAGTTAGTGTCTACAGGATGTTGAGAACCAAGCAGCTTGGATTTACCTCCTCAATTTTTTGTACTAAATAGAAACGTGGTGAGCGTGCATATAAAACCTTGGTAGTAATGTACAAATCTTTTTATTTTTTTGAGTGTTTAACAGTAGCTCGATCGAGGGTTTATTACACCCTCGATCAAGGGTTTATTAGACACTCGATCGAGGGTTTTATAAACCCTAGATTGAGCATCTGTTAAAACCTCAATCAAGGCATTTAAATACCTCTATCGAGCTCCAAACCTTGATCGAGGGACTGAAAAATAGATATTTATCCCTCTTATAGGAAAATCAATGTTTCTCTGTATATTCTAGGGGTGTAAACCTTGCCATTAATGGCACACAACTGAGCATAGTTCATACTGATAGACTCATCACCGAATCCTCTATCCATTGAGGTATCATGCATGCATTTTGGCATTCATATGGGTTTTTTTCATTAGTTCTAAAACTTACACTTAGAAAACCTGACAACAACTTTGAAGCAGCTCAAAGAAAAATCCACAGGGTAAAAAATATGCATCCAAAAATTTCTTAAAAATGCACAACTCACACATCGACGTGTCCTCTTCAAAATGATATCTTTGGTTTTTCAATTTTTGAAAATAGTGAAAGAAAAACTGGGATGGACACACATGTGTATAAAATGATGTTGAAATCAGATGTGGTCACTTTCGAAAAATAATAAATAATTATATATTGCAAAATAAATTAACAAAACAATATGCAAACCATAGTGCATTTTGTTTATATCATACTAATATATATATATTTAATTATTAATGTAAGATTGAATTATTGGGGTTGGACATGAGCCACTTATTAACTTCTTCAAATTTTTAAGCTCACATAGTTCATTAAATGAAAATTTTCACACATTAAATGACATCGGGATATTTAAAAAAAAATATATCATTGGGAAGCCAACATAATATTATACAATTTGTTTTTCACTACAAGTCGAAATTCACATGGCATATATGTGTTTCTAGGGCTTCTATCTAGCACATGAGTAAAAAATCAAGTTTTCATCTCCAAATTTGGCCAAAAAGTGTTATGTACCTTCATGGAATCACCCAAGATGGAATATAATTTGTGCTTCCAATGTTCAGATGTCTAGGGACATTTCCGTGAATGGGGAAACTAGTATTAGGCCTAGGTAACGAGTATGAGGACCCTCCCACTAAAGGTGTGGAAGGTGCAATATGACCACTACCAAACCTATCTACATGGAAAGGGATGGTAGTTCCCACAAGTGTAGTACCAAGGTCAACACCAGATCTAACATTAAATTATGGAACAACCTCCAGGATGTCTGGCATTCCAATTCCAAATGGGCCAGTGCTAGAGGGTAGTGGATGAGTTTCACCGCTCGACCTATGTGAATAAGATCGATGGTCCATGTTTACATAATATGAAAAATGTGATCGCACATTATATGGAGTACCAAACTCAAAGTGATCAGCTTATTCTAGAGTCCCATATACACTATCAGACACGTTATCTTCCCTAGGGGGTGGAGAATAAGGGAGCTCTGAGATCTCGTATTTTTTACTCATAGTGAGATCAGTGTGTGAATCAAAGTGAGTATGAGTCAACCCGGACTGTTTGTCTCTCCTCCATGAAGGAGGAGGATATGTAGAAGGAGGAATACCTTCTAAACGTCGAGAACGATGAAATTCCACTCCTGGATCCACGATGACTCCAAAAAAATAAAGAGACTCAAACTAATTATGAACCGTATAGAAATATAGTGCACATAGAGCACACTCCCAAGATAATCTAATTCAAAATCAAAGCAAGCCAAGGGGAGGATAAATGAGCTCCCGAATGAAGTAGGTATGTCTCACCTAGGAGAGGATTGAGACTCCCATACACTACAAGAGGAGGTGTGTAATAAATTATAGTGGCCCTCAACTTCAACGTGTAAAGCGACTGTGTTTTCCAACCCCTACCTGGCTAAGACACTCACAGAATAACCTCTAAAATTACCCCTGTGATACATAGGTAAGAAAACTAAGGTAACCCCAATGTAACCAATGCTCAGGAAAACATCCACAGGAGGGATCTGCCATATGGGCAGGGTAGAAAATCATGAAGCTCGAAAGCACCAAAAGGTACCCCAAAATCCCCCAAATATGAATAAGATCCTAGAAATATCTTCGGAACTCCATAGAGAGTGGCAAGGGGATATCCCCACCACAAAATGTATGCTTCCTCATGCTTAACTAATATGTAAGAGGAGCCTCCTAAGAACACTAACTATACCAAGGATTTCACTCTCTCAATTGGACAGACACCTACATGTTTTGTTTATTAGTCTTGGAGAAATTTACTCACAAAAACCTATTCCAAGACTCTGAAATGTAATCTTGTTGATGTACCCTATCAAAGAAAAATATGTAATTCATCTTAAATTAAGTGTTGATTCGAGGGGTTGTGATTACTCAAAGGAAATGACCATGCAACCAATAACATTATATGACTTAGCAGGGAAATTAAATATGCACACCTAACAAAAAATTTCAAGTGCACTTTTGTCTTTAAATGAGAAAACAGGGTATGCCACTACATGAGATGCATATTTTTTCCTTCAAATGAAAATGCAACCATTCCTATATGAAGGAATAATCACTAACTAGTTAAGCAAACCTAATGCAAGTACCATGCAAATGAAAATGCAAAAAATGCATAAACATGCCAAAAATAAAACATTTTTGTATATTTTAAATAAATGATATGTGAAAGTAGCAAAAGACTCTACAACTCTCAGACCTTGGAACAAATATCAAACAACAACCAAGCCAGACACTGGGACAAAATAAATATAATGCACTAATACCAAAACAAAAAGGAAATAATATGACAAGAACACTTTCTAATAAAAAATCAAATAAAAAAGGTCCCTGGTCAGAAACAGAGGCAGTAGACAAACACCAATAGTACCAAGGAAGACTCAGCAACATTCAAACTTCACCAAGCAACTCTCAATCATCCAAATCAAACTCAAATGAGAAACATACACGACCATTTATAGAAAACCTGCATGTATATGTGGCTTTTCAAAAAAAACCCTCGTTTATACGCAACTGTGAAGCAAAAACTCGCATATAGGAAGAAAGAGGTGATAAAGCAATAGGCTAAGACAAAAACCACTTCCACATGACACTAATGGGAAAACATACTTATGGACCTGACACCAAAACACACAAAAATAGAGAGAAATTCAAGCACATTATGCATCCAATCCCCAAATAAAAACAAGGAACCTCCCCAGTGGAGTCACAAATTCTATTATGGAGAGAAACTTCCTATGGCTTGGGGCAGACCACAACAGATTGAATGACACCATAAATCAATCCATTCCAATATACAAGAGAAATAAATACATCTAACACTACGATAAATGAAGCATACCTTATTCTGGATGATTGATGTAGATCCCTGATGAGCTTTCCAAGACATTTGTTATTAACCCAAAAAATCCCTCAATGAGCTCTACATGACCTACAACACCCAAATACATCTATGTACAACCCTCATTTGACCCCCACACCCATGCAAAGGCTCAAAAATATGAAAATGGGCTTTAAAACCCCTAAAAAGAGCCAAAATAGCTCTCATAGGGGATAAAACCTCCAAAAAGGGGCTAAAACCCCTCAAAGGAGCTTAAAACCCCCAAAGGAGCTAATAATTGGGTGAAAGGGGCTAGCCCAAAAAAGGGGCTAAAGCCCTAACCAGAGGCTTAGAACCCTAAATCTCTAGAAAAAATCTATAAATAGAGGGGTGGGGGTCACTATCAAGGGAATCCTTCTCTCCCTATCATTATGTTTCCCATGTGAGTGCCTTGAGACCCTTTTCCTCTCAAGCCATTCACCCTCCCTTTTCTCCATTGCGTCACAAGCCAAGATTCCATCCCAAATAGAGAGGTGCTTCCAAAGCTAGGGCATGGTGGCCCATTTCCATCCAAATATAAGGTATAACCATTTTCTTTCATTGTTATTTTAGTTTGCTAGCTTATTTTAGCTGCAGGTTTGTTCTTTAATGGTTTTGTTCAGGTTTTCCCTTTGATTTCTTGTAGCCATAGTTTGTTTCCTAACCATTTCATGCAGGGTTTCATAGCTTAGTTCTGACATTGTTTTATAGGTTCTCTTCCAACCAACAGGAACCCTACCCTTCTGTCCTATAGATGGAAGGTAATTGTTCCTTCTTGTAGCTAGGGTGAAAGCCCTACTACAGAACTGGCGACCATACTAGGTCGATCCCATAGGATCCCTGAATTTTCTTTTCAAGTTTCTATTTTCATTTTTGTTTTATTAACCTAGTTTCAATTTCTGTTAAATCTAGTTTAGATCTGTATTTTTCTGCATTTCAGTTCATAGCTGAGCCTTCTTAAGGCCAAACAGAGCCCGTTCGACCACAATACAAGTTACTATCGGCCGTTCCCAGTTTAGGTTAAGAAAATTTCCTGTTTTTAGGCTAGGTCACACTTATCGGGCTGAAACAGGAGACCAGGTTGCCCAGTTTTGTCCAAAAGGTGTGACTTCCCTCTCAGGGAGACGATTGCTCCCATTTTATGTTTCTGAGTGACCCCCTCGCATGTATTTTGGAAAAATTGGTGACCCCTTACCACATTGGCCTCGAAACAGGTGACTTGTCTCTCAGATTCAATTTTTTAAGCTATCTAGACTGTCACTGTGGCTCAACCACCTATGTCCAGCAATATGTTTTCATTTCATACAATCTATGTAAATCAATGATAAATTTAACTAGTTAATGGTATAATGAATCTATTTAAGGATTGAATAAAATCACTATAGGTTTAATTTCAGTTCTTAATTGGAACTTAATACCTTTCCTAGCCCTTCCTCCTCTACCCAGTCATCACCCTTCGGTGTATTCTGGGATAAGACGAAGGGTGAAGCTCATATAATAATAGGAACTTAATTTGTAATTTTTCAAGACCACTAAAAATGGGTGACTTGAAAGGTAGAGGGGGTGGTAGGCCTAGGGGGCCTCACGGTGTTCACGTCCTCCTTGTTGACCGACCTTGCACTCGGAGAGTGACTTGAAGATCTACGGATGGGATTAGTCCCATTGTGTTGAGAGCCCAACACTCTTTCTTGGTCAAAGAGAAATACAGGTGTAAGGCAGTCACCTAGTAAGTCTACCATAGTTCAAATTCATGTATGGCATGTTTTAAATTTTCTGTTCACAATTTACTACTTTCATAATAGGATTACCCATGTTGTAAGTTATGTAACAAACCACAAAAATATATGTGTAATATTCATAAACCATACAAGCATCCACCAAGTATAACATAAATACAATGGAAATGCACACAAAGTATACCCAATAAAACAACCAAACTCAAATCATGACGCTGAGCTAGCCACTAAAATTTATTAATTTACACTAATTCGAACACTTGCAGTATTTGAGGACATAAGTCCTTGGCTTCCTTAACCATGGGAAGTACTTGGGCTCAGCCCAAAAACTCATTGTGCGGATTACCATAAGAACCCCAACGTAGCTGGTCGTTGAGAGGAATTGCCAAGCAAAATGGGAAACGACCCCTACCGATTGACTAGCACTCTATGAGGAAAAAGCCAAGTGCTATCTCCTGGTAGTATTTTTGGCCAAGTGACCACCTAAAAGCCAATAGGAAGCCACTAAAACTGGGGTCTAGAATGTCACTAGCTTATTTCACCACCTGATCTACCAACTAGACAAAATTGATCCCCCACGCTCTTCCTCACGCCTAAGAGGTGATCAACCACAGTTTGAGTCCTTGAACCAACACCATCAAGACCATTCTTGATGATCCTCTACACCATCATAAGGCCACAAAACCTATGATTCAGACTCAAAATCATATCAATCTGAGCTAAACCTACACACTGCACCATCTAGCCCCATGGTTGGTGCAAACCTGGATCCACTTTTCGGCTTGGTGATTGGCAGTGGACCTACATCCATACCCTAGACCACCACAAACACCCCTGCCAGAGGTCCTAGCACCATCATGCAGACTATCATAAGTCAACTACCTCCACCCATACTTACCAGTCAAGATGTCCCACTTGGAATGCCTGGGGGCAGCGGCCCGTCCACTCACACTATCCCACTTGGCATACTTGGGGGTAATGGCCCATCCACCTACAATGTACCTCCTATCATACATGGGGGCAGTGGACCTTCCACTCACACTATGCAGCTTACCATGCCTGGGGATAGTGTCCTGTCCACAACTGTGCCACAAGCACCCTCAGTCACGTAGGTACATCATATTCCTGCAAACCCCACCACCTTTGCTGGTCCATCACACATCAACCTTGGGTTAAACCTCCCTTTCATGGCATGCCTCAACCTACCTAACTTGGCTAGGTTAACAAATGACCCCAGCTGCCATCAAACCTTTTGGCATCCCATGCCAACCAAACTCTCCTCAAACATCCCTAAGTTTGAAGGGAAGGCAGGGGAGTACCCCTAAAACCATATAATGACGTTTCACTTATGGTGCTCATCAAACCACATCATAGGTGATTTTATTAGGCTCATACTATTTGAACACACCCTCACAGGTGCTGCAGCCAAGTGGTACATTGAGCTACCAGAAGCCAAGTACCCACACTTCAACTCCTTGGCCTTTATGTTCCTGCAATATTTCCAAATCCTTGTCAGATATGATGAATGAGTGGAAATATTGCTATCTTTTCACCATAACACTGCAACCCACAACATCGACCACATCCACGAGTGGCGGTGATGTCACAGCTTGTGCAAGATCAAGCTTGATGACAGGATCTTCCTGGACTGGTTCTTGAAAACCTTACTACCACCTATAGCCAAGGACGTCACCTCTGAACGTCCCTAAATAGAGGAAGAGGCCATCTTGAATGCCCAACAGTTTGACCTCATTTACGCAGTCTAGATACCTCTACACCATCTCGTACCGGGATGCGTCAGGGGAATCCCATGCTATAGATGGCATCATAGGCTCTATCTCCCATCAACCACAACATCACCTAGCACCACCTACGACTCCACCAGAACCGAGAAACACCCCTAGTGTTTCCTACCCAAACCAAACTCCTTGTTGGCTATCTTGGGTAGACCCGGTTTTACTGTATTTAACCAACAACACCCCTAGCTCACTAGCCCTTTCGGCGACAGACCGCGAAGCGGCCTGAAGTCTCACCCGAAGTGATTCTAATGGGTTGGCCAAGGACTCAAGCATCTTGGACCAGGTTCTATGGCATCCTACTTGTGACTCGTAGCTCTGCTAGCCGCGAGGCCTCTTTTCTGTGCATCGCGTGACCCTTCTGCTCGCGTCGCGCAATCTCCTCATCTCGCAGCTCTTCTAGCCGCGAGATCTCTCTCTCCCCGTCGCGTGGTCCCCTTCCACGTCACGCAACTTCCACTGACTCGCGATGACTCCAGCCTTATCGCATCGCCGCACACCAGGCGACACGTAACTTCCTCCCAATGCTAAGTCCTTAGCCTATGGATTTGTGCACCGCAGCTCCTCTGCCAGTGCGGTATCGCCTCCCTACGATATCCTACTGTCGTGGCTCAGCGCACTTAGCGTTGTTCGTGTTGACTTGCAAGACTCAACATAACAAGATGTTTAACACTGCGACTAGTGGCTGTTTCAATCAAAGCATAAATGAACCTGCATACGACATGCCAACGACTTTAACTTATGTCTATCCTTCTATATTACTGTGAACTGAACAATGCATACATACATTAAACTGTAAACAAGGCTCATATAATAACTGACAGATGCTACAAATAAACACAACACATAAAGCAATCACATAACACACGATTTTAACATGGTTCACCTCCAGGATGGAAGTTATGTCCACAAAATTATGTTTCTATTATAGCTCAAGGGAAGGTAAACACAGTTCTACTGCACCACATATGCAGCTTAAGATATTCTCTCTTAGATCTCTTCTCTACCTCTATATTGCACCTCTTACAATATACTCTTCCCTCTCTGTCGATCCCTGCGGATCGTTACATGCATGCTCAATGAGCCAGCTACTGGTTACAGTAAGATACTACAACTAATAACAGAACCAGAGCTTGGCTTCTACAACTGTCTGATAATCTACCAAACAACTAACAACTGAACGAACCAGCCCTTTTACAGTAGAAAATATATTCCTTTATAGGCGGCTCGAAGGTCTTGCCATTACAACACTGTGGGCCTGTCCCAACAATAACCCAAACCCTAACTAGTGACAATCAGCGTATCTGTACTTTGAGGTAGCCGCTATCCGTCACACCATAGCTCTATGCGGTCTTTCATGCTTCCCAATGCTGATCATGGGTACTATGCACCGCTTCCCTTCACCACAGCTTCCTGCAGTTTTCCATGCTTCCCAGCGCTGACCATGGGTACTGGCATTGCTTCCCTTTTTCTATCCTTCGTCTTCAATGCCTTGGCCTTGTTGCTCCTTTTCCTTTATGAGGGTAGCTGAGCCCTCCTGTCTTCCACTGCTGCCTTCAATGCAGTGGGTGAGCTCTCTCTTCTCGGCTGCTCAAGTACCGTCGTCTTCCTTGACTTCTCTATCTTCTACGTCATGGTTTCTAGCTCTGATCTGTAGCTAGAAACTTGCTACAGTGTCGTAGCTATGCCTCTTATATCTCCGCCAAAACTATCTATCCATCAAAATAGCAGCTTCTTCTATAGCTGCGGGACCCTACTCCAACACTCCTGACTATGCAAGAATGATGTCCTAGTCCGGAGCTACAACTTCTTATGCACAACCTGCACCACAGTAGTAGGCCCAGGAATTAGCTTTGCCATCACAAAAATATGCGAGACAAATTCCCACATTTGTGGCACCTCCACCCCCACAAGTCTACTACACACCACCTGTGCAAGCTGCTCAAGCCCCTGTCCCCACTCCTCTAGCACCTTTGGGACAAGTGTTTGCACAGCCAAACCGTCCCAACCAGCTAGCCCCCAATAACTAATAAGGGAAAGCCAGAAATAATCAAGCTCGGAACCAAGGCAACAATCAACCACAAGGAGGTAGTCAACAATCGAATCCTCCCAACAATGTCGGGGAAAACTAGCCATCCCAAAATCCTCAACAACCAAACACACCAAGACGCAATGCTTCGTAGCGCAAAACCAACCGTGCACACTATGCGAGGTCTACAAGCCATTAAGAATGAGGTTCAACATGCCACTAATATGGCAGCCCCAGCTCAACCCAACTCGACACCACTGGGACCTCCTCCTATGGTTCTCCAAAACCCATTACCAGTCCAAGAACTGGTAGCAACTGCACCACCTCCCCAACCCAATCCCATCACCCCCTACTGCACCTCCAATAGTAGAATCGGGTGTTCATCATCTGCTAGAATTGACAACTAAAGAGGTCAATTTACAGACCAGAGTAAATCAGTATAGAACTAACACTGAACCCATTGATCCTTTAGTGGCATCCATGTCCAAACCAACCAGTACATGTCTTCACTTACTCCCTTTTCCCCCGTGCTCCCCCATACGGAAGTTGGCTAACAATGTCACAACTAGAGCTGCTGTGAGCTACAACATCATGGATGACTTAGCCCAAACACAAACGTCCATGTTCGCTCTTGAGGTACTTAAAAATTTCCCAACACAACAAAAATCCTTACTAGTCATCCTGGGTGCTGTAGACCCCTCTGACTCCAAGTTGATCACATTCGACATAGAGAACAAAGAACCATGGATGCCATCAGCCATTTCTTTCCAGATCCCAATATCCATTTAGAATCTGGTCGTGCACCGGTGCATCGTGGACGAGGGGGAATCCACATGCGTCATGTCAACCTTAGTTTGGTAGAAACTTGGGTCCCCAATTCTGCAACCATCCACCACTACTCTGAGGGCTTATGATGGCCATCTCACTAAAGCCCAAGGTATCCTCCCACACGTCGCCATCATGTTAGCCGAGAAAACAGTATTGATTGACATAGAGGTTGTCAATTCTTAGTTGGACTATAACCTTCTTCTTAGAAGAAGTTATATGTACGCCATGAGAGCCATAATATCAACTAGTTTCCGTCTCATGATGTTCCCTCATGAAGGGAAAATCATTATGGTTGACCAACTAACTTATCACGATCTGTAAGGGCTAACTTCACCGGCCAATGTTATCCCTACGATCAATACCATCGATCCACAAGGGATAACCGCACCTGCCAATGTTCTCCCTACAACCAACACCATGGTTGACAACATATCATCCTCCCCATTATTGAATGTGGGCCCTGGGTTGTTTGCTAATACCACCATGATGGATTCCTTCCCCTTAGTGTCACCACTGTCGACACCAAATGAGACTGAAAATTTTTGCATGCTCTCATCCAACATTGCTGCACCTAAACATCAACTGCAGCTGCAGCTCCAACAACAGTCGTAACAACATCCACAACCGCTACACCAACTGCAGTCACAACACCAACCGCAATTGCAGCTCCATCCGTAGCCATAGCTCCATCTCCAGCCGCAACCTCACTTACCACAAAAACATTGGGGTTCATTCCTGATCAACATTTTCCTTTTCCTTTTCCTTTTCCTACCATCTAGGATCGTGAGTAAGTCTGTCTTGGAAACCCTCAATTTACAGGTTTTCACACTGGGAGTTCCTGTGTGGTACCTTGAACGACATATGCTAACTCCGAGACCGCAAGATGTGTTGACCCCTATTCAACAAATTGAGATGATGTTGCACCTACCTTTGGGTCCATCAAAGACCGTCCCGTCTCTAGGCCTGCCCCTCTTCCAAGTCCAACAGACACTAGGGGAAAGGCCACCAAAACCACAACCAATATCATTTACATGATCGCTAGCACCAGTCGCCCTTCCATCTCATCAACCATGGAAGATCCACCTGATCTACCCTAACACCACTTACACGATGACAGAGATATCTATAAGACCACCTCCAATTTTACACTATTCCCTTTAAACCATAGTGTGGAATCGGTTCTTCCCATAAAAGACCAGATTCGGTCACCCTGCCTTGCCAATGACCTTCGTCTTGTCAAGGGGGAATACCTCTTCACTAACTTAGATGGTCGCGTCTTGAAGAAGCCACGTAATGAGCTCTATCTCAAGAGAGTTTATGCATGATACCACCACTATGAGTCCCTTATAGCATAGTTTTTTCTTTTTTGTTTTACATCATTTTTACCACAAGTTAGTGATCCCCTCTAGTAGTCGTTCCACATATAGTCACAATGAGTCCATTGTAAAACTATGTTGCATCATTTTCATTTGAGTAGGTAGATATGATCCCTACCCCTGCGCTACTGGTATCCCAATGGAGGGTGTGGTCCCACATCTGCACATGCACACAATATGTCCCACGTATGATCTAGCTACCACCATGCTAACATACCATCGGGTCCCTAGACCTATCCTAGAGGTCCAATAATTTTTCATACCACCGTGTGAATCACACGTTGTACATTGAGCTAGCTCCATACCCATAGGCCCCCATTTGGTCTACTTTTTTCCCTATGCATCACTACATCAGGGGCAACACCATTAGCTGTTATACTGGGCCATACAGAGTCCATTTGGGACGTTGTTTGCACCACTAGTTTCATAATTCCATCCTCTATCTTTCAATGAGACCATCGTCTCATGTTTAACAAGTAATTTTTTGGGCCACTTCCCAAGAGTTACCTTGGTGTACGTTCCACTTTGTTATACAAATGTCTCTAGACCTGTACTAGCTTCATAGGCTAGTCTCTGGACTTACACCACCACAACTTATGTGGGTTTCACATCATTTTGCATGCATTTGGCACATAAGTTCCTCTAGACTTGCATTCACATCATATGTAGTCCATTCCATCCATCACAACTCACACAAGACTCTCCTGACCTTTGTCCGAGATCCACCTCGGTTTGCATGCCTCTGCCGCGATCTATCACATGCATGTATTGGTATGTTCAAGAGCCACCTGCTCCATCCATACTACACAGATGAACTTTGGACCATTTTCCATAGTCTCGAGAGGGGGGAACCTTCAGTGCCCCCTTAATTGGTTGACCATACTAGAGTTTCTTTTAAGCTCTTTTCTGACTCCTAAAAGAATCAAAAGATTGTCGAGCGCCGCTGTTTCCTTTCCCACTCATTAAAGTATAGGAAAGGGCATCTACATCGTCTAGTTTATCTCCTTTTGTGGACTATGTAGACTACCATATAAAAAGGACCACCTTCACACATTCAAGCCAAGACTGTCCCCCTCTGCATCCTATTATTCTTTCTCGAGCAAAGGGGGCGAACTTTACGAAAAATATCACCATGGGATGTCGTTAAGCTCTTTTCTAGCCTTCTCACCAAGAAAAGATCATAGAGTAAACTTGGTTTCATTCATGTTTGTAAAAGTATCTGAATGACCATCCAGTTAGTACAGGTTTAACCTTTTCTAGCCTGATTGGATTACCAATGGTAAAGAAGTCTCCCATCCCCCAAAGGATGGGCGAACTCTCCTATGTACACTTTTAACCTTTTTTGGGCATAGGAGACTATCAATGAAAAAGATACCCCAATGGAGTCTTCTTCATGCTTTCGGGCTCTCTAAAATTGAAAGCACCATCAAACATTTACTTTCTCAGGCTCACCAAAAATCCACGAGATCATACTACAATGGTGTCTTTAGACACCACCCCACATATAATAGTTCGAAAGCATTCCCACGTTGGGTCGCCTTTGTTCAAAGTATTATGTGATGTGTCTTCCTTGGATCCCATCAATACTAAAAGTGTCTACCTCCCCAAAGTATTTCCCATCTACAGTTACATCCCCAATATTACAGCTATGATCCCTTTTCCATTAGTCAATTTCATTTGCTACCTGGTCCACCCTGTCATCATGCTATGAAAAAAGGAAGTCTAAGTCCACTATACTCCCCTTTTCACTGTTCAAATCCTCCTCCCCCCATTCAGTGGGCCAGTCCTCAGATTGTGTCACATCTTTTGGTTATCTCCCTCGTGCTTCTGGGTAAGGAAACACCATTTCCCTGGTCGGTTGTAGGTCTCTGTCTGTCGACGACAACACACATATTCCAGAGGATAGAACCAGAGGTCCCTTTATCCTAGTTTCATTGACCTCATTGATGAGTTCCTTGGACCACTTGAGAGGATCCCTTAGTGCCTCTTGGGATGGTTGTTTCTCACATGCTCGATTCCAGCTACATCATCGCACATTGAGATTCGTATAGGGTATTGGTCCATACAGTATCTGGTCGAAGACCCCAGATGTCACCTGACTCTAGCACATTGATGAGTCTATTTGAGGGACACCAATAGGTTCATGTCCCTTTTGATTTCTGGGTTGTGTTGGAGACAGTGTTCAAAAGCCCCAGTAGTGCTTCTATATAGCTTTATGATTGATGTAGCATATTTGTACCATAGAGAATCTGAATCTCCGTCAGTGCATCCCTACAACTATGCACCATTCCATATCTAGCAGGCCATTAGTCATGAAGATATAACATTCGATGAGAATTCCATGGGTCCATTGTAGTAGTTCTGTAGGTCAGTATTCTATTCATCCTCTTCTTGAGGCAACCACTTTGTATCATCAATTATACATGATCGACTCTTGCATTTTAGATCTTAGATCACATTATTCTTTTGATATCATTACAAGCATGGGGATTCCTGCCTCTTCCATATACATGTCACACATTATTTGTATCTTACCCATTGATGGGAACCATATTAATACAAAAACCAAAAGCCACCATGCCCCGGCTCAAGAAGCACCACCTCTCCTAGAAAATCGTATGATTTTCGTTGGCCATACGATGAGCTCTTTCTCCCCTCACACATCAGAGGGAAATATGTTAATCCAAAAAATTCCTCAATGAGCTCTACATGACCTACGCCACCCAAATACATCTATGTACGACCCTCATTTCACCCCCACACCCCTGTAAAGGCTCAAAAATATGAAAAAGGGCTTAAAAACCCCTAAAAAGAGCCAAAATAGCTCTCATAGGGGCTAAAACCTCCAAAAAGGGGCTAAAACCCCTCAAAGGAGCTTAAAACCCCCAAAGGAGCTAAGAATTGGGTGAAAGGGGCTTGAAGCCCAAAAAAGGGGTTAAAGCCCTAACCATGGTCTTCAAACCCTAAATCTCTAGAAAAAAACTATAAATAGAGGGATTGGGGTCACTCTCAAAGAACTCCTTCTCTCCCTATCGTTATGATGCCTGTGTGAGTGCCTTGAGACCCTTTTCCTCTCAATCCATTCACCCTCCCTCTTCTCTATTGCTCGACAAGCCAAGCTTCCATCCCAAAGAGAGAGGTTCTTACAAAGCTAGGGCATGGTGACCCATTTGCATCCAAACAGAAGGTATAACCATTTTCTATCATTGTTATTTTAGTTTTCTAGCTTATTTTAGTTGTAATCTTGTTCTCTAATGGTTTGTTGCAGGTTTTCCCTTTGATTTCTTACAACCATAGTTTGTTTCCTAACCATTTCATGCAAGGTTTCATAGCTTAGTTTTGAAATTGTTTTGCAGGTTCTCTTCCAACCAATAGGAACCCTACCCTTCCGTCCTATAGACGGAAGGTAGTTGTTCCTGCCTGTAGCTAGGGTGGAATCCCTACTACACTTGTATTTACAATTCACTCTCAATAACAACAAACAAGACAAGCATGCTATATATCAAAGTGTTAGGCCTACTCTAGAATATATAAACCATCGTGTATAAGTAAATATAACTACATCCATGGAAACAATATTCATAGTTATACACATGTAATGGACGAGAAATGGATATTTCTATTAATAATAAATAGAGATAGAATAGTGACAAACTCTATCGGCACCTTGTCGACATAGAGAAACCGAGTCCTCCACCTAGGCCTCCACTACTTCAATCCTCCATGTCAATGGCAATATTACAAAGCAAAGGAAATATTGGAAAGAGCATAAATGTGTACTACAAAGGGATAAAGGGATGCAGACTCAAGCATAAACAAGTGAGGAAACAATGAACTATAGTTTCCTTTCTCTCCAAAATTCTCCTCCTTTAATGCATCCAAGAGGCTCAACATATAGCCGTCTAGTAGGAAGCTGAGGGTCAATTCTGAGCATTTTCAAAGCACATGGAAGGCCAAGAGTTAAGTTATTCGGGACTATACGAGGAAAACTCCTTTTTTTGTCTTTATGCACATTTCCCGATGTACACAGGTATTGGCTCAAAATCTGTGTACACGTGGGTATTGGATTAAAAATTTATGTATACACATAAACATGTGTTTTTTAGGTACTTTCTCGGTTGATAAAAGTATAACATGAGCAAGGGGGGTCCAAGCAGTCTGCAAGGGGACATGGAATACCATAAGGTGTGATCTACCAAGTGTGGTAAAATCAGCTATAACAAGGGAGTTAGTCTCATCGATGGATAAAGAGAAGAAACATGGTATGTTTTTACTTGGTTTGGAAGAAACTATTGATGCCATCCCCTTTTCACTAGAGATTAATCCCTTTACTCCTACTACCTAAAAATAATAACAAGATAAGAATTGCATGGTAGCTTGAGATGTAAAATTCATTATAGCAGATTAAAACACCAGAAGCTATTGTTCTGCCCCAACATGAAAATGATGAGCATGGAATTAATTAGAAACTTCGGAAGAAGGTTAAAAATTACAAATGCCTAGTTAAAGGTCTCAAGAAGGAGAATGAATTTTTACAAATTAAAGCAATCAAGGCTAGTGAAAGAAGGACCAAGTTTATTATCAAATTCAATAGATTATGTAGGTTTTTTTGAAAGATGAGTAATATAAACACCAAGTTGCTTATATAGAAGAAGTACTGGAAGGAAGAATTCCTCTAGTAGAGAAAAAGGAACCCAGAAAGTAATGAAATACAAGGACTTATAATGGATCTTGAAATTCATGTATTGCAATATACTATGCAGAACCGTGCTCTAGAAACCAGGTGAAGGTGAGATTAGAGTATGCAGGTTGGATTGTTTGAGTTTTCTACAGTTGTAGGAAGTAGAATTGTACAACCCTGTGTTAACATTTTTATCTTTAGATTTATCATTAATATTTTTTGAATTTGTATAAAGTATCAACTTGAACTTATTTAGTATATTTTGTATTTTGCAAAGTCAGACACTTAATAACTATCCTAGACTCAAGTCATAGTTGATGTGTCCCTTAAGAACATGATCTTAAAATTGTTTATTGATTCAAATCATCTATTTTAGTTTGAAAATATATTTTTAATAAATAGAGGATTATTGAACCTCTAAAAATAGGGTCTATATAGAATTATGTAAGAGTCTATATATTGTAAAACTCAAGGAGAGAAAGGGATTGGATTTTGGAAAAATCCAGTGGAGGTCCTCCAATATTTGCAAGCCTACTTTGAATGTAGCTCTCTATGAATGTCTAATATAATTTGGAATATGAATTAGTTGTTCCTATCGTATATGTACTACTGATTTTCTATTTGGATACATAAATTTTAATGTGCTGCAGAATTAGTTAATTGCAAAACTAATAACATTTACACTGTGAATGTCTATTTCCTATGATATCTAATATGTTTGATTATGAATATTTTCATAGTGTTTCAACATTGTGTTTGATATTTTGCTATGCACTATGTCAGAGTTTAAACACGATCGACGCATTTTGATTGGACACTCCACCCATCTTCAGGATCAAAATGAAGATGGGTGGAGTGTCCACTTGAAACATGTTGATCATTTTTAAAATTTTACACAATGCATATATGCTTAGTTTCATTTAAACTTCTTTATTATAACATTGTTATGTGATTGTTATACCAAAATCCTATCACCATCATGTGATAAGACATTTGACATACCTACTTGCCCTGAATCCCAGCTTCTGGAGTGGAAACTAAATGGTTTTTCATCAATATTTCATACAAATTCCTAGCACCATGCATGCCTCTTTATCTAGGAGCGATACCCTTGTTCGTACTGCCCATCATCTGTTTCCCATAAGCGGTGCCACTGCTTATTTTCCTTGGTCCATAAGTAGTTATTACCAAAACTGCTCTATCATAGAAGGAGAAATGCGGTAACCTGGGTGAAAAGAGAAAAAGAGAAGTTTCTCGAGGCTTCTAGATGATTAGCCTCGTGTCCTACCTTATCCCTACTATTGTGGGTTGGTTGAACTCGAGATCCCTCATCCTAGGATCTTAGAAGCCAACTCACCCACTAATTTATCAACCTACTCTATCCATTAAAGCCTTATAAATATGAGCTCATAGCCATGGTTGAGGGAGAGAACACTTGAGGTATTGTTATGCTATTGGATTGATCATTGGCCCAACATCATTTGGAGAGAGCATAGAGAGCTAGAGTCAGAGCTTTTTGGGATGAGAATGTCTGGTTTCATGGAGATGCATGTCAACACGAAGGCTTGGTTGTAAAATTCTTCATATTCTTTAATGCAAGTTGATTTTTGTCCCACATATGTTGTTGTTGTTGTGATTTCGCATGTATGTTTCTAGATTCCTTAGTCACTAGCATAGATTAGTAGATCATATTTTGGTTGCTTTGATCTGTTTCATGTTGAGCTTGATTGCAAGTACATAGGTGGACTATCAAAGCCTTGCATTTGATATATATATAGCGTCTAGGGAGAGTCTTCAACCTCTGTCTTCTATTTGTTCTAGATTTGAACCATTCAGACCAGTGGAACACCTTGCTATCCGCAGGAGGTGAAATATTCCAGCTAACAAATTTGGCAACTTCGTTAGGATTAGTATATTAGTTGTTATGATCTTCCTTAGTTTGCAAGTCTTTTCCGAATCCAGGCTCTGTTTTCTTCAACTCACTTCAGTCAGATCTACTTTTTGACTTGCTTCATTTGGGTTTGAAATTTCTAGATCTATTCAGATTTGAGTCATTTCGATATTTTATGCTCTGTTTCCATACTCAATTGAATAGTATTTGCCTTGATCTAGTTTTTCCTGACTTGATCCATCATTCTTTTTTTGTTTTGGTCATCTGCAGGGAACTGCACCTATTCTGTGTACGAGGAGTGGTGCCACCACCTGAACAAAGTGGACAGTGAGTGATGCACTGCTTGTAACCCATTAGCAAGAAGTGGTGCTATCTTGGAAATGCTCGGTCAACACCTACGAAGCGCGGTGCCAGGTAGGCATCATTCCAAAACATTTTTTCCTCATTTTTCTTTAAAAAAAATTGGATTTTGATTGCTTTTAGTTCTATTATCAGGCTTGTGTTATTGAATCTGATGTGTGTGGCTTTCTAGTTTGATGGTTTAAGACTGATTTGAGTGAAATTCCAAAAGTTTGTTTGTATTTTGATTATTCATTCGCTTCTATGCTTGTTGGTTATTTTTAAGAAGGATTTCTTATTTTCTGAAAAGTTTAATGTGTTATTGAAATCTCTTTTCATTGCATAAACTAAAAGAGGAGCACTAGATTAGATTATAGGTTTCATTTCTTAATGGCATAGTAAACTTCTTTTTCTTTCCTTCAAAAAAGAAAAGTTTTGATTGAGACTAGAACATCATCATTGAGCGTTAGATTTGGGTTCTCTGATTGGATTTAAATCTTTTAGAACCTTTATGATCTTTTGTCTCTCATGCATTTAGGACTATCTCGATCAAGATATAAAAAAATGGTAGTTTTAAGATAGATTCACTTATGTTTTTGAGAAAATTGAAAAGTTAGAGTGCATTGGCATATAGGTGTGCTTCGTGTTGTTCTTTTAGCAAAAGAGATTCTCACCCTTCTCATTTTCTTTCGAAAAGAAGAAATCGGTTTGGAAAAGATTTTCTTGTCTTTGATTTGATGTTCATGACTGTTGATTGGAATGATTTTTGGTCTTGAAACAAAAAGAAAACACTCTCTTCCCTCCCGTAAGTACGCATACTGAACAGTAAAGTGAACATTTGCACAAGCATATTGCATGGTTTTACTTTTCTGTCAAAACATCATGCTTTCACCTAACTGTACAAGTTAAAATTAATGGTAGTTGTAGGTTGAATTTTACGTAGTAACTTGAGTGATAGGTTAGAGACGTGTTTGGGCATCGCAAAACGTAGGAGCTATCATTGTTTGTCAGCATTACATCCCGGGACTCGTGTGGTTCTTCCACGTACCGTCGGTATGTCGAACGACCTTTCACGTACCCTTGAGGTATATAGAAAGGTACTTCACGTACTTGATTGTATATGGGAAGGCCCCTTGTGTACGGTTATGCATTACTACCGATTCGAGCTCCCACGTACCTTGAGTATATCGGGAGACCCCACTAGGGTACCTTGTCTATCTAAGAAGAGCCCTTTGGCCATCTTGTTTGGAGCCATACACCAAAAACAACATTCAAGGAGATTACTACTCACGTACCCTTGAGGTATATCGCGAGTGGCACCTTCTTGACAATCCTAGTGAGAGACCTGACTTTTGAATTCCTCCTGTCATTTTAAGTATGCTTGTTTTGACCTATAGTTTGTGTAGGGAAGTCTTCTGGTGTGTTTTCTAGATTTTCAGACCCTAGGTTAGATAGGAACTATACAAAATGGCTGAGTTAATATAGTCCAAGAGAGTATGGGGCTTGCCACCTGATTTTATTCCTATTTCAGGAGAAAATCCAATGGAAGTTATCAACCAAAAAGCTGCTACCACCTCCTAGGTGGGAGATAATGTGGTGGTGGAAAGTGGAGTACCATATTCTTCACACTTGCCTCCCTTGGTCCAACAACCTTCTTGGGGAAATTCATCATTCCATTCTCCCTTGGAAGGTCATGTTGATGATACAACCCATCCGGACTTTGGTCCCAATGCTTCTTTCTGGGAGGCACCGATAGGACAGGCCATTGCCTCATTTGGCACCCATGTAAGTTCTCCTGGTGATGAAGAAGAAAGCAGGCAATACCGTGCTACTATTATCTATGCATAGGAGGTAGAAAATTATATTGATGACCTATTAGGCTCTACATGAGTACATTCCACATCTCTTCCTATTGGATATCGTTCACTAGCCAATTCTATGATACCCATTGAACTGATTATAGATCGTCCATTAACAACCCACAACCCAGGTCAAATTACCACCCCTCTCAACTCTCATGTTATGTCTATTCCAAATCCTCCTAGTTCTTCTGCACCTGGGGCTTAACCTTCAATTCCTGTTTCATCAGTACCTTCTAATGCTGGGTGGCAACCAGCGGCATGACCTACATTATCTAATGGAAGAATTGTACCTAGTCAAGGGAAAACCTCTATCATATAATCATCTATAGTTTTTGTCCCTCCCACCCATACTAATGTGGTAAATCCCCCATCCAGTTTAGGTCAGCCCTTGGGGGAACAACCTATAATTGTTCAGTCTTCTAGAGGTTATGGTTATCAAATACCTGTAGGTAATAACCCATCTAATCCTACAGGAACACCTTATGCTGGAATTCCATACCCTAGTAACACTTTTATGCTATGGGGGAAACCCAATTGGTCTTACATGCCACCTATGGGAGGGATACCCATACATACTGCAGGAGATGCAGGAGTACCGCCTTATGGAGGTCCTCCCCCTAGGATACCTAATGGTCCCAAAGGATCTGGGAACTTTCCTTCTTATGGTTCTGGTGGTCCTAGTGGTCCTAGGGGACCTGGTGGCTTTCCTCCTTTTGGTTATAGAGGGTCTAGTGGCCCTCCACCTAGTGGTTTCGGTGGTTCTGGAGGTTTACCGCCTTCTGAAGGATCCATAGGGTCTAACAGTCCACCTCCTAGTGGTCCTGGTGGTCCTAGTGGTCCCGATGGCCCTGGTGGTCCTCCTCCTAGAGGCCCTAGTGGTCCTAGTGGTCCTAATTCCATAAATCAACTCCCCATGGGTGGATATTTCAGTGGTTCTTCCTCACAGCAACCTGTTTATCAGTCTACCTATGGTCCTACTAGTAATTATATGCCATATCAATACTACTAGTATGTGTATCCCAACCGGCAGTTACCTTTCCTAGCAACTTTGGACTTGCCTGATTTGTGCAAGTTGATTAATGATCCCATTCAACACAATCCCTCATGGCATCCCATTCCGGTAAATTTACCATCGGATATTCTGAAATTCGATGGGTAGTAGGGAGACAATCCAAAGAACCATGTTATGACCTTTCATTTATGGTGTTCTTCAAAATCCCTCATGGATGATTCCATCTAGTTACGACTCTTTTAGTGAAATTTGACTAGTACGGCCGTGAAGTGGTACTTTGAACTCCCACAACATTCATTTGTGGATTTTGGATCATTGGAAACTGTGTTCCTTACACACTTTCAGCTCCCTATTCGTTATGAAATAGGCACTGATCTTTTAACTTCTCTATGATAGAACACCTCCACCCACATTTCCGATCATATTCATGAGTGGAGAAGGCGAAGAAGGCTTATGAAGGACCCTTTTCTGGATTAGTTGTTAGCTGATTGGTTCACTAAGTCCTTGTTGCCTCCTATTGTTTGAGATGTGGCTATGGGTGGTGCCGTTACCGAAGATCAAGCTATTAGTCAGGCTCAATACCTAGACTTGGTATATTCCCAGTCTGGAACTCTTTATGACCTGATTCCTCAAGCTCTTTTCCCCAGCACTGACCCTTCCAAGCCACCATTAGAAGTACCTGTTGATGGGATTGTTGGTTCAATCCAGTCCCCTTCTGTAGCGAAACCTGCCAAGCAAACCCAAACTGCTACTCCTTTGACTCCTAAGGTTTCCATCGAGGTCAATTCTATTCAAAGTACTCAAACCTTGGGAAATAAAAATAAAGGTAAAAATAGAAATAAAAAACCTGGAAACCAACAGGAGACTCCACGACCAACCAATAATGACATTGATAAAGGGAAAAGGAAGGCTAAATATCCCTGTCTGCTATGCGGTGGTGACCATTTTTCAAAGGAGTGTCCCCGCTGGGATGAAATCTCCCAGTTTCTTAAGTCCAATCCCACACCTGCAGTACTTACGGATACCTTTCCCTCTCAACAACAACTGGTAGACCACATGTCTAACCAGGGTAACTCTAGTTCATCGAAGGAAATTCATATGATGTCCTCAGATACCATCCATCTACAAACTTGAAGTCATAATTGTGATAAACCCGTAGATAAGAAAGAAGATCAATATTCTTCAGGGAAAGTTCCCTATACTATTTCTTTGGAATCCTCATCTACTGTCCCTTTATATATTGAGAAGCCTACTCTCGACATGATTTTGTTCCCACCTAATAGTAATATTTAGAAGGATGTCTTTAATCCCAATGCCTAAGCTACTCAATTCTATAATGTGGTTGAAGATCTCGCTCAGACACCTTGTGTGATGTCTACCCTAGAAGTACTCCAAAGTTTCCCCACATAGTGCAAGAACTTGTTGACAACGTTAGGAGCTTTAGACCCAGATAACACTAACTTGATTCATTTCAATGTTGAGAACTATAAACCTAGATTACCACATAAACTTTCTTTTTAGATCATTAAGAAAGTAGTGGGAAAGAAATTATTTCGAATGGTACTAGATGAAGGAGATTTGACCTCGGTGTTATCTCTAACTTGTTGGAAAGCTCTTGGCTCTCCCGAGCTTGTTACATCACCTATGACCCTTAAAGCCTTTGATGGACGGGGTTTCCAACCCCTTGGTCTCATATCAGCCCTCATGGTTGAGCTGGGGGGAAAAAAAAATTTCCATCCAAGTAGAAGTGGTAGATGCCCTTTTAGATTACAACCTCCTTCTAGGAAGGAAGTGGTTCTATGCCATGACTGTTGTTGCCTCAATAGTATTTCGAATATTCCAATTCCCACATATAGGGAGAATTGTTACTATTGATCAGCTTGATTTCTGTATGTTGGATGTTAATACCTCCATGACTAATAACATCCCCATGTTAGGTCAGTCCCCTCCTCCTTACCAGTTGATTGGGGTAGGCATGCTGAAGGATTCATCCCTCATGGGGATTTTTCCATCTACTCCTCCTAGCACAGATACCGCGACAGTACATATGATCACCTCATTCGATTATGAGCCTAAGGGAAAAAATGTTGTTGAGTCCACCTTGTTGAGTCCTCATGAAGCTATGTATGACACCATTCAAACCTTTTCTGATGATCACACTGATGACCTTCATCTAGTGGCTTCAGATCCTTACCATTTACCGTACTGGTTAGAACCTTCTCTTCCCATTCTAGAATATCTCTCTGAGACTTTTCCTTCCAATGATTCCATTATAGAGATCATGAACATAGATGAGCCCATTTTGGAGGATCACCATCATAGATCCATGTTCCTCCCCAACACCAGTTCGGGCAGCCATGATTTTGCATCCTTGTTTCCTACTGATATTGTCAACATTCCGCAAAGTCCTATATTGTTACAAGATATAGATTTTGAAGGAAAATTTTGCAACATTACTTAGACAAACCCAATTGACATATCAGCCAAGCTTGATGTTATTGAGCACATTCATGTTGGGAAGAACTGCTCCGCAGATGAATCTGAATCATATAAGACACTTTTTAAGGAATTCTGCAATATTTTTGCCTGGTCCTATGAGGAGATGCTGGGGATTGACCCTTCCACCCTGGTCATCTTAGAGACATATTCTTGAGATTTCATCATTATAATATACAGCTCAATCCACATAAATGTGTTTTTTATGTTGAGACGGGATGTCTGCTTGGCTTTGTGGTATCCAAAGATGGCATCCAAATAGATCCTTTGAATATTACCGCTATCATTAATCTACCAGCCCCAACCAACCTCCTTGAACTCCAAAGTTTGCAGGGGAAGGCAAAATTTCTCTGTCGTTTCATGTGCAATTTCGCAGAGAAAATGCACGGTTATATGTGTCTCCTCAAGAAGAACACTCCATTCTTTTGGGATGACCAGGCCCAACATGCCTTTGATAATATTAAGCATGCTCTGACTCATTCACCCATGATGCACCCCCCGAATTATTCAAAGGAATTTCTCTTGTATATTGTTGCCTTCGCTACTACCGCTGCCATGGTTTTAGTGCAGGACAATCTCCATGGTCAGGAGCATGTGATTTATTACGCCAGTAAGAATCTTATCGATTCCAAAACTCATTATTCACATGTGGAGAAGTTAACATTGGCCACGGTGATTGCTGTGAAAAAGTTTCATCACTACATTATGCTCTGCACTACCACCGTATTGGCAGACCAAAACCTGATGTACTACATCCTGACTCGTCAAGTACTTAGGGGCAAGTACTCCTGTTGGATTGTTATTCTTTAGGAGTTCAATCTGGACTTTGCCAAGGACACATCAAAGAAATCCTTGGTTTTTGTAGAGCTTATGTGTGATCTTCCCTATGCTACAATGGAATCTGAGCCCAGTGATTCATTTCTGGATGAATTCTTGTTCCTGATTAGCACTACCAATCCTTGGTATGGATATTTGCTGATTTATCTCCAGACCCAGCATTTTCAGCCACATTTATCTCACGATGATCACCACCATATCCATCACCACGCGAAGTACTATTTCATCTTGAATGATACCTTGTATAGACATGGGATTGAGTCCATTCTACGGTGATGCCTCACTTATGAGGAGGCTGAACACGTGTTGAATGATTTCCACTCTGGAGCATGTGGCGGTCATTTATCTGGGATGGCTATAGGCCAGAAAATCCTTCGCGCTAGCTATTTATGGCCTTTTGTCTTCAAAGACTGTCATGAGGCTGTTAAGAAATTCCCACCTTGTCAACATTTTTATCCTAAAAAGCGCACCCATCCTTCTCCGCTTTACCCCGTCATTGCCATTGGCCAATTCAAAAAATGGGGGATTGACTTCATGCATTGTAATCCTACCTCAGCCGAGGGGCATGGTTACATCATTGTAGCCGTGGATTATTTCACAAAATGGGTTGAGGCCATGCCTACATATGCAGAAGATGTTAAGACTGTTGCTCTCTTCTTGTTCAATCATTTCATAGCTAGATTTGGAGTTCCGCAGTCCATCGTCACTAATCACAGATCTCATTTTCATAATCAAATGATGGAGGAACTGAGTGCCAAGCTAGGTTTTCGCCATGAAAATTCTATTCCATATTACCCGTAAACTAATGGCCAAGTAGATGCCATTAATTTTTTTTTGAAAACTATGCTTCATCGGATGGTTGGAGATCATAAATCCAATTGGAACCTCATTATTTTTTCTGGTCTTTGGGCTTATCATACTTCTGTGAAAATAGCTACTGGTTTCATGCCATTCCAGCTTGTCTATGGACTTGAAACTCTCTTGCCGATCCAATGTCAGATTCCATCTTTACAACTTGTTGTCGAACTTCTCCTGGACACTTCCGCAGAGGAAGAGAGATTTTTGTATTTGAATAACCTTGATGAGACTCATAGAGATGCTGCCTTAGCTAATGAGGTGCATAAGAAACATGTCAAGGTGCAGTATGATAAATCTGTCTAGCCTCGTGTCTTCAATGAGTGTGACCTAGTATTGACTTATGATCAGAGATATGACAAACTAGGGAAGGGTAAGTTCGAGTCCATGTGGTATGGACCTTTCATTATTTCTAAGGTATTAGAGAAAGGAACTTACAAGTTCATTGATTATGATGGAATCCCTTTGGGGAAACCTTGCAATGGGTTGTACCTGAAAAGGTACTATGCCTAGGTATTCTTGGATAATATCTTGTATATATGTATATTGATTGAATTTCAGTGTGCTTTTAGTATTTTCAAGATGGTTTTGAGTTTTAGTGTCCACATCTATTTATACCATGTTTTGGTCATGCATATGGCTTTCTATAGCTTCGTCAATGGTGCTTGCTGCCACAGCTTGAATCTTGCCTCAACTGCTTGGGTTCTCTATTCCCTAGCTGAATATTTGGTCAGTTCATGAGCGGTTTGCATAGGTCTTGCTACTAATAACATCATCGAGTATGAAGCAGTCATCGATCTTCTGACTGAAGCTGCCTTGTAGGATGTCCATGATCTAGTAGTCTTGATGGACTCATAGCTCGTGGTTTGTCATTTGAACCATGTCTACACCATTAGGAACTCGGTACTCCTCCACCTCTTTCGGAGGGTACGTTTTTTAGAAAGATCATTTGGAACCATTACCTATAGGCATATCCCTAGGGAACATAATGTAGTTGTTGACTCATTTGCTAATTACATCCTATATTGGCATATTTCCCATTCATGACGTCAAATCAAACATGGTACATTGTCAATAAACATTTAAAGACACATAGAACTCATAGAAAATGCATTTGGCCATTTGAAACATATAAACACCATGTAAAAGTCTGTATATATATATACAAAAAAGTTTTACAAAAAATAGGTCCCAAGACCTCATCTGAAGCATGTAGGATTTTAGGAAAAATCATCATACAAAATCGTGAAGCTATCATCTTTCAGTATACATGTCTCATACACTAATGGTGCTCATGATAGCACATCACCACTCGATCCACCCTATGTAGCAACCTGCTAAATTTTCCCGGTACTCCCGCTGTAGATCTCTGATACCTAGTCGGGAGGTCATCTATGTCAGCATCTGGGATGTCTAGAGTCAACTGCTTTAGGTGCTCATCCAACTCCTCGGTGATATCATCACCCTGTGGTATGAAGTGAGATCTGGCTCACCTATTCAATGGATATGCTCCTCTAGGCCTCGCTACTCTAACATCTGCATGAGAATGAACAGGTCTCGTCACTTATCATAAAAAATATAAAACTTAAAAAAAAAAAAAAACATTGTCCATTTTTAAGGTTTCTTGCTTCTTACCGATGTCACCCCACTACCCTCCAGGTGGGAGTGGTAGGTTGGGATCTCCTATAAAGTTCGTGCCTGCATAGGCATAGTCCTCAACCATGAGCATCTGATCCCATAACCATCTGAATAATGGATCACCAAACTTCACTCTACCCTTACCTGCTCCTGTGCGAGCCATGACCTAGACCCATATCAGCATACGGGGGTCCCATGCTCTCAGAATCTGGAAAGTCACCTAGGGCCTCATCTGTGGGACCCGCTGGAAGAAGAAGTAGGCTAAGATGGAACCAAAGCTGAACTGCTCCAACTCTCCCTACCAACATTTAGTCAATTGATCCTTGAAGATTGGAAGCATTGCTTCCGCCCAGTTGAACACCGTAGGTGCCATGGACTCTATGGCATATAGCATGTGTGCCCTGGAAGCCTGGTGCACACCCTAACTCCATTCCACCCTCTGCATGGTGAACAAAACAATCCGTAGAGCCCTATCTATCACTACCCTGATGGGGATTTTCTTCCCCGATGTACCTATACCTGGTGCAGAGTGCCGATCTATAAGATCTCTGGTGGTAATGTCCCTACCACGGGAATCTATCAGTGAGATGCGGTCACCCTATCTCGATAGACTAGTTAGGAAGTAGATATCCTCTACCTCCACTGTAAGTATATGTTCCCCCACCTTGAAATATTGCTGATGCAGTATGTGTTATAGTAATCTCTTGTGGGACACCATGCTTGTGGTCCAGAATAACTTTAAGATTCCATAGTCCCATAGTGCGGCAATGCAACCCGCATTTCTTTCAGCAGCAGCATTATTGTCATCATGTGTTCTTTCCTTCCATATCACCATGTTTTGAGTCACCTAGACCTGCCGAAAACAATAAAGGTATGCATTAGAATCATCCTTGAATCATTGCAAATCAAAAGAATGAATATTTTTTGCCCATATCATTTGTTTAAGTTCTCCATGGTCGGCACTTCCTGTGCCTCATTGGAGACAGGTGGTGGCGTCGCCTATCCACTGTGTTCTTGCCATGGTTCTCGGCTGGTATCGCGTATCCCGTAAGGGATAGCCGCGGTGCCCGCATATTGAGTTTTAGGGATTTCCAGATAGGCCCAACCCCCCCCCAAAAAAAATATCAAAATAAAAGCTATGAAATGAAGATAAAGGTATTAGATGTTACCTGCAACTGACGGTGCTGAAAACGGACGGTGGAAACTCTCGGTTTCATCTGTGGAAGACCTGGCTAGAAAAATGCTCCAAGTGCTCTTTGCTAGAGGTAAATAGTGAAATGTTTTGATTTTTTACTATTTACTTGACTTATATAGACATTTTTGGGTCCGACTTACTATATTTTTGATATAAAATTGTATTTTAGTCAAAATTCATTTGTCGTAATCACTTAATGTTGGTTTTGAATGCATTTAACACTTGTTTATGAGTTGTCTGCAGGATAAGAGAATTTTAGTAAGAATCTTTGGAAAGTTTGTTTATGGATTTTTTGTACTTTCACAAAATGGAAAAGGTCATCGAGCATTTATTACGACACTTTGTCATGCTCATTAAAATCTAGTATCAAATTTTCGAGCCCATTTCAAGTTTCTTTCCAGGCTCGTAAAATACAACGTTGTGTAAAGAAGTGTCATGGAGTCCTCTTTTTACCTGTTTTTCAAGATCCTTAAACATGAAAAGGTCATCAAGTCCATTTCTGATTCTTTCCAGGCTCATAAAATATGACATTGTGTAAAGAAACCTCATGGAGTTCTCTTTAAACCCTTTTCAAGCTCCCTAAATATGAAAAGATAGTCGAGTGATCTTATCTCCTTCACGCTCGTTAAAGTATTTGAAGAGTCATCCGTCTGATGGTAGGTTATCTCTTTTTCAATTAAAATCATACTATTTATGAAAAAGGATCACTCCAGCCAATCATGACTGGAAGATTTCTCTAAGGTATGATTTTACACTTTTTTGGGCCTTAGAGACTAAATCATATGAAAAAGGACCCCCTTGGAGTCTTCTTCTATATTCGTTCAAACTCTCTAAACATGAACAATACCAAGCTTTCTTTCAGTGGACTCGTTAAATTAAACATTGAGAGAGCCATTATGGGAAGGAACCCCTCCTCTCTCAGGTTCGTAAAACATATGAGTCTGGACTTGTCTTCTGACAAGCTATATCGAGTGTTTGTTACCCTCTTTGAACTCATAAAACCGAAAAGAGGCACTCATTGATCATAATGGGGGAAATGGGAAGGGAATCATATTGCAAATAATGGAAGTTCTTTGTCGTTGCCTTCGAACATGGCACTTGTCTGTACAATCATGTCAGTCAATTGGGTATTTAGCTAATCTCCATGATGATCCACTTTCATGAGTCATGTTAATCCTTTGATTCTTTCAAAATAATGCATTGTCCACTATCACATTGTGTATCTGTCTTGTCTAGTCATGCTTCCAAGTATTTTTGTCATGCCACCTGATGTTCAAAGGAGATCTGAAGTAGTTTTACCTCTACAGTCTACATAGTCTTTGTGTCAGTATCTTTGAGTCAGTCATATGGTTACTACATTCACATCATTACAGAAATATGTTCCAAGTTTCATGTCATCGATGTGGGACTCATCATGGCCCTCCTTCGACGATATTTTTCTTATTGACATCAGCTCATCATCCAAGAAATAGTCTTAGAAACAAAATTTAGTACCTTAAGATCTGTATGCCTTAATGACAGTTTCTCTCGCTCTCAACATAGGTTCACATCATTGACCTTTGATCGATAGAATCGACTAGGTGTTTGACATCAGGACATCTATTCACACTCAATAGGTTGTACTAGGGTATTTTGGGAATCATTAACATTAATGGTAATATACCTCGCACTTGTTAACGGTTCACATCATTGGCTGGTAATCAAGTGGTTTCTACCATGTTCGACTTTAGATCATTGTAATCACATGGATAGAATCGTACTTTGTGGAAGACAAGAAGAAGACCCTGGGTATTTGTTTAAAGCACTCATTGCTTTTTCCCCAGGCTGCGATGGAGTTTTGTACATCTAGCATGGATCCACATTTCTATGGTCATGGCTATGCTCAAATTTTCATCAGTATGACATAGATCTATGTTGTGCGTCTGGTATCTATGTCCAAGTTTGAGTCCTCTATCACATGGATCTATGCTATATTCTAGTAGCCATGTTTGTTTATTCCTCTCATGGATTTGCCTTGTATTGGTCTGCAGCCATGATTTTGGTTACCTGTATCTATGATTCAACATATTGATATACTATAGATGCCTACTTAACAACATGTTTCGATCGATCCAGCATTTTCATCTTGTGGTGACGACTTGTTCTCAAAGCTCTCATTTATTGTATCCCTCTAATACTCATGCTTTGGGGGGCATCCTGTTATACCAAAATCCTGTCAGCATCATGTGATAAGACATTTGACATACCTACTTTCCCTGAATCCCAGCTTCTGGAGTGGAAATTAAATGGTTTTACGTCAATATTTCATACAAATTCCTAGCACCACGCATGCCTCTTTATCCAGCAACGGTACCACTGTTCGCACCGCCCATCATATGTTTCCCATAAGTGGTGCTACCGCTTATTGTCCTTGGTACATAAGCAATTATTACCAGAACCTCTCTGTCATAGAAGGAGAAATGCGGTACCCTGGGTAAAAATGGAAAAAGATAAGTTTCTCGAGGCTTCTAGATGATAAGCCTCGTGTCCTACCTTATCCCTACTGTTGTGGGTTGGTTGAGCTCGAGATCCCTCATCCTAGGATCTTAGAAGCCACCTCACCCACTAATTTCTCAACCTATTCTATCCATTAAAGCCTTATAAATATGAGCTCATAGCCATGGTTAAGGGAGAAAACACTTGAGATATTGTTATGCTATTGGATCAATCATTGGCCCAAGATCATTTGGAGATAGCATAGAGAGCTAGAGTCGGAGATTTTGGGATGAGAATGTCTGGTTTGATGGAGATGCATGTAAACACTAAGTCTTGGTTGTAAACTTCTTCGTATTCTTCAATGCAAGTTGATTTCTGTCCCACATATGTTGTTGTTGTTGTGATTTCGCATGTATGTTTCTAGATTCCTTAGTCACTAGCATAGATTAGTAGATCATATTCTAGTTGCTTTGATCTGTTTCATGTTGATATTGATTGCAAGTACATAGGTGGACTATCAAAGCCTTATATTCCAAATATCTACAACGTCTAGGGAGATTCTTTAACCTCTGTCCTCTATTTGTTCTGGATCTGAACCATTCAGACCAGTGGAACACCTTGTTGTCTACAGGAGGTGAAATATTCCAGATAACAGTGATAGAATATTATGTGAATATGTGGAACATGTAACTTACCTTTTCATATGTTTACATCTCATCTTTGTATTATTATTGGATTCACATCTATTTCATGGTCATAAATCCTTAGAATTCATAGCTTATTATTGTTCTTTATGTATTATTCAAATACTCCACATAGACCATGTTTTCCTTTATATTTATTTATCTACTCAAAGATAGAACTAAATTATTTCAACATCCATGTATAAGTGTCATAGCTTTTCCCTATAACAGTCTAGTGCAAACCTTAGGGATAACATTTTCTGGTGTTGTTTCCACGGAACAAAGTGACTAAGTTATCTTCTGTGGTATATTTATATTCATTAGATTTTTTTTTTAGGTGAACAAATGTTAGTCAGTGTTAGTGAATGCAATTTTCACCCTGTAACTTTATTGTATAATTATGGCTTCCAAAAATACTAGGACTCAAGGAAATCCATAATCTCCTATGTTTTCAGCCTTGTTTGATCCAGAAGAAATTATCAGAGAATCCAGATCTAGTTAGAGATCTACATCTACGTCTCCAATTTCTTCAACCTCTTTTGTGAAATATAATCTAGGTTAAGAAATTAGTCTTGGTTGTTCCTATAGGATAATCACTACCTTCATTAAAGGAAGAAATAAAGCTAGTTCCTTTTATCTCAATGCTTGAATTTGAAGTGTTTTAACATAAAGTAAGAATTAAGTTTAAAACTGAATCATTTGAAGTTTCTGGAATACCTAATTTTGAAACAATCTTGAGGAAAGCTAGAACTTTGATAGAATCAAGATCTTCTAGACTTGAAAGTTTCTAGAATCCTCCTGAACTTGTGCTTTCACAAGAATATACCTCTTTTCCTCAAACTTTTCATTATCCTTATTTATAATAAGAATAAGAGGTTACTTTTCTAGGAACACCACTCAAATTTTGTTTAGTGTATATGAAATGATTAAACATGGAGTATTAACCTATCCATTGTCAAATCCTCAAGAAATTTCTTGTGAAGAGGGTACATTTGAATTTAAAACTTGCATGAATCCTTTTGTTGTAGAGAATATTTTGGAAGATGTTGTTAATCCTCCATATATTAAAACTACCTTTCCTCAAGTATCTGTCCCTATGTTGAAATCTAGATCTATTCATGTCTCACAACCATTTTCCCCTCCTAAAGTTAAAGCATTGGTTCCTTCAGAAAATCATACTTTATCAATAATGGATAGTCAACCTCCTAATAGGATGGAAGCCATTGTGACTACTAGGTATGCCCCTTTAGTGTTTCTGCAACCTTTGAATGCTTTAGTTGGCAGTGACTATCTAAAATACCTACCTAGGTTCAATGGGCAGGGAGAAGTTACCACAGAAGAAAACCTCAATGCTTAGTAAAGTTATGTCAATAATCAAAATATCAAAATTGAAGATGTTTGGATGAAATTTTTTGTAGAAATTATAGATGGGTAAGTTAGGAAGTGGTTCCGGGAGTTACCTACAAATTCCATCAATGGAATTGCTGTATTGGAAGAATCCTTTATGAAAAAATGGATGGATAAAAAGGACTATATTTATTACATCACAGAGTTTTGGTCACTCAAAAGAAAACCTGATGAGTTTGTGGCTTTTTTAAATAAAATATTCAATAAGATGTACATTAAAATTCCCACTAAATTTAAACCCACAAAAACCTCTTCCAAACTCACTTTTATCAATGTATTCAATGCAACTTTTTTTCCATTGCTTAGAGAAAGAAGGGTTGTAACCCTTGTAAATATGCATCAAGATTCCTTGGAAGTAGAATCTAATATCATGGAAGATGATAGACTTAGATCCAAGCCTCATTATTAGGAAACTGATAAAAGAAAACAAAAAAAAGTTGGACCTTCAACCTATGGTTCAAAGTCTAGGATCATACGATTGATGAAGTGGAAAAATGATTAAGGACTAAAATTTGAACTAAACCAAATTGCAGGTCTATAACAAAAATTAAAAAAAACCTTCATAAGAAATGCCAAATAGGAATCCAAATCAATTCTGTAGGCCTTTAAATCCATATTTTTTCCAAAGAGAAGAAAGAGAAAACGAAGACCAAAAAATTCAGTCTCCACTACAAAATACTGTAGACGATGAAATTGATGAATTAAATGAGGAATAGGTTGAAGAATTAGGTCCAAAGGTTCAACTCCTTGATCAAATTCAGTTGGTAATTTTTCTCACACATGATGAAAATGAACACTCTTTGATGATATGTCATATTTAGGGAAAACTGAAGGTTGCAGTTCAAATAAATCAACATAGGAGATATGATATTAGATCATGGAAAAAACCAAGTTTTCATACACCTCACAAGAAAGTTGCATCTATGGAAAATTAGACAATAGGTACAGAGGAAGAAAAAAAACAAGATCATTTGGGTAACAAAGGTAAAATTTTGGAGGTGAAAGATGTAGAAAAAAATTATGGTTCTTTTAATCTTGAGCAAGAAATATGTAAAGTTAAGATTCCCATACCCTTGACTGAATTGGTTAAGAATCAATCCTTTAAAGATTCTATTTTAAAAGTTTTACATCTTTTTGTAGACCCTCCTCGTATTGATATAGTGAATCTCCAATATGAGAATCCGATAATTTGTTTTGGCCGACAATTAGATGAAAAAGAATGTTTGTCTCGTCCTTTTTATACAACCATGATTATTCATGATAAGATGTTGCACACTTTCCTCCTTTATTTTGGTGCATCCCACAATTTAATGCCAATAGTAAAGGAAGCACTTGAATTAAGTATTACTAAACCTTTTCATGACCTATATGCCTCTAATTCTAAAGCTGGGAAATATATAGCGGGGTAAGTGGATAGCTAGATTACTTGAGTATAATATTTAAATAAAGCCAACGAAATTAGTAAAAGTTCAAGGTCTAGCTAAACTGATTTCTAATTCAAATTGCAAGGAATTTGGGCTACATTTGGTTCTCAATCAGTCTGTTATGAATGATATAGATGAGAATGATGAAAACTCACAGGTTATGGATAAATATTTTACATCATTCTAGTATAAATATATATATTTTTTTTCTATTAAATATTCATTTTCCTCCTGATTTTGATAGGAAAACGTTCAGGTCTTTGATCCTGAAAGCCCAGAAGTATTGCATAGTAAACCAAACTCTATTTTGAAAAGATTCTGGTGGTGTTTTGTTGAGATGTATTGGTGAGGATGAAGTTGATATGGTTACATCCAAACTACATCATGGATCATGTGGGGGACACAAATATTAGAATATGACAACTCTCAAAATTTCGAGGGAAGGATATTGTTGTCCATCTCTATTCTCTGATGTATTTTCCAAGGTTTGATCCTGTTTAGAATGCCAAAAATTTGTTGGAAGATAGAATTTGTTTCCATTTACATTGAATACCATTGTGGTTTTTATAAATAGCATCTATGATAATATGAAGAAATATAGAATTTATTCTAAGAAGAAGTACATGATGTAGATCTAGATACAAGATAAGTCTCACAAGCATGCACAAGGAAAATAGAGAGAAGAATAATGATACTAAATACAAGAGAAGTGATACAATATCTTTCCAAGTATTATTGATCAAATGGATTGATTGAGAAATTAATACAATAGTAATACATCCTTATAATGGAAAACTAAGTTTCTAGAAGACAACTCATGCTAGCTCATAAAATAGACTTACTAAAATGTGATAAACCCCCATAGGTGACTAAAGCACTTTCCAAATCTATCAACCACCTCATGAATTGGATGAATAATAAGTTTTTTTTTCATGAGTTATGGAAAAAAATGCTAATCATAGAGAATGGGTTGGAAACAAAAGATAATAGTGTCCTATTTGACTAGATTTACCTTATCCACTGAAAGGCGGGAATAAAGCAGGACAAATACAAAATTTGCAGGAAGGCATAGTTACTAAATATGGCAGTCAATAAAGTGGGTAGGATCTAACTCAAATTGGGATAAAGGTGCTTCTAGTGTATATATGAAGAGTGTTTACTAAGTGGTGCAATTTGATTCCAACTATATAGGATAGTGCATAGGAAATTAGTAAAAAATGATTAAATATTGTTATCGTAAGTATGGAGTGGGTTTATAATATTCCAACACCCCCATTTAAGTGTGACTTTATGATGGAGTTATCTGAAATAATAATAAATATAGATGCATATAGGTGCATATAGGGCCCATCAATAAGGTTATGTTCACCCTTTACAATTATTTATGTCCAGACAAGTGAGGAAAGAGGAAAAACGACATGGGGAAAATCCTCCCTCAAAAAAGGACAAGGCACAAAATTGAACAACATGTCTTCGGAATATGTTTTTCTTGAATTTAATAATATTATTGAACTGCTTTTGATATAATATTTGGATGAATAAGTTGTGAACTCTGTGATCATGCGCTAGTGTGTAGTATCTACAAGAAAGAAGAGGACTGACTCCTTGCAGCTCATCATCTGATGAAGTAGGAGAATTATATGAATGTTTATTGCTGATATCATACTCTTATATATAAAAATAATTTGGAAAGGAAATTATATCTATTCATACTCCTTCCCAAAGAGTAGAAAAATCAACAGAATTAGTTCCATGTATAGCTGCAAAATGGTGAGATGACCCATGTATCTTCTTTTCGATATGTTGTAGCACATTAACAAATATGAAATGAGGATAAAAATTCTATGAAATATTATAAATATTATCATATGGAATATCAAATACCAAATTTTAAGTGTCTCCATGGGGATATAGGGCTAGAGTAGGAAAATGTTGAGCAACTAGGGAACACTGATGAGTGTAAAAATATAAATAATGGATGGACTTGAGATATGAATCATAAGTGTTTAGAACATATAAAAACATGTGTAATATACTTCAAATGATTAATAAGTTCATGGATAACCAACTAGTGAAAAATAGGCAAGGCTTGAAACCATTATATATAAGTAACACTGCATGGGAAACCAATGAGGAATCAACTAGTGAACTTGGGGTTTGTATAGTATTAGGAGTATTCAGAGGTATGGTATATGGTATAGATGATGTTATAACATGCATACAATCCTGAAAATATGATTCTAAATCATAATTATAATCATTTTAATGAAGTGAGGAAGAGCTTCTTAAAGACAAGTCAGGATCTAGTGAAACATCACAATCATTGGGAGATTAATCTAAGAGACTGATAGGTGGATTATTCAATAAAGAAACTGATTTTTCTGATTTTGATATATCATAAAGTGTATATATATCATATATACAACTAAATTATTTAAATATAGCATTCAATTCATATTTCATATTACCTTAGGACTGCACATTATGACAGTGTTCTGAGGATTCAATAGGATTCTCTAGATCATCTAGAACTTCAATGTTATGCTTCTCAAGTAACTAAGACATGATTTCCAACTTATTCCTGAAAAATTTCTTATTAGGATGAAATCCCTTTTTGTAATAAGAACACTTGGATGTTCTCCATTTCACTACTACATTTCGACCCAAAATCCGACGGCCGTCATGTCGGATTTTCGACACTTTCCTGTCGCATGTACAACACTTTGATTTTTTCTTAAGCGTCGGAAACTTGGCATCGGTTATCCGACACTTAAATAACCATCGGTTAAGCGACACTTAACTAACCGTCGCTTCAATGTAAAGCGTCGCTTAAGCGACAGAATGTTTTCGACGGTAGCAAATTTTTTTGAGAAAATAACCTTTATAACCGTCGCTTAAGCGACGAATAGCAACTAAAAGCGTCGGAAAATCGACACATAGGCCCATCAGAAAAGAGACACATATTAAACCAAACGTCGGAAAAGCGACGGAAGTCTATAAAAGGCGTCGGAAAAGCGACAGCATAAACCATCTCTTACGCGACGCCTGTGGAAATTTTTTTTTTTTAAATTATTTTTTTTTTTTGCTAATTCTCAGTTGGAAGCACCACCTTCGAGCTCATCATTGGAGTCATTTATGGACAAATACAAATATCCAATGCCTTTTCCAACTAATTTCACATTACATCAATCTTTGAATTGGCATGACAAATAGCCAATGCCCTTTCTAACAAATAGCACATTATATAAATCATTGAATGCGCATGACAACTGATATAGGCACATTTCCTTCTAGATTAAGACCTAACAAGAAGTCCTAGCCAATCATATTGCATTCTTCTTTATTGATAGCATAAAAGACAAGAAGGCCAAACAACGCTAGCTGACTGAATACCATCAATGTGATCTGTGTTGGCATGTTAAACCCATAGACATAAATGACAGCTCTTATATTGTCCAATGAAAAATGGAAATTTGATCGACAGACCATGTAAAACAGTATATTTAAGGTGCAAAACACTGTCCAAAACAAAAAATTACAAGTTAGTGTAAAAATTAAAGCATGCTAACTTGACCACTAGCTAAGTGATGCAATGCACTCCTTCACAAACAACCAGAAAATTAAGCATTTCCTCAATACAATCATATTGGAGAATCTTACCATGGCCACAATTGAGGACTCTAGGATGATACAGTAATCTTTTGCAGTAGCAACACAAAGCATCCTCCACTGTAAATTTATTAGATGAAATAAGACTTGGTACATTTTCCTGACCATTTGTACATAATTGTTGTTCTCTTTAGTTCAAAAGGTTCAGTGTGTGATCAAACAAAAGGGTCGGCAAGCAGGTCACTATTTTGCTCTGCCAAATGTCAACAGGCAAGGCTGAAGCTAAAACCAGAAAATGACAATGAAGCTGACGCCACCTTAAGAAAAATCTGTCGTAGAATCCAAGGCCAAAATAGGCAGGAAGAAACTGGTGATACATTGTTGCAGGTGTAGAAAAAGAGACCATCTCTTGTGTAAGGCCGTCCTTTAGGATCTCCCCTGAACAAATCCTGTCCACTCTTGACAAACCACATACTTTAGCAACTGAGTAGATCCACAACACCAAAGCCTTGGAAATATGTGTAACTAACAAGAATTATAATAAGTGGGATGTGTCACTTGCAAGACATTCCCGTTTCCCCAACCAACCACTGCCACTTCTACGTGTCAAATGCTTCATATTAT